>BMAV01010006.1:1048013-1071793 GCA_019973955.1 Trichonephila inaurata madagascariensis
ATATTAATTTACAAAAAGGTGTGATTAATTGCTTTTTATAATATATAGTTTTTATGAGTTTAAAATTTGTTTTATGTGATTTATAAAGAAAATTGAATGAAGAACCTCTATATAACGAATTTTCTATACAGTAGAACCTGTTTTTGTGTGGACCTTTTTTATGCGATTTCCTTTTTTGTGAGATTTTATTGTTATGCAATTTTTTATGTGCGATCTTTTTTTTATGCGGTGTATGAATTTCAATGGCTTTGGGGCGCCAATCTAATGTTTTATATCTATTTACTAGTGGCGTAATGGAGAATGTTGGGACCCCCCTCCCCCCTGAAAGTCAGGTTTCGCCTTTAGTATTTTATAAATTTGGTAAATACGTATTTAGCGTTAGCCAAGCCTTGGGCCCCTAGCGTCCTGCCCCCCCCCCCCCCCAGTGGCAGGACCCAATGGCTTTGGCTCCACTATAATGTTTTCTATCGATTTACCAGTGGTGTAACGGAGAATGTTAGGAAAGAACTGAAAGTCAGGTTTTGCCTTTAATATTTTATAAATTGGGTTCTCTCAAAGCTCCAGCATCCCTCGCTTGATTGAAGACGAAACTATCAATGACAGTGACATTATGAATAGTTTGAGAGATTATGAAGATCGGACAAGAAGAACCAGATTCTTTGAGAGTCGACAAAAATATGCAGGGATCCAGCTTTCCAACAAATTGGAAAAGCAATTTCTTCAAATAGATACCAATTAAGAAAGGAGTACAAAATTCCCAAAAGGGCTTCGGATATGTATATATGGTTATCGTGACATTTACAAGCAACTGACCACCCGACCTCGTCACAAAAACTTATCTCTTACTTTATGTTACCAAAAGCAAATCAATTGAAATTGTACCTTCAAGTGACGATGGCGATTTTGAACTTATTCATTACAGGGCTTTGAATTACGATCAGTAGCAATGAATTATGTATATGCATTTTGAAAATTTATCCGTGTATACAATGATAAACTATATGTTTCCATGTGTAATATTCAATAATTTATTTGGTTATGGAAGTACTCTTACATAAATTTCGTAAATAATTGGCATATTTTATAAATGCGACTTCTTTTATGCGGTCCCTATCCACCACATAAAAAAAATGTTCTGTAGTATTTCCACGAATTAGTTTGTTTTATGTAAGAATTTATGAAATTTTTAAATATTTTTTTGTGTGTTTATTTTTATGCGGTCCCTATCTACCGCACAAAAACAGGTTCAACTGTATAGCGAACTTTTTTTCGGGCTTTAGCGACTTCATCATATAGAGGTCCGACTGTATTTGTAATGATTATTAAGGTATCCCACTACCCTAAAATCGTGAATTTTGTCTAATATTGACATTTTTTTTTATTTTATTTTATTGTCTATTTTATAAGCTTTAAAAAAATACCTAGTTCTTTACTTTCCGTTCACTAGGTGGGCCAAGATAAATTTTTCTAAACTTTTAAAAGCAATATATAAGTATTACAATTTAAATATGTTAATGAGATAAATGAAAAAGCGATTTCGTTTGTAAAAGTCCCTTATATTGAGGCTCGAAGTGAGATGTATTGATTCTAAGGAACGAGCCTAAATGTTCATCCTCCAGTCCACTTTTGAAATAATTCTTTTTATGTTTCATAGTTGAAAACACTTTTTCACATATATAAGATGAAGCAAACATAGCACTGATATTAAATTTGGGAGTGAGATATTAAATTTGGGAAACTTACTTTCTCGATAAAGATTCGTAAAACTCTAATTTTGGCATGTTCAGAAGCAACTTCTTGAGATGATTGTTAGATTGCAATTCAATTAATTTAATATGCAAATCTGACCTCACTGCTTCACAATTCACGTGGAAAGGCATGGTAAAAATATCCAATTCTGTTTGTATGGCCCTGAAATCTTGAAATTTGCGTTCGAATTTAGAATACAGTTTTTTCAAGCCATATTCATAATTCTTAAGCTTCTCTTCATTTACTGAGGGTATAGAGTTTAACCTCGGAAAATGTGAGACAAGTCATTCTTCACTAGCAGCTCAGCAAAGATTAAGTTTTAGAAAATAAAGAAAGTAAAAAGTTCATCACTTTCTCTCTCTCTTTGTAAAAAAAGGAAGAAAAAAAAAATATTTAAACGAAGTAGGTAAGGAGATGAATATTAAAATATTTTTTTCTTTTAATTCGATTTGGATCGGCAAATTAAAATTCTACCCGTGGGCTGGAGTTTGCCCATCCCTGCACTAAAGCAAAACTATAAGTGTTTTTGTAAAAGCAGATGCCACTATTTTAAACACGAAGTCATACTTTAAAATGCGTTTTCTTAGATAATGCTCAAATGAGGATAGCGATTGCTCAAAAAGTTTTGAAATAAATTAACTGAAATTTTTTCTATGTGTTCTGTGTAACAGTAGAACTGTTTTAAGCTTCAGAATTATCAGTCACTGTTTTTTTACAAAATTTACAGTCCTTTATGCGAATATATCACTGTTTTTTAAGCAGTTCCTTATAACTAAGATAAAGTGCTCTAGCTTTTGTAAAAATTAAAAGATATCTTATGCTGAAGGTCGTTTCAAACATGAATAGCCAAATAACCCATCAAAAATTAAAAAATTGAGAATTTGTTCATAAACTTTTTGTAAAGGTTAGGCCCCAACGATAAAATTTTTTGTAAATCTTAATCAATTTTTTTCCCATTTTAGTAATAATGATTTCATTTTCTCTTCTTAATTTTAGCATTTTTTTCTTAATATGTACTAAATAAATGTAAAAGCCAGAAAAAATTCCCATATCTCCATTTTTTTAAAATTTTTTTTTTTTTGTCGTAAGTAGTTGGATGCCTTAAGAGAAAAAAATGATCTGTGCATACTTTTATCTTCGAACATTTAAGAATACTATTACTTTTTAGAAATGATCAAATTGAAAAAACTGAGAAGCTTTGAAAATGCATTTTGAAATTTACCCTATCTGTGTTTTAAATCAAACATTCTTTATAAAATATATATTATACTTTAAGAGTGTTTACTGATTGTCAAAAGGTTAAGAAAAATGTGTAATCTTTTGCGCATAAATGCGTTTAGTTTAAGGAAATAATGATGAAAGCATTTTCCCACAATATATAACATTTATATAACAAGCATAAAACATCTATTAGGTACTAAAGGCATTTCAAAAAATTATCTTTTGAATAAACTTACAATGTATTACTATCCATTAAATTTACTAAAAATATATTTTGTAGATACCAATCTAAATTCCCAGTTATGCATTTATATCAATATTTAAAATGACTAAAAATATGATAGCGCATCAGTTCTTTTTTTCGTAAAACATTTGAATTTTTCTATGTAAAACATTTCTTTAAAAAAACATACTGTGGTTTATATTATTATTTTTTTATCGCATAAACTTTAATTTCAGAATGCCATCCCATGATTACTGTACATAAATATTGAACCTGTTATTCCATGAAACTATAGTTAACTATTAATAAAACAGTAAATATGTGTTGTCATTTGGATCTATTGCTTTTTTCTTTTGTAATTTTAATTGTTATTTGATATGGTTAACATTACTAAGGTTATCTTAGTGGAGATAGAGAATAGAACTGATTAAGCTTATCTGAGCAGCACATGATTTGGTCTATATCTTCTAGTTAAATCATCGCCAATCTTAAGCATATAAATAATTTATACCAGTGGTTTCTAAGGTAGTCCCTACGAAGCCCCAGGAGTCCCCGATATTATTCAGAGGGTCCGTAAAAAATTAAAATTGATTTAGGGGTCCCTGAACAACTTCTATGGGTCCATGCAAGGTTTAATATAAAATAAAAAAAATTGATCTATTTTTATTTTTACATAAATTTAAATAAATAACAATAGTTTACTCGGATATTTCCGAATGGATGTTGAACCCTTTTGCGCGTGGACTAACTCAAATCCAAACACCGATGAATCCATACTAATACTGGAGCATCTTATTGAAATATCCACAAATGAGGGACTTAAACCAATGTGTGTGTGTTCTGGGTACAAAAACAGATCCCAATTTTATATCCTGGATTATATGTTATTGTATAGAAGTTGTTGACTACTTCCCCGTCTTCCAATTAAGTAGAACGGGGATTCAGTGCCGTAAGAAACCTCTGTACAAAAAAAGAAACCGACTAAAAACTAGTTCTCGTGAGGATTTGCGATTGCTACTCACAAACATTGAGATGGACATAAATACACTCATAACATTTCATCAAGTTCATCCAAGTCATGGTTTTTTAAAATTTTATTTTAAACAAAAGTTATAAATTTCAATAAATAATTCTTCACATTTTTTTTTAAATTTGTAATTTTTATACTAAGCATTTAGGTAGCTTTTTCACTTGGCAAAGTTTTGGCTTTAAAAAGGGGTCTGTGGGCAAGTTATGACTATAGAAAGGGATCCGTTAGCAAGTTTTGACTATAAAAAGGAGTCAATGGGTTAAAAAAGTTTGGGAACCACTGTTCTATATTTTTGAATACAAAAGGAAATTGATGTACTTCTTCAAATCACAAAATGCTCCCAAGCACATGAGCACAAGAAAAACCAATGGCCTTCTACGTTTGCTTCAATCACCATTTTTGAAATAATTTTACTATTTAAAATTATAACGCTATAATCTAATACCTTGCTATTTTCTAAAATTACTTTATATTTATAATACCTGTATAAAGTCAAAACTTTAAAAAAGTGCTACTCACACATCATTAAGTCATCGTTACTGATAAAAATGCGGATATATAAGACAGGTATCCTCGATAAAAACATCCATTAGGTTCTAAGGGGGTTTCCAAAAATTGTATTTTGAAAAAACTTACAATGGTATAATTACCCCCGTGAGATTTTCTAAAAAATATATATTTTGTTACTACAAGTCTGAATTCCTAGTTATACATTTATTTGAATTTCTCTTGATTCGAGCATTTAAGAAATTAAACTTCAATTTACCTATGTAAACATTTTCTGATTATATACGATGTTAAATAAAAAATAAGCTTTTGCATTAATATAATGTTCCTCATCAATAAACCAAGTTGATAAATATATTGTTTGAATTAAATTTGCTCTTTTACTTTGCCATTGCTATACTATTAAAAGGACTTTCTCAAAGATGTCATTTGAGAAGTTTGACATCTTTGAGAAAGTCCTTGTGTTGTTTTCCATTGAGGAAATCCATTGTTGTTTTCTTCTCAAAGGTGTTCTAAACTTCTAAATAATAAATTAAACCCAAATCTCTCCACTTGCTATAACCTAAAATACATGATTTGAGAGAACATTTTAAGGAGACCTTATATATATATAACTCCTTAACTGGTTTGCCCGTACATCGTACGGGCTACCTGGCCAATCAATGTCCGTTCACTGTACGGACATTAATATTTTCTTCTTTCTATCTTTGATTTGCACGTATTTTTAATTATTATAGTGAGATTATTGGTGCTGGGGTGTTTTTAAGAGATACAGTTTGTGTCCATAGTACTGAAATACTTCTCATCTGAAATTTTCTTTGTGGTGAAGACGGCAAGTAGTTTTCATTGTAGGAAAAAATTCAAAATCAGGAGCTTATGTGTGTGCATATATATATGCACCCACACAAAATCCTCATCCATTTGAAAAAAAGGCACGGCTAAGAACTTTTTTGGAAGTATGAGAGAAATTCTTTTAAGATACAATCTATGAAACATTCTTCATAGCATGCAGAATGCACTTATAAAAAGCAAGCATTTAGGGGGTTTTGTGTTACACAATAATGAAATAAAAATAGTGTGAACATCTTAAAATTGAAAATTAGAATAAATTTCTTCCATTTTCGCATTCTGTTAAGTATTACGCTTAGTTATATGCAATAAAAAAATGTGCCTTTTTGGAACATTTTCGGCAAAAAAAGTGACCATTTAAGGGGTTAATGGCTTGGTAAGTCACTTGTTAGCTGACATTGTTGGCGTCAACTTGGCTTAGATTTTAATCATTGGTATATTTAAGAGAGACGAAACAATTTCTTAATTAGGATTATAGTACATTGCTTCCTTCTGGATGCAACTATTTTTCACAACACATATATATTTAATGCTGTTGGAATGAATACATATTACGAAACTTAAAAGGCAAACTAAATCGGAAAATACTTAACTATAATACTAAAATTGCTTATTACCTCAATACAATCAATGTAAAAATACTTTTAAGGAGCTTCAGTTTCATTCGACAATTTCAAGAAAACCGCATAGTAAATATTTGTCATATGAATCGATGTAAAATTGTTAAGTACATCAGAACTTAGGATTTACATAAAAGCAAAAATCTTCTTTCCATCTGATCCAATAAATATTTTAATTTAAATTGTTTCAATGACTTTATAACTCGTATGAGAAAAGGATCCTATCTCGTGAATCAATGAAATTACCTTTAGTGAGAAAGAAGCTTATAAATCTACTATTCATCACAAATCATATTATTTTGGCTCATTGGATCTTGAGATTTGCTGAACAGTAGGAATTTGCTTTGTTACAATATCAAGATAATAAAGTTTAAAAGTGTTTTTTATACAATTTTTTTTCTTTGGAAATTCCTCTTGCTTATCATTAACTCATATGTAGCTGGTGTTTTGAGTTTCTATCTTCTTTTTGAAATATATGCTATTGAGATACATTTACGAAATATTTTAACCAGGAGAAGTCTAGTACTCTATACTAACGTTAGTGGTCGCGCGGGGTGACGGAATCACACCAACCTTTCTTTTTTTTTTTGTAATTATTTTTATTATACTCGAAAAAAATCGTATTTCTAGTGAATAATTTAATTAAGAAAAAGTATACTTATCTACTTTTAAGTACTTTTCAATTTTTTCCTTCATAATTTGGGAAAAAATCCAATCAAACTGAACTAAAAAGTTTCAAATATGCGTGATTTTAATAAAGTAAACAAGTCACACAGAGAGACACTTTACTCTAACATTACAGGAATGATATTTGCAGGCAAAACTGTTTTGTTCAAGTTAATGTAGTTTTACTGTCTTTAGATGATAGAGAAATATCATGTTGAACGTTTTCTTGCTTGTGTCTTTTTGACAGGGTGCAGTGCGTCTTGTGGTGTACTTGTGGCTTCATACCTTTTTTTGACGGAATTATTTAAGTAACATTTTGAAATCTTTTTTACGACTCAAACGTCTCATGTTCATCGCTTTTCTCAAATTATCTTTCACTATCATGATTAATATCCATTATTTCATCTGGTTTTTCCCTTGCTTAGTCAATTTCCTTTTTCGAAGTTACAATTTCATTCAACGGAGATTGCAGATTTCCATTTTTTTTTAATATTATGTTCATTTATATTTATAAGCCATAATGAGTAGTGCAATACATCAATCAAAACCACTAAGTAGTTGATAGGGGGAAAATATAGCCTATTCATAGAAAATATTTTGGAACAAAAGGGGTCTCGCTGGGAGCTCGGTCACCCCAAGTAACTCAATTGTACGAGGTTTGGGGCATAAGTCAGGGCAACTATTTTTTTTCTTGTAGGTATGTGAACGGATCGCAAACGTATATATGTCGTATGGAAGTTCTGTAGGTATAGTGTGTATACAGAACATCAGTTGACTCTGAGATAGCTGGTAGTAGTTCAGCGAGGGCTGTTGGTGAGTCAGTTGGTGAGTGCCGTGCAAGATGGAAGTAACCAGTGCTGAGCAGCGCGCTTACAGCAAAATAGTCGTACTCCGAGAGAAAAATTCGATGGAATGTTACAGTGAATTAGTGGAAGCCCTTAGGAATAATGCCCAACCATACCGTACAGTAGCACGGGAGATAGGAAAGTTTCAGCAAGGACGTGTGTCAACCAGTGATGAGCGACGTTCGGGACGACCGGTCAGTGTGTGGACTGACTTGGCACGTGCCGTCATCGAGCAGCCCATGGATTACATTAAGGGTCATGTACTACATTAAGGGTCTTTCGGCCCAAGTTTGTCATGTCAACTTTATGTGAGCTGTTTTGTCATTCTTTTGCACCGTGAAAGCCATATTGCCCTGTATATATATATACTATCGTAATAAATTAGTGTGTTACGATATTTCAATGTTATCCATTGTCCACACATGTAGTTAACACCTTGAACTTTCATCTGTATATGTCATATTTTCCAACCGGACTGGTATCTTCAAGAAAAAAATAATTGCCATGACTTTTGCCCCAACCCTCGTAAAAAAAAAGTTTGATACTCCCAAAAAAGAGGAATATATGTGACAAATACACTTTAGTTCTCATGAAGACTGTCATATAGGAGGATATTGACAAGGACATCGGTAAAAAACAAACAGTTTTCCAAGAATTAAAGATTTCGTGATCCTGGGGTGACTCTGTTCCCCGTGTGACCTCTCCCTGGTTAAATAATATAAAATGCATCAATATCACTTTAGATATATGCTGAAATATATAATTTACAATAAATATATGCTTTGAAAGAAAAATCATTAACAGCTTGATGCGACTCTAATTATGCATTTTTAAAAGCAATAGAAAATAAAATAAATTCATTTGCCCATATTGTGTCTTGAAGAAACACATTTTCTACAGAATAATCAAAAACGCATTATTATTTTTGTTCATTAAATGTTACACTCAGCGTAAAAGATTTCTCATTACATTTAATATTTAAAGAAGTTATAAAAGTTTCAACAGTAGAATTACGAAAAAATCTATGCTTTATAGAAATTAATTTGATTGTCAGTTAAAGATCTTAAAACTTATAAATACACATTCACACAACTTCCAAATAAAATTTAATTATCTACTCTAGAATTTTAACAAGAACTGTTTCTTCAATTCTGATATTTTATTCCATGCTTCGTTGCGTGCAAAGGTAATTTTTTAAAAAAGTGTTCTGTCTTGAAGATTTGAAAATTTAATTAGCTTTTTTTTTTAGTCAGTAGTTACGAGTAGAGCTTAGTAAAGAAATTTAAATAAAAGATAAAAGCAAAATTTTCTTGTAATCCACAGTACTTTTTATTAATTTTACTTTTTAACACCAGTACAGCAAAATAAAATTATGAAGTTAACTAACAATACAATGAAATGAGTTGATAATATTACATGAAAATGATTTGATTTAATTTAAATTCTGAAAATTAAGTTCTGCTTATATGTTTGTATGCATTTTGTGAATATTGGGTCTAAAGGAAGATCGGATTTTTTTTTACTGTTGAATAGAGTTTTTAAGGTATCCGACTACGTTCGGAACCGTGATTTTAAAAAAAGCACATAAATGGATAATTTTCATGATATTTAGTGTCACTTAGATTAGAATACATGTATAAAATTG
Source organism: Trichonephila inaurata madagascariensis (assembly GCA_019973955.1). Lineage (NCBI taxonomy): Eukaryota > Metazoa > Arthropoda > Arachnida > Araneae > Nephilidae > Trichonephila > Trichonephila inaurata. Next base: position 1,057,369 of record BMAV01010006.1, read on the forward strand.
TTTCAAGGACATTTTGAAAAAAAAAATTATTTTAATACAATATTTTGGCAAAAAATTAACTTAGAATAACCTTTTTTCAAAATGCTCTCCTTTTATATAAAATGCTTCTAAAACAATAATATTTCACTTATATAAAGTAAAGACTTCTCCAAAGAGTCTGAACTAGGGTTTTTGAAAAATTCACATTATTTTCAGAGTTACCACCAATTAAAATAATTATCGGGGCGTTTTCTTCTTAAAATTGCTCCCCTCTGTTGTAAAATATGTATAAACCCTCTTCTAAGTCATATATTTCAAAAATTCTAGTTGAGCCTCTGTAGAGAGGTCTGAGCTATATACGGGCAATATATTATTATAATAGAAGCATTTTTCACAAAAAGAGAATATTTTGAAAATGGGTCATTCTATGTTAATTTTTTGTCAAAGTATTGTACTTAAATAAGTTTTTATTGTAATAATATTCTTAAAACAATTTTATATACATTTTCTATTCTAAGTTATACTAAATATCATAAATATTATCCATTTATACTCTTTCGTGCAAAATCACGGTTCCGAACGTAGTCGGATACCTTAAAGGAGAGTTTATATAAACCAAAGAACCATTAAGTTTTGATCAGCTCTCATCTAGGGTAATAAGATCGGCCGGAGACAAAACACGGCTCACTTCGGCTGATGCTGGAGTATAAAAAACAAATATGCACTATACTTCGACGTATACAAAGACCAGCAACATAATGGGAAAAGCAGTTGATTTATCAAATTTCGATAAAGGTCAAACCTCGATTTGGCATCTTGGAAAATAGATTTCAGAAATGGCTTGTTTGGTGGGCTGTTCATGGGCAGTCGTTGAGTGTACTTATCAAAAGCGGAGTATAAATGGCGAAAAGACAAGCCACCTGCCAGTGGTATGGACCAAGACCAATTGATTTCACAGCAGCATTATAGAAAAAATTCGTAATGGAGCTTTCAATTGTGTCAAAATCTTGAATGTTTAGAAAAAAGGAAGTTTCCTAGTTTATAATATGATAGAAAAATTGTTTAACAGGTAAAATGCATTAAAATACACTGCTAACCATTAAAATTGAAAACCACAAAAGGATGATAGAAACGCGTCAACTTTTTGCATGAGAGGAAGAAAATACTGGGTTATGCAAATTATTTACATTTAAGTGATATTGAAAGACGTGAGAGAGAGAGAAAATCCATCTTGAAATTTGTATAAAAGGAAAAGATACTCAACGGGCTTCTCAATCGGATATCACATTGGAATATTGGCTGTAGGAGAGAAGATCGTGTTATGTCTTTTTAAGCGAGAAGCGGCTTGTGGCTCGTTTCAAAATTCGGTGAGATTGTGACCTCTTGAGAGCATGACTTATCATTTCGCGATATTTTTACCCGCATTAGTAAGAATGCAATGACTGTCATGGAAATATAAAATCGAAGAGTGTCAAACTGAACGCCGTTAAGGATCTCAATGGATTCCCGCCACTAATGCTCTTGACGAGAGGCATTTATTCAGGTCGGCCTAGCAGGGTCGTACAGCCAAATCACTGAGACTATGAGTCAGGAAGTGAAATTGTTGATAGGGTGACAATTATCCAAACGGGCATTTCGACAACGTCTGTAGCAGCCTGGATTGTTGTGATGGGAACCATTTATATGACTTCCTCGGCTAAGTGGTCACTTTTCCATTGAAACCAAGTTAATATCCTAAAGTGTTTGTGAAAATATTCAAAATCTGATGTTGACAGCATTTCTAAATTTAGTATATAATGGAGTCTATGAAAATAAATGAGAGTGAAGAAGTGAGAGTTATATTTACGTCCCATTATAATGCCACACGAAGGCCATTGGCAACAGATCTCGTAATTTTGAACCTAGGTCAAATGACGAGGATGACCCCTGAGCTGACACCCCCTCTCCAAAATACTGCACCAATGGGAGAAAATTGTAGATAGATAGTATTAACACGTATCAGCCCCATCTATTCAATGGGTCATCAATGGCGCAAGGAATTTGAAGCCACTACACTCCAGCTAAGAGCTCGTCACGATAACCACAAGGCAACCACACCGCGACTACAGGAAATAATTGAGATAAGACATTGATGAGTTGTGAATTGATTTTAAAGAGGATTAATCACCTAATACCCCGCCATTCAATAAAATTTAATTCAGTTTAATAAAAAAATTTTGATTTTACTTCTTATCGTGGAAGCGTGCTTTGCTAGAAGCTCTAGCACTATAATAAATATAAGAAATAAAATCAGATTTCACAAACTGTAACGTTTTTTAGAGAAATCATTATATACATTCATGCTCTTAAGTAAAACCGTATGGAAATTAAGCAACGCTGCTAGTCTTTAATGTTTAACAATGAGAAATACATTTATTTCCTTGTGAAACCTGAAAACACTAACCCTTTTGGTATGTAATGATGAATTTCTTTAGAATACAAATGGTTTTGTAAATAATTTTTTGACTCTTTGTAAATTCATTAAGATTACAATTGTATTCAACACCATGAGAGAGCATAGTAGATGATAAAATAATTAATTTGTGGTTTGAAAAAGCCATTAACAGTTTTGTTTTCGAAAGTAAAAGTTTGTACAGTATAAGTAATTAATTATGTAGATCACATGAATAACTTACCAGAAATTACTGAAGAAAAAGTAACATACTGTCTATCTAACTTCGGATAATAAAACTTAGTGCTTTTTAAATTATTTATTTTGCTTTTTCTTGCTTATAATTAATTATTTTTCTGAAACATTATTGTTTATAATGTGAAAGACGTTTTAAATTTAATTTAAATTTTAACTTAATTACTCAAATAATGGATCTTGAAAAAGTATGGAAACATTTTCCTTCCAAATTTAGCACTTATGAATTTTTTTAAAAAAAGGTAACGAAATCCTGAAAAATTAAAAGAAAATATTTTCTTTTGTTATCTTGAAGATTGTTAGATATTATTTTACTATATTAAATGCTTGTTCGAAAGCTCAGTAGTTAACCATTCAAGACACACTAGAAACATTCAGATCCACAGTAACAGATTGTCTCCCTATTATACAGAAATCAATCTTTATAAATACATTTTTAATACTTACAATAGTCGAAATTTAGATAAAACATATTCATGCATTCATTATTTTGTATCTCTATATATCTCTATCTCTATTTATGTCTCTCTACTCTACTTTCTCTCTCTATCTATGTCTATCTATCTACCTATCTATCCTTCTCTCTTTCTGTTTATCTTTCTATATTTATGTCTATCTATCTCTTTCTCTACTCTACTCTCTATCTCTCTGTCTATCAATCTGTGCATCAATCTGTGTATCTATCTATCTATCTGTCTATCTATCTATCAATCGGTGTATATATCTATCTATCTGTCTATCTATCTATCAATCTGTCTATCTATCTATCAATCTGTCTATCTATCTATCAATCTGTCTATATATCTATCAATCTGTGTATCTATCTATCAATCTATCTATCTATCTATCTATCTATCTATCTATCTATCTATCTATCTATCTATCTATCTATCTATCTATCTATCTATCTATCTATCTATCTATCTATCTCTATCTTTCTATCTCTATCTATCTATCTCTATCTTTCTATCTCTATCTATCTATCTCTATCTCTATCTATATCTATGCTATATAAATCTGGAAAAATAATCAAAGCATAAAGTGAAGAATTAACCAATTTATTTGAATGAGGAATACGTTTAGTAACGAAAGAAAAATGGGAATAATATATTAAAAACGATATAATGTGTTGTATTTAGGTAACAATTCATGTAAGTAAATAATATGCTTTGACCAAAATGTATCGTTAAACCTAAAAAAATGAAGATGAACTATGATATGCATTTACGGTTTTTTGTGCTATATATATATTATATATATATATAATATTTCTCTTGATCTTAAATCACGATTTCAATGCATGCACCAATAGTTATGCGCAATATATCGAGTCTATACGAGATTTCTAATCACGTTCTGTGAAGCTTTGCAGAATACACAGTCTGGATGGCTGATAAAATTTAATTTTTTAGTCCATCAGTATCAAGAATTGAGAACTGGAAAACAATGCTTTTCACTTATCACCATAAAAATAAACTAGGGTGGCCAGATTTCATTTTGGAATTATTCTACCTGTCGCTATGAACCTTTTATGCTATTCATAAAATGTGGGTCTAGGTGGTGTGACTTCGAATGTTAGTAATCCAAAATTTACACTACATTGTTGCAGATTTAAATTCAATAAAACACGCTACAACTTCGGTTTCTTCTTGCGGTGAAGCCATTTTGAATTTTGTTTTTAGTTGTTGTAAAACATTGACGTAGAACTATGTAGTTTATGCTTTATTATTAAAAAAAACTTTGATATTTTCTTTATGGAGCAAAAAAAAAATCATAAATACATATTATTATTTTTTTCATTTTTATTTATTTTTAAAGCATGTACTGATACATTTCTGACATTCTGTAGAATTTTACGCTTTATTTATTTTTTAAGAGTGTAATGATACATTTCTGACACTCTAGAATTTTACACTTTATTATAAAAAAACTTTGATAATGGAACATAAAAAACCATAAATGCATATCATTATTTATTTATTTTTATTCATTTTTAAGAGTGTAATGATACATTTTTGACACTGTAGAATTTTTCATTCTTACCGAATAAAAAAGTTATAGATTTAAAATATTTTACTATGTAATATAAATGCATGCATTTCATCTTAATTATATGCCCAAAATAATTATTATCTTCATGAAATTGAAGTTGAATTTGTTTGTTTCTTTTCTGAGTATATTTACATCGTACATAAAAAAATATACTTAATATCCCATAACAAAACGAAAACAACAAAAATGAACTCAAAATTCAAATGTCATAGTTCTTAAGGTAATTTTTTCCTCAAATACCTTAGAATGTTGAAAAAAAGTGAAGCATGTTACATTTTATTAATATGGAAATTATCCCTCAAAGTCACATGTAATTCGAGAATCCGGTCTACAGGAAATGGCTGGGAAAGCGCAACAACCATCCACGGCAAATGTTTTGGTATCTGATGGGTCAAATGAAGCGAATGATGAAAGCAGTACGGACACCAGCTCATTGCTACGTCAAACAGAATCGTTAACGATATCTGCTAAGTGCGAAAGCATGTATATGAAAGAGAATAAATAGGAAGATTCAGTTAGTGACAGTTTTCACGTAAAAGAAACGGAGATCGTAAAGAGCAGTAATAAAGAGACAGTAAAAAAGTACAATAGGAAAATCTAGGAAAACCATGTAGAAATAAATAAATAAGAAAGAATAGTAATTAGAAAAATGAGTGAGTGAGTGAGAGAGAGAGAGAGCTATATTGTATACAGAATCATCTATTTTCGCGAATTAAAGAAATACAAGTAATACAAAAAAAATAATAATAATTCCTACTTAGGTCAACAATGAAAAACTTTATTTTAGTTACTTTTTATTAAATAATTACAATTAATATAAATATACATATACATATGACACAGAAGGACAATATTAAGTGGCAAAATAAAAAGCGATTTTCCATTTTCCTTTCTATATATGGTGTAGGAATATTAATTTTGTTTGTTACTGTTTACTCATCAATTAAATTTAATAATTCCAATAAAATAATACAGTGAAAAGAAATCACATCCTCAGAAATTATGCCATCTCAGGTGAGATTCGAGCCCATGACCTTTGGATTAGAAGCCCAACGCGCTATCCATTGCTCTACAGGGACAAAACCAGCAATTTTTCCTTTTATATATGGCGTTGGACTACTATTTTGGTTACTATTTATTCCTTCCTTAATTAATGAATTAATATTTGAAAAAAGCTGTATTAAAACAGCAAGTGTCATCCACTACAAGTTTAAAAATATATTTGAACTTGAGTGGATGAGTTAAAAGTATTTTATTAACCCTTGAAAATTTGAACAAGATATATATATATATATATATATATATATATAAAGGGAGAGTGTGAATTAAAAGTAGGAATTGAAAAGTAATCAGACTCATTTTTCTTTAAAGATAACATAAACGAAAATGAACTAACTCATCATGCTTCATTTGCCAAATAATTATTGAGAAAAGTGAGTAAATGTTATAAGCAATAGTGTGTATAAAACTTATCAGTGCTCGCATATATTTCACTTTATATAAAAGAAGTATAAAATATTATTTGAAGTTCCTTGTATATTATTGTTATAAAAATGAATTTAAAATTTCATAAAAACTGTAAAATTGACTGAACAAATTCCTTAAATTTCGTTAATTGAAAAGAACATTGTGTTTTTAATGCATCAAGAAAAATTCCTATGAAATTAATCAAATTAAAAAAAAAACTCGTACAAAATACAAAAAATATTATAAAGAATAATTACAAGAGCTCAGAAATAAAAGAAAAAAAAATTAATAGGAGACTAAAATGTTTCATCATCAAAATTGAAAAACAGCATAAAAGAAAATTTTAATTTAATATATTTAATTGAGAAGTTCTATAATTTATTATAAGAATAAAAAAAACTTCAAAAAAATATAATGGCAAAATAATTTTTAAAATATGATTATTTATTTTTATAAGCAGTAGCATTTGAAAGGTATATTCTTTCTAAGATATTGGATAGATATTGGAAAATTCCTAGCTAACTATATTTTCTAATATATAATTTTGGAATACATTTCGAAACATTTTTAATATATTGTTGAAAGGAGTTGAAAACGAGAAGAAGCTATATTTTTACCTATGCAATTGAATAAAAATAAATTAATTGAAAGATAGCGATATAATTTCGCTTTTCATATGTTGAAAACAACAAGTATATTTTCTTTCTTGCCTTATTTTACAAAAATATAATCCTCTACTTTCAATTATCTTTTTAATTAAAAAAAATATACCTTTACAATCGAATACGCCTTACAGAAATAAAAAAAAAATTAAAGATAAGAAAAACAGGAAAAAAACAAGAAATAACATTTTCCTGTTAGAAAATACCAGGAAAAAATCTTTTTTCTTGTTATTGAATTTTAACCGTACACAGCAAGTAATTTCATATATATATATTCAATTTCAATAAAACTTGAATTTTTATATAAACGTTCAAAACAGCTTGCTTCTAGGAAATGTAATACTTAATTTTCTATTTTCTTACTTAAATGATAAAGAAGAATAAAACATTCGTTTTGAATGAGACAAAACGGTTAGCAAAAATAGTGTCTAAAAGTTCACACAGTCTATACCAAATATTTTCCATCTAAAAGAAGGCATTATTTTTCGTGAAATACTTTTGCGAACACTAATGCTTGCCACACAACAATATCCATTGAAAACGTTTGCTTATTAAATGCTATAAGTAAAATAAAAGTCTTAAAAAACGTATAATAGAAGATGGAGTCAACAAAAGACGAAGCATTTTAGCCTCTATTTTTTCATTAAGAATTCGGGCTAAGATATTTATATTTGATTTTGTATTGTTGGAAATATATTTCTTCTGCAGTTTTAACATTTTATTGTTTCTGGTTTGGAATGAACTCTGTGGGATATTCTTAGAATCAACAGTTTTATGTAGATTAGATTCTCACAAATTCATTATTGGACTTTTTTGAAAAAAACAATGCTACGCAAAGAAATTTGAAGATTGTTTCTAGAAAAATATAAACGGATGGTAAAACAAGAGGAAAAATAGGCCTTTTAACATAATAACAAGATAAGAAAATTTGCATATTTTTGCAATGGATCGTGCGAACTAAAAGAAACTCAATTACGAACTCATATCTTTTTTTTGTGTGTGCTTAGTGTTGATTCTAACACAGCTTTTGTTTATCATTTTTTTTTCAAAATGCTTCCAGACTTAAAAAGATAATTCTTTTATTGAAAAAAAGCTATGTTTTTTTATAAAAAAAAAACTACATGAATTATTATATTGGTGAATACGAAGGCAATTAATTCCTGGGAACAACATTTAAATTCTTTATAAAAAAAAATTTAAGCTTTATTCACTGTATAATAAGATTAAAACACAAATCTCAGAAATATCTTAATATATTTGATAGATATTTCTATTTAAACTCATACATGTGGCAAAACATTAACATTATTAATAATAGGTAAAAATAATAAAGGTTTAAAACATTATCTTAATTATTAACAAGTAATATAAAAAAAAATTAATTCAATTCCTAGTTAGAGCAGCAATTTTTTATTTTTTATTTTAGTTACTTTTTATTAAATAATCACAATTAATGTAAATACGTATATACAAATGACAGAATCACAATATTAAGTGGTAAAATAGAAAGGGATTTTTTTTGTAATTTTCCATTTTCCTTTCTATATAGAGTAATGAACTATTATTTTTGTTTTTTTGTCACTATTTATTCATTAATTAAATTTAATTATTAAAATGAAATAGAATAGTAAAATGAAATCCCATTCTCAGAAATAAGGCCATCCCAAGTAGAGTTCGAACCCACGAACTTTGGGTTAGAATTCCAACGCGCTACGGGGACCCAACGAACGAATTTCCTTTCTATATAAGCTGTTGGACTATTATTTTTGTTTGTTGCTATTTATTCATTAATTAAATTTAATTAATGAATTAATATTTGAAAAAAACTGTATTAACATCAAGTATCATCCATTACAAGTAAAAAAAGTGTATTTGAACTTGAGTGGATGGATAAAAAGCATTTTATTAACACACAATTGAAAATTTGAACAAGATATATATATATATATAAATATGTATAGGGAGACTGTGAGTTAATAGTAGGAATTGAAAAAGAGGATTCGTGTGTGTGTGTGTACTGTTTACTCGGTTAATAGATTTAAAATAAACTTTTGATATATCTATAAAAAAAGCATATTTCTTAAAAAAAAAGAATCTATAGCCAATGTTTTAAATCCACTTTTCTCTGTAGCATTGTTTACTTAACTGAATGACGATTATTAGTTCAGATACGTGTTGCTCTTCTACTTACTTAATTATATTTACAGAGGTTGTGAATGTTACTCCTGATTCATTATATTGTTTGTGAAAGAATTAAAGAACTTTCTATATGATTAAAGATTCGAAATGGAATGTAAGTAATCATATAATTTTTGTTGCGATACAAGATTGAAAATCTCGTAAGGAGCTTCTAATTATACTATTATGTTTTTAGCAAGAAAAATGTTTAAATCATGAATATGATTAAATATTGATTTTGTTTCCTAAAGTTTTCCTGAAATCTTTTTGCATAAAGTATTCATAACAAAATTACTTCAATGAGTGTAGTTTGGCAGAGATATTTAGTTTTATTCAGATACATAAAATACATTTGAGTAAAAGATAAAACATATTCAAAAAAAAATTTTTTTAGAACAAACTATAATTTAAATTTGATTTACCTGTGAAGCATTTATTCTAAAGTTAAATTCAGAAATTAAAATCCTAGAATTTCCAAATACATTACTTTCCACTCCCCAAATGTTTACTGAATGTCTATGGTTTTATTCCTAAACAAAAGTCATACATTTTTTTAAGTATACATGATAACAAATCGGTGATTTACATCAAGGCAAATATCAAGTTATCAAACAATTAGAATTTTATTTAAGAATGATTTAAAATTACTTCCCCTGACTTTTAGTGTGATATATTGTACTTCGTATATACTTACACTAATTCTAAAAATTCCTAATAATAGAATATTTCTCAAAAATTACACTTTCATGCAGAAAATTTATGCAAGAGTTGCGCTGTGACTCATTTTATACACTGGTTTGTGAAATCACAACGTTTTTTTATTTAATTCTTTGGCATCAAATTGATTTGTAAATCTTAGTCTCTTTTCTTAATGGTTTCTCAAGCGAGTTTTTTAATTTCATCCTTAGTGGTTTCCATTCATCCTAAGTTCCTTGTCCAGAATTAATGCTTTTAAAAGTGTTTTAATCTGAGACTCGTTTCCTTTTCTACATTATATTTAGAACTAAAAAAGTATTAGAAACTAGAATCTTAGTGAAAATAGTAATTTTCATTGCATAATTAACTTCCAGTTAAAGTTTTAAGGACATGAAGTATCTTGAGTTATATTCTTGCTTCCGCTTTGATCGGATATTAACACTTCAAAAGTCTTCATAATATTTAAATCAATTCTGGATATTGAAAATATTTTTAAGATTTCAATTTAGACGTTTCAAATTGAAAACAAGTTTTCGGGTTTTTATTTTAAGAGATGAGCAGTTCTCTGATTGTATGGAATATTACAAAATTTCAAAGCAAAATAATTTTAGATTTAGCGCTTATAATGCTCCTTTAATAGCTGTTGAAGAAATTTATAGTTGCACGTATTGAGATTATTTAACTTATAAGTTTTGTTCAAGCATCATATTTCGTATTGTTTAACTCAGAGTTTCTCAAACTGTGGGGCGCGCTCCCCTTGAAGGGCGTGACAGCTCTACGAGGGGGCGCGAGCATATAGAAATGTGGAAAACAAAAGATTATTTTGAAAAATTATTAGTTTACTGAAAATAAACAAACAAAATACATTCTGACATAATTAAAAATAAAATATGCTAATATAATAACACTTATATATAAATGTATCAGTACTGCACAATATATTCTATAATTACTATAACAATACAAAGCTAAGAACAAGTTTAATAATTACCAGGGACCCAATGGGATAATCATATATAAAATTATATACAAAAATTAACACTTATCATGATAATTTTTTGTGTGTGTGTGTGTGTATGGTTTATAATTTTTCCCTTAACTGCCGATTAAAAGTTACGTGATTCGCTCCCCAATTCCAACTGTTTTCCACGTAGGCACAGTGAGTGTAGGGGGGAGAGGAAAAAATAAAGAAGGAAATAATCTGAAATAAGTAAATCTTTCACAAACATTGTCAAGGTCCTTTTATTGTATTGCAAAGTCTTCTGAATAATTTTATGGATAGCATTTCATAGAAAAGATCGTACTTCGGAAAGACGTATATATACATCCGGGAAAATAAACGCTTTGGCTGAGCGAGACGTTTAAGTACGCCGGTGACTCTTAAGAGGTTAAAGTAGTATCGTAGTTTTAGCGTCTAAGTATAGTATTATTAAATTCAATACATTGTTTTTGTATAAGGGGGACGCGATGAAAATCATGTTTGAATGTTGGGTCGCGAATATTAAAACTTTGAGAAGCACTGGTTTAACTCTCTTTACTTATTCGTCTAGGTGCCGCAGTAGCCAAGCAATCGTGGCTACAAACTTCGAATCAGTGTAGTTTCTGTTGCATTGTAAGTACGAATCAAGGCTGTCAATAATACGATTGATTAGAGAGCTCAGCGTTGCTGAATGGTGCGTTCGAGTCCAGGTGTCACTGAAGACCAGCCATATAGAGAAACTGATGCACGTTGAATCTGTCGAAATTCAAAGTCCTCACGTTCATGTGGTGGAGAAGTTTCCAGTTAAAGTGCTGTTCAACTCAATTTTACATTGGTTCAGGTGCAAAACTACATGTTCCGCCTATTTCACGTACATCAGTAAATAGCTTTCGTATTGTTCCTTAATGAGATGTAAATAAACAATGAATTAAATCTCTTAGTAACCTCTTAAAATATGACTTTCCCGTTCTTGTCAACATGATTAATAAGGTCATAATGTGTGATGTAGATTTTTAAATTATAACTATTTATATCTGTATTTTAGTTCGATAAAATCTTCATTTTTGTTTTGAAAAGGAAATCAGAAAGGAAATTTTTAGGAATGAAAATTCTGGAAAAGTATCATTCACTACTGATAGTATTGAACTGTTATTATTACTGTTAGTGAATATTTTTTTTAGAGTCTAAACACCATTTCTAAAGTAAAAGCCTAAAAATATAAAAATATGTATTTCATCTATTTTTCTATTTGTCTGATTCTCTCTTTCCCTCTTTGTATATATGTACTGCTAAAAAAATTAGGGAAGCACATGGATTTAACGAATTTACGCAAATATTTCTTCTGATAATTAACGTGAAACAAAATGTTCAAAGTCTAAAATGTAGCAGAAAATGGAAGAAGAAAAATTTATATGCAAATTAATGTACATGGGGTCAAAAGCCAGAAAAGGGAAATGTGCAGAAATCGCGATCTCGTAGAATCTGTTGTTTTCATTGTCGCAGTGGTGAAATTAGACATTTCGGCTGCTCTTTTGAGTAAAGGGGATTGGAAATTGGCACGGCAATATGATCTACAGGAATCCATGGCTTGACGTATTATAGAGAGACTGGAATACTGTTGGAAAGGCAATAAGTGTCATTGCAAGATTGTGGAATAGATTCCAAGAAACTGTGCATGTTCGACGTTGACTAGGATATGGTCATCCACGGGCTACCACAACAAATATTGATCGATATATCCTGTTAACAGCTCGTCGAGACAGAACAGCCAATGCAACGCAGATTCAAAGAGAGTTTCTTTTGGTAATATGACGAAGGGTCTCAAGTCAAACAATCTGAAATGGTTTTATGCGGGTGGTCTGTATGCATGTAGGCCAATGGTGTGTACTCGTTGACAGCAAGACACCATGAATCCCGATGAAAGTGGGCTGCTGAACATTGAGATTGGATGTAAAGTGATTGGAGCGAGAGCTGGTTACGGACGAGTATGGATTCAGTTAAGAGAGTGACACCAGACGTATTTTAGTATGGCGAGAAAAGGGCACTTGAAATACCAAATATTCGTTCAGGAGAAATCACATTACATACTAGGTGGTTTGATGGTATGGGCTGGTATCAGCGTAGGAAAGCGTGCTGACCTACATATGATACGGAATGGCAATTTGATGGCTCAAAGGTATGCAGACGAGATTTAAGACCCATGTTCTGCTTCAAGCGGCACCTATTAGTGATTCCTTTCTTTTAATGCAGGAAAATGTCAAATTCCTACAACTCGTCTTCTGGAGAACTTTCTTGAAGCTGAAAAAGTGTAACGAATGGAGAGGCCAGCACTTTCTCTTGACCTAAATCTAATCCAGCATGCTTGGGGCTCATTCGAATGACGCATTCAGCGAGATTATTGTCTTCGCTTACTGTCCGCGACATGAAGACTGCACTCCTCCTTGAAGAGTAGAACAGTATTCGCCTAAGTTTCACCTATAATCTCATCTCATCCATACTAAACAGTTTTGAGACATTTTTCGTAGTTCAGGGAGGACCACACACCATATAAGATATTCTGTATCAATTCTAAACAATCAGTTTTTTCTCATTTACATGCAAACAAATTGTTGGTTTGAAGCATCATTTTATGTTCTTTATACCATTCCAAAGATTTAAATTTCCTTTACAATTGTTTTTGGCTTCTTTTTTCTGTATTGAGTTTTGTTGCACCTATACTTTCCATTTTATGCCCACGTACGGCTATCGTGTGAAGGGGATTTCACTTTTTTGCTTGTTCCCCTAATTTTTTTAGCAGTCTATATACAGGTATAAGACAAAATAATTGGAACACCTGTGAGAAAACAAAAATTTTCATTAGTAAGGGGTTGGACCACCTTTGGCATGAATGGCAGCTTGCATTCGACGTGGGATTGATAAATAAAGGTCTCGAAAACAGTGCATCGGAATTCGTACTTATTCCTTATGCCTGGCAGTCTCGAGGTCAGATAGTATGCGTAGATGGAGATATTGAGCACGGACATTGTTCTCTAAAAAACCCCACAAACACTCAATGATGTTCAGTTCAGGTGACAGGAGACACCACGTTTAATGTACTACTTCATCATCTGGCCCCTGTAACCATGTTTTAACACATCAAGACGAGTGAACAGGAGCTTTATACTCTTGGAACACAGGACGTTCTCCCAGAGAGAGGCTCTGATGCATAGGGTGAAGATGATTTGCGAAAATGCTTCGATAATGGTTGCCTGTGATCATCCCCCTCTAGACAACGAGATGCCCCAACTCACAGGAAGATATTGTACCCTATACCATCACAGAACCCTCTCCATGTTTCATGGCTGGAGTCTGGCAATCAAAATAAAATGCTTCTTCCGGTGCTCGACAGACGAACGTAAGTCCGGTGGTATGAAATAATGTTAATGAGGATTCATCAGACCAGATGATTTGCTTCTATTGTAGTTGTGTCCAATTTAGGTGATCTCGCGGCACCCTGTAGTCTTCATATCATTCCACACATGTTTAAACTAACTATTTTGGAATAGCTACTCAGGCATGAATGTTTGCAGCATGCAACTACCGTCGAATAGTTTTCATGGATACAAGGAAGGTTCTAAAGGTAGGTATTCATCTTGGACGTTATCTGCAAAAGTGTAGTCTTGCGTTTTCGGGTGACTATCCTTTTCTACAACCGGCTATCACGGTCCTTCAACTTAGACTTCCACC
>BMAV01010006.1:1097396-1122131 GCA_019973955.1 Trichonephila inaurata madagascariensis
CAACTATGATTTTTAAAAAATTCACATTATTTTCAGAGTTACAACCCATTGAAATAATTATTGGCGTTTTTTTATTAAAATTGCTCCCCTCTGTTGTCGTAAAATATGGATAAACCCACTTTTAAGATATACATTTCAAAAATTCTAGTTGAGCCTCTTTAGAGAGGTCTAAGTTATACACAGACAAAATATTATTGTAATAGAAGCATTTTTCAGAAAAGGTGAATATTTTGAAAATGGGTCATTCTATGTTCATTTTTTGTCAAAATATTGTACTCAAATAATATTTTATTGTAATACTATTCTTAAAACAATTTTATATACATTTTCTAATCTAAGTGACACTAAATATCATAAATATTATCCATTTATACGCTTTTGAAAAATCCCGGTTTCGAACGTAGTCGGATACCTTAAATGGAGATAAATACTGCTGTGACGTTATTGCAAGGATCTGATGGTATTGGGTTCACATACACATTCTTACACTTTGATGATTATTCTGAAGCATTCATAGAATTAAAAGAGAAGATGGTATATGGAAATAAAGTTAAAATAAAATTTTTTTTAAAAAAAAGGAACGTTTATCTACCTCGTAAGAAAACGGTTAGAAACAAATAGTGAAATATTGGCGAATAAAAGATGCAGCTTTGGGAGGAAAGGAACCTAGTAGAATTTGAAGGCAGAGGCAGTAAAAAACTAACTAGATGCTATGCAAACACATTACACAAAAAATAAAGTTATGAAATCTTAATTTATTTTGTTGCATATTTTCAGATTAGAAACAGTGATAAAAAGTCTCCTTCTCTCTGAGGAAATTTCCTATTACTTCTGCTTTTTACCATTGGATCGTGGATCCTAAGATCTTGCCGAGTTACCAATGTCTAGTATAAAGTCGACTATTAAGTAGATGTGCGAGAGGTTTGACTCAACATTTCAATGAAGCTTTACATACAATGATTTGGAACAAATGCTCTAAGCAAATTTTTTTCTCCTAGGAATGAGGTCTTGATGCGGCTTCATGTACAATTTCAGAGTATAGTGGTAAACATGAAAAACGCTAGAAAAATGTTATATATAGAGCGTAAATTGCCTTACAATTAATTCAAAGTCGAGACATTTTGCTAATTTAGAATATTATAGGAGATCATATTTTCGGAATAAAAGAAAACCAGTGAAATGCTAAATTTTAACAAATAAAAATTTGAATAAATTAGAAAGTGTTATGTCGTAAAGAAGGTTATTTATAGTTTTAATTTGTATTTTGTTACTATTCTTTTTGTATAAGAGTATTATTTTCAAAACTATTATGGAAATAATAAGTTTGAATTAAACTAAATAATAACATCAGCTCTACCAAT
Source organism: Trichonephila inaurata madagascariensis (assembly GCA_019973955.1). Taxonomy (NCBI): domain Eukaryota; kingdom Metazoa; phylum Arthropoda; class Arachnida; order Araneae; family Nephilidae; genus Trichonephila; species Trichonephila inaurata. Next base: position 1,098,758 of record BMAV01010006.1, read on the forward strand.
ATTATTAAAGCGTGTAAAAACACATGATATTTTGAATATGGAAAAAATATATTTCATTATATTGAATTAAAATAGAGTGTTACGGCATTTTATAAAGTAATAAGTAGCATATTAAAAATTAAAACACTACAAATGTGATTAATTTTTGATATATGCCATTACAAACATCGCATATGCTTTACATGTGTTTTTCTGTATTTTAATTTTGTGGATGTAAGTGGTTCTCTGTATCCTAAGGTTTTTTTTTTGGCTCAAAATAGAGTTTTGAAATTTTTTTGTATATATAATTTTATATATTTTTAACATAAAACTTAGTATGGATTTAGTTTGAAGGATTTTAATTATTTTTTAAAGATTGTCAAAGTTAATATTTTTAAATTTTTCTAATTTTACTGTGAGGCCGGAATTAGCAACAAAAATAAATATTAAACTTCAAAAAGGCGTAAGGGCTTCAATTCCATACAAACTTTTGCTCCTAGTAACTACGTAACTCACATTAAATAACTTTTAATGTACAAAATTAAATATTTTGTAAAATTTAAAAACTTATTTTTTTTTAAATTCATGACAACAGCTTACTGCACTGATTTTTTTCCATAGTAAATTTAATAATATAATCTAAATAAAAATTATTAATTACTTTTAAAATTACAGTTTCCACGAAGCCTTAAATAACAAAGCTCATTTGTAACATTAATATACTTATGTGACACTTATCTATATATATATTGTAAAAATGGTTGTTTGTGTATATATGTGTCCTCACTTCACTCCAACACCGTTCAATCGATCACTATAAAAATTGGCAAGTGTATGTATTTTTTCGAGGAGAATTCGTTTTCTTTATCCACTTTGTTGCAGCTCCCCACCAGGAGGTGCAGCAGCATACCAACTTCTATATCGGTTAACCGATCCTTATGAAGATTGGTATCATTTTATATTTTAAAACGGAAAATGTATTTGCTGTATTCATAGCTGTACAGACAAGTTATTTTTCTACTATTTTAGGTACGAAATAAATTTTAAAAGTGGTGCGCTTTGCAGTAACCTAGAAAGTATAAAGTATTATAAAAAAGTATGGAAGAATCAAAGGAATCTAACACTGATAATACTTCATTATTTTTATTGTTAAAAATTTATAATCAAAAAAATATGTTTGGTTTTATGAATCGGTTTCGATATATACAGTAATTGTTAAGTTCTATAATAGTAAATAGCGATTGTGACTAATTAGTAATTAGTGAGTAATTTCAATAACCACACGAATAGTAAACTTAATACTCGATATTATAATATCACTATTCAACGAGCACAACTGTTTGATCAGAGATTTTAAATCCGCTGTAAAGGATGTGAGATCAGACAACTTGAAAGTTATCTGCACCATTCAACCAATTACCTTGAAAATTGGCATGCATTTCATAGCAAATTGTACCTAAACATTTTGTTATGCTCACCGGACATCCGGCGAGACATTGTTTTTAGCAAGCGTGATCAAACCAAGCAACGTGCTGCTGAAACACAACGGTTGTACGACACACTTCAATATCCAATACTGTTTCCATGAGAAGACGGATATCACCTTGAATTGTTTCAAGGTAATCACATTACAGGTGCTGAAATATCAGAACAAGTGATCTGTATGGATTTTTATTCATGTAAGGCCCATTCGGTTTTCAAGCTGCGATTGAATCTAAATATAGTTGAAAATCCCATTTGTAATATTGAAAAAACATCTAGAATGGCAACTGTATCGAAAATATGTCAACTCATTCTTTGGGATACATAAACTATATTAAAGTATGAGATGAATAAAAAACAAACTTAGAAATATTATATTGTTTTATGCTTAGTCAATTCTATGAAATTATAAGTGAAGATTAATTTGATTGCATTAGATATTTAAATATAATATTAAATCAAGTTTTACAACAAAGCCACAGCAACGCGTCAGCTAGGGCCATATATATATATATATAATTATACAATATTTATGTATGTATACATATGCATGTGTGTATGTGTTTGCGTAAAATGAATAAAATATATTTAAATTTTTAAATTTTCTCTCTCGGCATAACAAACTTGATTTTTTTTTATTTCCTTGTTGTATCGTTTGAATTTAAACATGTGTTTAAATTATTGCTATTTTTGCAGCTTAATGTATGTGAGCTCTTTTATTATTATTTCATGAGTGTAGAAAAGTATTTCCATCAAAACAAAAACATGGCTTGATTCCTTAGATAATGCATTTCGAAAACGCTGAATTCATCTAGATGAACTAATACCCTGCGCCCCATCGATAAATGGATATGATCCCACTCAATTTCTTCGTGTAAGGATTAGTTGGAGATCGTGTTTCCAAATGGTGGTGAGGAGTGACAGATTTAAGAGACCTAATAGAACGGATGTCCTGTATCCCTTATTGATATAGCCATGTTGCAAGGTATTTGACCAGAAATAGAATATATGTTTGTGACATATTCCGAGCATTATATTAGCACATAAGAGACATTTATAGATAAACTGTTGTATGCCCAATATTACACATCGTGCCGGTTTGTAATCATACCTACATATTCAAAAGATAGACACATAACTCTTTTTTTTTTTTATAGATGGCATATACTCAAATTTATTTATTCTCAGAGAGTCAAAATTATAGTTTTATCAGCGTCGCTTTCTTAAGAAACATGAAGGCTGTTGGCGACGGATCTCGTAACTTTGAACCATGGTCAAGTGACGAGATCAACATCTGAGCTGACACTACACTCTCCTAACTGTCACACCACACCAACGGGAGAACATTGAACCTTAACATATTTAACGTGCAACGGATCAGTCTACACGACGAGGATCTTTAATGGCACCAGGATTTGAACCCTCGACACACCAGCCACGAGTTTTTGACCATAACCACTAGACTACCATAGTCACTATTTGTTCTCTGAATATATATATATATATAATATATATATAGGCTAATTCTCTACAAACAAGAGATAACATCCAAACAATAACATTAGAAAACACATAGACAGTAGGAAAATCACACAATGAAGGTCATGAGTAATCGAGATTAAAAATTATAAAATGGATGCTGCAGTGTTATAAACATTACTGACTTAGAACAGCTATTATATAAAATAATTTATATATAAGTGGGGTTAAACATGTTTTTTGGCCAGCCAACCTTCCCCCTTTTTTTTGTAAATAACACTAAGCAAAAACCATTAGGAAATAATGGATAGGAAAATATAAGTCCATTATAAGATAGAGGTAACTTACCTAAAAATTGCACTTACAAATGCAAAGCCCGAGCTAAATCTGAGTGCAATAAATAAGTTATTGCCAGATTCTGGACCCTAATGCAGATTTAAATCATGTGAATGGCTGAAATGTAGCACTTAACAAAAGTATAAAAAGAGTGGAAATAAAAATTAATAAGAGTTGCATATTATCGCATTTGATAACACTAGAGTAAATATGAATAAAATAATAATAAGTAATTTTATCTAATATTAGATTATGGAGATAACTATAACAATGAAATATTTAAGTTTATAGTAATAAACTATTATCAATCTCAGAATTTTAATCCTAACTATTTTGAATAGCTTTATTCATATAACTATTAATAAAATTAATTGGGTATTTCTGATTCAAGCAATATTTAGTAAAATATTTATAGTTATTTATAATGTCTGATTTTTTTTACACCAGAAATTTATTACTTTGTATATAATTAATAACAATATTTCTGAATATAGAAACATGTACATTACTCTCCCAATGGGGAACTTTTATAATATTGAAATTAAATTCTTCTCTTTTATCATAAATATTAGAAACTATTACATTATCATATAATTTGACATGTATGTCAAGAAAATTTGCTTCATTGTTGTTATTATTTGTCTGTATTAAATTGAGATATTGTGGATAAAAATTAATGTTAGGTATAAAATTGACTTGTTTGACAAAAATGATCTATATAACGATAAATATGATATTTAGAATTATTAATTCAACTACTTTCAAAATAATGTAAGTATAAATTGGCAAGACAGTTGCTCGCAGGGCCACCTTGTGGCAATTCTTTAATCTGCAGTTAATAGTTACCTTTTTGATATATATAGTTCTCTTTAAGTACAAACCTAAGTAGTGAACCAAATCTATCATAATTAACATTATTAAATAAATTATCTTTATGTAAATTTACAAGTATATTAATCAAATCATCAATATTAATAGAGTTGAAGAGATCTTCAAAATCTAAACTATAAACTGAATAATTTTTTTTATCTTTCATTTGTTCAATAAGTGATTTACTATTTTTAAGAATGGCTGTGGATTTAAGATTATTTATTGTATCATGCAATATTTCAGGGATAATTTTGCCTGTTTTGCTGATATATGTATTAAAACCATTTGCAATTGTCCTAAATTTAACTGGATCTTTATGAAATTTGGGAGTAAGAAATATATGTGGAAATTTAAAATTATTAATAATTCGAAATTCTCTATCAAAGAGAGATGAACACTCAACAAGAGCAAAACTAAAAAAATTGAAATCTCAAGAAAACCAGATATTGAAGGATAAACGAGAAACTAAAATTATAATAGGTTTTAAAGTATAAAAATGGATGCCACAGTATTATAAACACTGCTAACTTAGGACAGCTTATACATAAAATAATTTATATAAAAGTGGGGTTTTTTTTGTACTCTACTTTAGTACAAAATAGACCAGATTGTATATATATATAGATTTACGTATTTTTTGGATATCAAATTCTCTTATATTTTCCTAACTCCTAAATTTCATAAAAATCCTATTAAATTTAGAACTATAACGAATGGTTTTAAAACTTATTCTACACATCGGGGCAAGAAGCTACCAAATATTATTCAATCTACATTAGACAAAATTGATAATTCTATTATTGTTAAGAACAGTATGGACATTATATTAGATATATCAAGGTAAAAAAAAAAAATTCTATTTATACCTTTGATTTTGAAGATTTATATAACTCCATAGATATAGCAGACATGTTTAAGATACTTAAAATAGCATATAGCAAATATTTTCTGAATAAGATAATAAAATATGATAAGTATATTTCTATTATTCAATTAGTATTTAATTAAACTTATATTTTCCGCGTAATAACTCTTATTATCTGCAAATTAAAGGTTTATTACAAGGTGGACCTGCTAGTAATGGCTTAGACAGTATTTACTTGCATTTTTATGAAAATGACTGTATTAGTTTCGAATCTTGTTACTTTTTTAGATACATAGATGACTTAATAATATTCAGTAATATATAGTAGACTTTGTTCCTAGCTTTAATTATTATCCCCACTATTTAAAATTATTCAAAACTAATTATAATAATGAGTCAGCCAACTCTTTTGACCTTCAATTAAACGTTAAGAATAATTTGCTTTTTCGTAATATTTTTGATAAAAGAGACTCGTTTGATTTTAACATTATAAAAATGCCTTTCTGGTGTAGTAACTTACACCTATCAATATTTAGAAATATTATTTAATATTTTATAAAAAGAAACAATGATTCACACACACACAGTTACTGATAATATATTAAAACAAAGCAATTATATTAAATCTTGCAATATTTGCCTGGATTTCAATTATCCAAGTAAATTTATTTTTAAATACATTTGTATGTTATATTAACTCTATTCGCAAAAAGTTTATTAATTTATTTAAAATATCCTACGTTTAATTCAATTTTAAAATATCTTTCGTGCTTAGTTTAATTGCAAAATAAATATCTAGATAGCGCCACTGTTTACTTCTTCATCTTGTTCTAACGCGTCCACTTTTTCTATCAGTTTACACGGTACAATAGTATAAGATGCATGTCTGCATTTTTTTAAAAATTCTTTTTTACACGTTAGTTTTTATATCCTAATCTTTTTCTATAGAATCTTTCTTATTATTCCTCTATATGAGAAAAAAATTATTCATTAATTTCATTTTACTTCACTTTTTGGTTTATCATCCGCGTGTGTAATGAATAGGCTTAACTTTTCATTATGGCTCTGTTTTTTCTATGTATGTCTGCACTTAGTTTGAGGTTCATTATTAAATGTATGTTTATATATCCTAATTTTTTCAATAGAATTTTTCTTATTTTTCTTCTCTATGAGAGAAACATTATTGTTTTATTTTATTAATTTCATTTTACTTTACTGCTTGGTTTATCATCCACACGTGCTAAGAGCAGGCTTTACTTTTAAACATGGCTCTTTCTTTTCCTATTATGTCGAAAATTTCATCTGTATGGGGAAGGTGGATACATACAACATTGATTAACCCTAATTCGCTGGCCTAATTCAGTGACAACTCTAGAAATCGTAATAGGTCTCCAGTTTATTCCAAAGACTCTTTTTGTATCTACATTTGTTGTGTCTCTTGAACTCCAATTTCTTTTCTTCTTAGGCTTTGTATGTTTTACAACTTTTTCACTTGATTTCTTATTTTATTTTATTATAATATATATGTGTAATATATATATATACAATCTGGTCTTTTTGTGCTAAAGGGGGCATCTTTAAGGAATTGGAAAAACAAAACAAATAATTTTAATTTTCTCTTTTACAGTAACTAAGAAATGTTGATAATTTTCATGTTACTTCAAAGATAAATATTTCGCTTTGCTTATATACGCAAAATAGTGTCTATTTATATTTATGTATATCATATAAATATATAAATAGGGACAGGCTTACTATAGTATCTAAAACTCATTCATCTGTTCATGACGATATATTATGGAACTATTACATTAATTAACACATCAGTCATATTTATAATATGCTTGTGAGAAGTAATATTTAAAACACTTACACAAATATATCATTTAAATAAGAAAATTAAACTTTTTAAAAACCCTAATTTAAGAAAATTGCAAAAGGAAATAATGTAATTAAGACACATATGATAACATTAATCATAATATTTGGACAAATAATTGCAGTTATAATGTTTTCACGATGCAAATGTTTGATACATTGTTTGGAATCCATGCCAATACAGCTGCCTATTTGTTACTTTACTAATTCAAGTAATTGAAAGTGATGATTTAATCACATAACTGCAAACATAAAGTGTATTAACATTTTTATACATATGTTACAGTATGTTAAAGTGCATAATTCAGTTATTTCATAGAATAACTATATATATATATATATATATATATATATAGGTATTTCATGAAATAACTAGACAAGTCAGTTAAAAAGTATATAATAGATAAAAAAATTTCTATTTTACCTAGTTATTCTATGAAATAACTAGTAATTCTATGAAATAACTAGTAATTCTATGAAATAACTAGTAATTCTATGAAATAACTAGTAATTCTTTGAAATAACTAATGATAGACCGTTAAAGTGTGAAAAATAAACAATTTCAAAGTTATTTTATAAATTAATTGATCTTGAATAACTAAAATCTCTCGAGAAATACATTTTATCCCTATTGCAGATAAGTATTAATATTAATGGATTTATCACTGCTCATGTTGCTAACATTAGTTAAACAGAAAGAAAAAAAGAATATGTGTGTGTGTATTGCAGAAATAGGTCTCTTTAAAAATTATCAAAAAATACATACTGGGAAAAGAAACTGTTGCTTCTTAAAAACATTGTGTAAACTTTTTCAAACTAAAATGTAACAGAATATTAATTTGAATTTTCTGAAATACCTTTATTTTTAACTTTTCGTTATTTATTAGAGCGAGGATTGCTGTGATGACATTTTGAATTTCATTGTATATTATTTTTGAAATAAGACACTTTTTACTACTACAGATTTTTTTACACGAGGACTTTTTGAATCATGTTCCAGTGCCTCAACTTGGATCCGTTGCAAAAGGTCGAAGCTTTGTGTCAATATTCAGAACTTCTTTAAGGTATCCAAATACGTTCGGAACCGTGATTTTGCAAAAGCGTATAAATGGATAATATTTATGATATTTAGTGTCACTTAGATTAGAAAATATATATAAAAAAAATTGTCTTAAGAATCTTATTACAATGAAACATTATTTAAGTAAAATATTTTGAGAAAAAATTAACATAGAATGACCCATTTTCAAAACATTCTCCTTTTATGAAAAATGCTTCGATTATAATAATATTTTGCCTGTATATATAGCTCAGACCTCTGTACAGAGGCTCAAGTAGAATTTTTGAAACATATAACTTAGAAGTGGATTTATCCATATTCTACAACAGAGGGGAGAAATTTTGAGAAAAAAAACGCCGATAATTATTTCAATTGGTTATAACTCTGAAAATAATGTGCATTTTGGAAAATTCCTATTTGAGACTCTCTGGAGAAGTCATTACTTTATCTAAGCAAAACATTATTATTATAGAAGCATTTTTTTTTATAAAAGGAGAACGTTTTGAAAAAAGGTTACTCTAAGTTAATTTTTTGCCAAAATATTGTATTTAAATAATGTGTTTTGTCATAATATCCTTAAAACAATTTTATACATATATTCTAATCTAAGTGACACTAAATATCATGAAAATTATCCATTTATGCTCTTTCTTAAAATCACGGATTCGAACGTAGTCGGATACCTTAATGGAAGTTAATTCTTTTTTGCTCACATATACTGAACTAAGATCCAGAATACAATTGTTTTATTCGGCCATCTTTTATTGCTTACCTTTTCAAAGAACTTTCGAATGCCGTATTTGATACTTTAACGAACAAGTAATCGTTATTCTATAGAATACCTAGTTAAATCGTAGAATTCAGTAAATTTATATACTTTAACTGAGTTGTCAAGTTATTTCAATAAATAACTAGTTATTCTATGAAATAACGGATTTAACATTTTAGTGGCTACATATATATTTAACATCTTTATGATTTAGTATTTAGAACTCTCAGAAGTCCAAATGAAGTTTTCTCATCTCAATTATTCAGAAACTCCGTAGTAATCCCAATCAATTCCTTTTCTCAGCCCATTTCATCGACACCGGAAATGGGACGCCCACCAGGTCTTCAAATCAAATCTCCTCTGGTTTCCGTCAAAAGAAAGCACTAAAGAAGAAATGATTAGACGGCGAGTTGTCTGAGTTAGGCATGTGAAAATATCTCTCGTCCGGATAATTTCAGTTGCATTGAGAATATGTACCAGATAGCAGCGCATCTCTCTTTCGGCGGAAAGAAACAGCCTACAGTCCACTATTGATTCCTTTGATCCAATTTTTTCGAAGAAAATCGAATTTGGTAGTAGACCCTAGGGAAGGGGGAAGGTAAAGCTTCGAAGAGGGCAGCATAGAACGAGATTTACGGTGTAGCAATATTCTCGATATTTTCACTCTCTCTTAGAATAGAAATGTAGACTCTTCGAAAGAGGCCGTCAAACCCGCATGTTGCTCGCATGACTATTTGTCAAGAAGTTTGGGGGGATGCTCGTCTTTTGTGACGCACCGAATTTTGAAAAGGTTTGTCATGAAGGGAATCCTTGCAGACCAATTATTTTTGAAATACATTCGTATTAAAGTCATCTTGTTTTGACACATGCATTTGGCATACAATGATTACGAATGCCTTCCTTCGCTTGTGTTTATTGCAGAGGAGACGGGGAGGAATACATTTTAAGAAATGCGGCACCAGTTGACGGTTCGTGTCACTGGAACGGAAGCGGAATTATAGTTTTGAGGGTGGAAAAAGTTTCCATTTTCGTTCCAAGATTTTCTTTGATTCGATTTAGCCTGGAATTTCTTTTGTATAGGGACAATGGAGGAAAATGATATCAATCCAAAAACTTATTCCAGCACTTTAAATTCCTTTTTAAATGATTTGAAAGAAAAGAAAATATTTTCTGCAATGATATGTGCCTTTTTATTTCTGACGTATTAAATCATTACATGTTTCTCTTCGTACATGATATATAGTGATATATACAGATTTTATCTATCTCTACATAAAACAAGTAACATAAAAAAAAAATTAAGTCAATTCCTACTTAGGTCAACAAAAATTTTTTATTTTAGTTATTTTTTATTAAAAAATTACAATTAATATATATATATATATATATATATATATTTATATAAACATATGACAGAATTGTTTAAAAAAATAGAAAAAAATTTTCTCTTTCTCTTTAACTCTCTGATTTCTCTAGAATTTTTAGTAGGTTACGTTCGGAACCGTGATTTTAAAAAAGCGCCTAAATGGATAAATTTCATGATATTTAGTGTCACTTAGATTAGACTACATACATAAAATTGTTTTAAGGACATTTTGACAAAAAAAATTATTTAAATACAATATTTTGGCAAAAAATTAACTTAGAATAATCTTTTTTCAAAATGTTCCTCTTTTGTGAAAAATGCTGCTATTATAATAATATTTTGCCTATACATAGCTCAGACCTCTTTACAGAATATCAACTATGACTTTTGAAAAATTCACATTATTTTCAGAGTTACAACCAATTGAAATAATTATCTCCCTTCTGTTGCCGTAAAATATGGATAAATCCACTTATAAGTTTCATATTTCAAAAATTCTAGTTGAGCCTCTGTACAGAGGTCTGAGCTATATACAGGCAAAATATTATTATAATAGAAGCATTTTTCATAAAAGGAGAATGTTTTAAAAATTGGTCATTGTATGTCCATTTTTGTCAAATTATTGTACTTAAATAATTTTTTATTGTAATACTCTTAAAACAATTTTATATACGTTTTTTTAATCTAAGTGACACTAAATATCATAAATATTACCAATTTATACGCTTTTGCAAAAGCACGGTTCCGAACGTAGTCGGATACCTTAAGTTATATATGTACAAAATGTAAAAAGATAGTTGCAAATATTCCAGTTATTTTATCAAAATATAATAAATATTTTGATGTCAGTAAAAATGTGTAACACAGCAAACATATACACCCTATGAAGAATGTACTGCAAATGAATTAGCTTGTTTCACGCAAGGATATATTTAAATACTAACTTGCATCATACTTCATTTATAATTTTTGGTATCATCTCTTATAAATGTATTGGTTATTTCCTGTCGTGTTAAGAAATAAACACTTTCTTTATAAATTCAAAACCAGGAGTGCATATTCCATAAAGATAACGGTAACTATAGTTCTTGGTGATAAAATATGTTTACAGAAAAATCAGACTAATAGTTCTTTCACACATGCGAGTTGATCAAAACAAGAGATTTATTTTACATAACCCCTTAACTGACACGTTATTTTGATGGTTTAGGTACATAAATTGTGGTTAAAATGGAAAAGATTAAGAGATGAAGACGAAATAAACCTCTCCCGAAATGTATTCTGGTATAAAACAATAAAGCACTAAAAAAAATTACCCCGTATTATACTCAGACGTGACATTTCGGAGCTCCATTGTCGTGCCCGAGATTATGTTAAACCTTGTAGGCGTAGTTTCTTAAAATAAAGTTATCTCTGATCAATTCAACGAAATTTAGTGAATCTCTTTCTCTAAACAGTACCGCCTACACATGTTTATTTTGAATAAGTCGCGCAAAGGGGATTACCAAGATATTTTGTTAACTAAAAGTGCATTAACTATTCATTTGTTAAAGCGACAACATATTTTAAATAAAGGATATAAATAGTAATGTTGAGCAAATATGCAATTATATTTTTTAAAATTTAATACCACAGAGACAGAGAAATACCAGTGAGAAAGAAAGATGATAAAGGCTTAAGTAGCTTTTGAATAAAAGGCTTTTAACTTTTAATTGCATTTTGAATAAATATTATTTTGTTTTATTAAAATAGATAAATTATATAAAAGTAATTAAATTTGCTATTTACGTTTGGCATTACAAGAAGAATTTTTACCTTTATAAAGTGTCTAAAAATAAAGTAAAATATTTATACTCAGTCAAAGAAGAAAAAAAAAAAAAATCCCCCCGGCAAATTTTTTTAAGCTGAGGATTTTTCTTTTCTAGAAAAATATACTAAATTATAAGAAAAGTATATATATAAAATATTCGTGGAATAATAGTATGATTTTTCTTAAAAATTTAAATACACATATCCCAGTGCATCTCAAACTTTACTCAATACTTGCGACCCAATATTCAATCATAATTTTCATCGCATCACCGTCCATATAATAATAATGTATTGAATTCAATAATACTATACTTTAACCCTAAAGCTACAATAAGACTTTATACTCTTAAGGGTCACCGGTGTATACAAACGTCTCACTCAGCCAAAGCGTTAATTTCCCCGGACGTATATATAAGTCTTTCTAAAGTACGATTTTTTCTGTGCTCTACATCCGTAAAATTATTCCGAAAGCTTTGGAATACAATAAAAGGATCTAAGCAGTGTTAACGAAGATTTTACTTATTCCAGGGTGCCTACGTGGAAAACGGTGCCATTGTAGAGTGATTGACATAACTTTTAATCGACAGCTTAGGGATTAATTATAAACCTTAAAAATTATCAAGATAAGTGTTAATTTTTATATGTACAACCTCTGACAGTAAAATTCGTTGAATAGTCCTGAAAAATTAATGTAGATGAAATATTAACGAAAGTTACCCTACTATCTTATAAAATATTCACTTACCATAACTATGCAGGACTAAGATCTGCGCTACATGTTCTGGAAACTTTTCAAGAAGTCTTCCTTTGGGATGGAGTTCAAAAACCTCGTCATGTTTCGTTTGATGTCAAGAGTATCGTCAAATCAGTTTCCTTTCAAAGCGAGTTTGAGTCGTGGAAATAGGAAGGATTGAGATCTGGTGAGGCTGGTGGATGTTCAATTTGCACCTCACCCCCGCCCTTTTTTTTGCCAGGAACTGTTTGGTGATATTGGCTGTGTGAGGCCGAGTATTGTCGTGGACAAAAAACCATGAACCTTATGAGTATTGAAGTTGTACCTTGAATAGACTTTTCATGAAACGGATCAAAATTTCAATGTACCTTGCATCGTCGTTCCCTCAGGTATAAATTCCTTGTGGATAATGCCTTGACTATCAAAAAAGGTGATTATCATCATTTTGATGCGTGATTTTTCTGCTCAGACCTTTTTCCGACGAGATGATGCAGGAGAACGCCATTTTATGCTTTGCCGTTTCGTTTCAAGGTCGTATCTGACGCACCTGCTATCCTCAGTGGCAGTGCGTTTTCTTCATAAACACGTGCCAGCATCCCATACTTTTCTTTCGGTCTCTTGTCAAACTTAAAACAAAGCTTTAAATTGATCTTTTTTTCTTTCATTTTCCTGTTCTCAGTTAAGAACCAACGTACTAAACAAGCACTTTGTAAAACAAGTCTTACAAGGAACAAAACGAGGCTCACTGAACAATGGTGGGGACAGAGAGTCAACACCTGCCGCTATGCATATGCAGCGTTTTGTTTCGCCAGTGTTGCAAGATTGGCCGATCTGACTTCATTCACCAAGCTTTATTGTCAGAGGTTGTAATATTACATATAAGACAAGCTCATGTGGGGTCACTGGTAATTATTTAACTTGTTCTTAAATTAGTATTGTAAAATTAATTATAAAATACATTGAGCAGTACTGATACATTTATAAGTGTATTGCATCAGTGTAAATGTCAATTTTATTTTTTATTATGCCCAAATGGAATTTGTTTGTTCACTTTCAGTAAATTAATAATTTTTTAAAATAATCTTTTGTTTTCGACTTTTCAATATGCTCGTGCCCGACTTGTAGATTTATTACTCCCTCTAGGGGACGCGCCCTACAGTTTGAAAAACTCTGACATAACCATAAAGTAAGTAATGAAATAACCATGTGTATTTTTTTATACCAAATACCTTCATGTAATAATTCGGGGTAATTTTCTCTTGGGAGATTTTAATCCATAATGGTCTTGAGCCCTCGGAGACATAGCGTAGTATTTAATTTCTAGTTTATCCTCTTTATGAAATGTAATCGCAACCTTATTTCTCTAAAACTAAAAGTTCAGCGTTTTTAAGTTAAGAATGATAAAATGTTGCATCACCCGAGTATCTGGACCAGTCAGAAAAGCCCTTACCGGAAATCATATGATTTTAATAACATCCGGTTAACATCCCTATAAATAGACGAGATCTGTAGAGAGAACAAAGGAGGCTTTTATGAACATCATGTAAGCCGCGCATGTAAATGTCTTGCTTTGTGTGTTGCTACTTGTTTTATGTTTGTGAGTGTTTTTTCTACGTAACAAAATAAATGTGGATTTGAAAGTACCAAGTCTACGCATATTCTTCAACAACTACAAATAGGGAATTGATTCCATGCAACAAAATGTCTTCATTCAAACCCGGAAATACTACATACGTATATATTTCTAAAAATATTAACACTGAGCAAAATATTTATAAGTTTATTTAAGGTATAAGATATGAGATTACTCCAAAGAACTTATCTCTACAGATAAAAATAATACACAATATCCTGATTTCAGATTGATTTAAGAATTAATTTGAATCTTTATAAAGGAAATTAAAGTAATGTTTACTATTAATGAAAATGTGTATTGAATATGTAGGGGAAATTTTATTGTAAAATGATCTATTTTCGAAGAAGAACCTATAATTGATTTATTTATAAAATTACTTCAATTATTTACACATTGTATAAATATGTATTTGCTTTTCATATAAGTATACTTTTAGTGAGGAAAGGATTGAGATTTCCTAAGAATTTATATTTATTGTTATTTTTCTACATTCTCAGGGTTTTCTTTTATTTATCTTAAGAGATACATTCTGATACAGAACAACCAAAATAGTATCGACAAAATCTTCCACACAACTCAAGTCTAAAAATTCCACGCATCATGTACGAAGGGAGAAGATACTCAGAACGTTAGTGAAGTTCTGGAATGCAAGATATCCTCAGGCTAAGATTTCCAAATATCAATAAACAGGAAGAAATGTTTTTTAAGACTTTCTAGATCAGCTCCTAGTATGAAACTCTTTTAATAGAAACATTAAATAACTATTCCTGTGGAAACAACATGGTAGCGATAAAAGAGTTATAAGTTGGTAAAAGATGTAACATTTTAAGATGGCTTTTTGGTGAAAGGCTCATGCCATTTACAAATGCAACACGAAGAATACGATAACAAAATATAATACTTGGATGATTTTTTTTTCTCATAAGAAAAGAAATTAAAAGAATGAATAATCAAGTCACAGAGTATTCATTTCGCTTTTAAATAGGATTTCTTAAGAAAAGGTATAGTAGAACCAGCTTTGTGTGGTCCTTGATTAGGCAATTTTATTTTTCTGCGATTGTTTCTGTGCAATCTTTTTTTATATGATATATGATTTTCAACGGCTTTGCGCCACTGTAATGCTTTCTATCAATGTACCAATGGTGTAACGGAGAATATTAGGGTGTCCTTGCGAAGTCAGGTTTTGCCTTTAATATTTTATAAATTGGGTAAATATGTACTTAGCGTTAGTCAGGCCTTGGACCCTCTAGAGTCCTAGCCCCCACCCCTCCGTGATGCGAGGGTATACGTTGAGCCACTGCAATGTACATATATACTCTTCAAGACCATTTGTTATAAACAGTCTCCCGACAATGCAAGTTCAGTTGCTTCACTCAACGCGTTAGCAGCCAGCGCTTGATAGAAGTCGAAACTAGATTATGAAGACGGACAAGAAGAACCAGATTCCTTCAGAGTGGATAAAATATATGCAGGGATTAAGTTTTCCGACAAATCGGAAAAAGATTTTCGTAAAATAGATACCAATTCCGAAAAGAGTAGGAAATTCCCAAAAGAACTTCAATCATGCATATCTCGTTATCGTGACATATACAATCAACTGATCAACCTACCTAGGTCTCAAAAACTTATCTCTTATTTTATGGTGCCAAATAAATGAATAAATTGAAATTGTATCTTTAAGTGAGGACAGAAATTTTGAGCTTATTCATCGCGGGAAGATGAGCGCTTTGGGTTACGACGAGTAGCAGTAAATAATGTATGTGCATTTTGAAAACTTTTTCATGTGTACAATGAGATGCTAAATGTTTTAAAAATATTTCCATGTGTAATTCAATTATTTATTTTGTTATGGAAGCACTTTGGCATAAATGTTGTAAATAATTGGCATATTTTATAAGTGCGACCTTTTTTATGCGGTTCCTCTCCACCGCATAAAAAAAAATTCTGTAGTATTTTGACGAAGCTGTTTGTTATATATGAGAATTTACGAATATTTTTATGTGGTTTTTTTTTATGCGGTCCTTACATACCACACAAAAATAGATTTTACTGTATGTATAATGGTATAGTGTTCAAAGTATGCAGGGGTTATTGAATTCGAAATAGTCAAGAAATTGTGAATACTGTGAATGTTTTTCACGAAAATGACTTTAAAACGAAAACTTTTTGTTTCTTATGATTTAGGCTAATAGAAATTTTTTCATTGATGTGTACATATACACTCATGGACAAAAACATTAGCGCACCAAGAAGGAGTGGTCAAAATGAAACGAAATTTTACATGCATATCGATTACATTGATATAAGTAAACGATTAGAAAATCAAAGAAAAAGGATAATTTATTTCAGAGAAAAAGGCAAAAAAATGGAGAATTTAATACCCGGTTGAACCCCCTCTAGCGCGAATGCACGATGCGAAACGATCGGGCATTGAGTCATACAAGTTCTGTATGATGTCTTGAGAAATTTCGTTCCATATTTGCTGTAACCTTGCCTCTAGTTCATTCAAACTCGTGGGATGCCCAACTCGCCGTCCCAAATGATCCCAGATATGCTCGTTTAAAGACAAATCTGGAGATCGGGAAGGCCAAGGAAAGGTAGTAACAGTGTGGAGACAGTCTTGTGACACCCTTGAAGTGCGAGACCGAGCATTCATGCAACGGCTCCTGGAAGCTGTTGCATGAGTGGCAACACATGTGGTTGCAGGATGTCATGGACATACCTCTGAGCTGTCATGGCACCACGTATCAATACTAGGGGTGATCATGTACTGTAGGCAATGGAACCCATACCATCACATCATCTGTGGAAGCGGTGTGTCGCTGTGGAGCTAAGGCAGGACTGATTCATTCACCACAAGGTCTCCACACACGAACACGATTGTCATCACTGCTGAGACTGAATCTGGATTCGTCGATAAAGACAACCTGGTTCCATTCCGCTGCAGTCCAGTTTCCTCGTCCTTAGCACCACTCCAAACGGAGGCGTCAATGGGTGGGCGTTAAGGGCCACACACGTAATGGGCACCGCGATCCCAAATGTCCTTCAGCCAGGTGCCATCGTATGGTTCCAGAAGACACAGGGGCCCCTAGTGAAGGTGCTACCTGTGCCTGGATGGCGGCCGATGAAGCAGTTGTCTGTACGTGTGCATTTCCTACGATGTGGCGGTCTTCTCGACGACTGGTCTGTCGAGGGCTTCTTGAGGCTGGTCGTGTAAATGGCATCTCTCGGATCCACTAGTCCCAAAACCTCCTCACAACACAATTAGAGTGGCCTAATTGAGAGCTACTCACCTAGCTGACCACACAGCTTCCATCATGCCGATGATTTTCCCCCTCTCAAACTGCGACAGCTGCTTATATTGTCTTGGAAAATGGCGTAATGGCATGTCTACCTCAGCTCTTACTTTGTAAACGATTCAGCACACTCAAACAAGCTTTGGTTACCGGTTTTATACTCCACGAAGAACGACGTTAAAGGCCCCCAAGCGACTATACATAACACGCAATCACGCTGCATTTCTAATCATTTGCATATGTCTCCGACATATACCTTCTTGCCAAATTTCGTTACGATCCCGCAATTATTTGTTGGTGCGCTTATTTTTATATGTCCATAAGTATATAATAAAAATCTAAATGATCTTGCATTTACATTTAATAAGAAAACCTGAGATCTTAATTGAACGTTTTTACAGTTGATAAACGTATAGAGTAAAACTTTAAATTTTTGGATAAAAAAAATCTTACATTTTAGATGTTAGATCAAAAAGAAAAACACTGATAGTCATGGATTGAAATGCTTTATTCGTAAGTTAGTTTATTTGTTTTTCTTCTTTTTTATTTAAAGAATTACTTTTTATGCAATAATTCTTTTAATAATAGATGTAAGGATTAATTTTTTGTATGTCCTCTAGCTGAAAACGTTTATCCAAAAGTGTATACTGAAGACGCTGCAGGCTACTACCACCAGCTCAATATGTATCTGAAATATTACAATAACAATCAATATGTCTGAGAAAAGTAAGAAAACGTAATTTTTCTCTAATTCTTCAATTAAATGAGAGTTTGTGTTTTTTTACTTAGGAGAAATAAAGCATTTTATCATGAGATTATATTACTTGTTTTAAAACGTTTATTGGGTTGTTTTGAAGATATTTCTTTATAATCTTAGAGCATTAAACATAATTTATATTTCAAAATGCAATAGAAGTAGATAAAAATGAATCCAAACTAATTGTTTAGTGAAAAAGAAAATAAATTGTTCTTTTAAAGGAATGTGTTGTGTTGTACCACAAAATTAAATAATGATAAATCTTAGTACTTAGGGATTGCAAAAAATGTACATATGTATAAAATACTTTCCGTGTTTATAATGTGCAACACTTTAATGTGTACTGCATATTACTAATAACGAAACACATAACATTATTTTTAGTATAATTACATGGTAAAATGGGTTTATATAATATGTCTGTTTTGTTCGCAATTCTTTTAAGGTATCCGACTACGTTCGGAACCGTGATTTTAAAAAATCGCATAAATGGATAATTTTCATAATATTTCGTGTCACTTAGATTAGACTAAATGTATAAAATTGTTTTAAGGACATTTTGACAAAAAAAAATATTTAAATACAATATTTTGGTAAAAAATGAACTTAGAATAATCTTTTTTCAAAATGTTCTCCTATTGTGAAAAATGCTTCTTTTATAATAATATTTTGCCTGTATATAGCTCAGACCTCTTTACAGAGGCTCAACTATCACTTTTGAAAAATTCACATTATTTTCAGAGTTACAACCCATTGAAACAATTATCGGCCTTTTTTTCTTAAAATTTCTCCCCTCTGTTGTCGTAAGCCCACTTCTAAGTTATATATTTCAAACATTCTAGTTGAGCCTCTGTAGAGAGGTCTGACTATATACAGGCAAACTATTATTATAATAGAAGCATTTTTCACAAAAGGAGAATATTTTGAAAAAAAATTATTCTAAGTTAATTTTTTGCCAAAATATTGTATTTAAATAAATTTTTTTGTCGAAATGTCCTTAAAGCAATTGTATACATGTATTCTAATCTAAGTGACACTAAATATCACGAAAATTATCCATTTTTGCACTTTTGCAAAATCACGGTTCCGAACGTAGTCGGATACCTTAATATCTAATAGAATATTAAAATTAAATCTTTTCTGAACATTTTTGCATTTTGAGTTCAATAAGATTGTAAAAAGGATAAAATGTTTGAATGTTATTTTAATTTACTAGAATCTAGTATTCATTATAACTGAAATTGTAAACAAGTTTTTGAATTTAAACACGCATGCATAGGTTTTAATCCCTCCCCCTATAGAAAATTCCAGAAGGGTGGCATACTTTCCATTTTACGCATTAAATGTAGAGTTGTTGGTGTATGATAATGGAGGGAGCAAAGATTTCAAAAGCGTAGGGTTCGAATACTTTTACATTAAAAAAAGAATTTATTCGAAATTCCATCACTGGCACCTACGCTTCTGAACGCCTACGTTTTGAACTCCTACTGAAAATTCGGAATTTATTAATTAATTCCATGAATTCTAATGCATTACCAATTATGCCTAAGGAATTGCGTTATTATCAACGTA
Organism: Trichonephila inaurata madagascariensis; assembly: GCA_019973955.1. Lineage (NCBI taxonomy): Eukaryota > Metazoa > Arthropoda > Arachnida > Araneae > Nephilidae > Trichonephila > Trichonephila inaurata. Next base: position 1,118,648 of record BMAV01010006.1, read on the forward strand.
TTCTCTAAATTTCTAAAATTATAATCCTTCTGTACTGCTTTGAAATTAAATCTTTTAGAAATGTTTTCGTAAACAACGTTTTTTTTTTATTTGTTATTGAAATCTTAATTCTTTATTAGCTGGAGTCAAAGAGAAAAGATAAAACTCATAAATTGATTTAGGTACTCAGATTTAAGCTGATATTGCACCAGTAAAGGAATAACAATTTTTTTTACATTAATAAGTATATTGCTTACACATGGATGATACTTTATAGAAATAGAGAAGTTTAGAGTAAAACAGATTTAGGATATGCAGACATAAATAATTTTAATATATTAAATAAATGGCATAAATAAAGAAGTAATCCAAATTACTTTATAAACAGTATAACTATGTATCTTGTATTTAAGGTGTCCGAGACTATATATACATTCGGAACCATGATTTTGAAAAGGTGTTTAAATGAATAAATTTTTTGATATTTGGTAGATGAGTTTTAGGATACATATGTGTGTGTGTAAAACTATTTTAAGAATATTATTACAAGAAGTATTATTAAAATGCTGTTTTTTGTGGTTAAAAGTGAAAAACGACATATTTTCGAATCATTCTCCTTTTATGAAAAATGCTTCAAAAATATTAATAGTCCGCCTATATATAGCTGTGTGTGTGGCAACTGTAAAAATACTAAAAATTACGAAAAACTTGAATTATTTTCAGAGTTACTGTCAATTGAAATAATAGCCAGTATTTTTTGTTAAAATTTTCTCTTCTCTGATATATTAAAATGTGACTAGATTTCAAAATTGCACTGATCATGGAAATTAGATTTGCCAGAGGTTGGATTTCTGTCTGTTAGTCCACGAAAGGTATTTTATTTCCTTTCTACCACCCATAGGAATAACCAAAGAAGGCTCTCCCCTATCCGCCACCTAGAGATGCGCCCTCTCGGGTTTATTGGTCCCCCGAGGGATACCGGCCCACATAGACATCATCGACAATGACCAGGCTGATAAACTTGCCAAGGAGACCTGAAATTTCCCTTAACTTTTCGATAGCTTTACCCTTAATAATGTTGATGCAATAGCCAGACGTGAGCTCACCTCCCATCCAGTTAAGAAGCACTTCATTCTAGATATTAATTGTAACCACGTAATTTCAACCACCATAGTCAGACTATGTACAAGACATTTGAAAAGGATGAAAATATCCTCCGATGGTAAAAAAAGATATAATACTTGTCTTCATTATCCCAGGGCCGCTTTTCCGTTTAGGCAAGTAAGGCACGTGACTAGGGCTCAGGAGATTTGGGGGCGCAAGAAACTAAAACTAAAGCTGACGTACTATCACCTTGCGAATCATGAAAGAAGCATTTTTGCACTTAAGGTTGCGACATGGCCGTCCTTCGATGACCATATCGTGGGGTTTCAGCGTAAGTTAGAGGTGTGGGATTCTCGAAATGATGAGACATTTTAGAATTCTTAATATGACTTTTATTAAGAATTTAACTTAGATTACTTAGATATCGAACAAACTTATATTAAGTGAGAATAAACCAAAACACGTAGTCTTAATCAACACAGATCGCGCAATTAGATCATTTATCAATATAATTATATTATATCCACCTAATCTCAATATTATATTCGCGTTCAGAATATAATCTTCCTACCTTGGTTGAATACTCAACGTCCAATCTACTTCAAATATTTCTCCTAAGGGTCGTACAATGTTATGTACCTTGGATATAATGGCGAGCTTTTACGGGATTCTAGATAAGCCGTCAATCAACACTTCTATCTTCTCTGAACTGAACTTTCTCTAAATTGCCATTGTGCTCACTAAAACTTCTATCCTTTTAAAGATTATCTTATTTGCATATATGCTTCGTTTCACTTCTTGGATTTGGGTTGGAAAAGATTTGCCATTAATCGTGGCCGTCAAAGAACACAGAGGTTATGTTAGAGGAAGGGCGCGTGAGATGTCACAAGGTATCCGACTAGGTTCGGAACCGTGATTTTAAAAAAGCACTTAAATGGATAATTTTCCTGATATTTAGTGTCACTTTGATTAGAATACATGTATAAAATTGCTTTAAGGACATATTGACAAAAATTTATTTAAATACAATATTTTGGCAAAAAATTAACTTAGAATAACCTTTTTTCAAAATGTTCTTTTATAAAAAAATGCTTCTAAAATAATAATATTTTGTGTGTGTGTGTATCAATATAATTATATTATATCCACCTAATCTCAATCTCAATAATAAATTCGCGTTCAGAATATAATCTTCCTACCTTGGTTGAATACTCAACGTCCAATCTACTTCAAATATTTCTCCTAAGGGTCGTACAATGTTATGTACCTTGGATATAATGGCGAGCTTTTACGGGATTCTAGATAAGCCGTCAATCAACACTTCTATCTTCTCTGAACTGAACTTTCTCTAAATTGCCATTGTGCTCACTAAAACTTCTATCCTTTTAAAGATTATCTTATTTGCATATATGCTTCGTTTCACTTCTTGGATTTGGGTTGGAAAAGATTTGCCATTAATCGTGGCCGTCAAAGAACACAGAGGTTATGTTAGAGGAAGGGCGCGTGAGATGTCACAAGGTATCCGACTAGGTTCGGAACCGTGATTTTAAAAAAGCACTTAAATGGATAATTTTCCTGATATTTAGTGTCACTTTGATTAGAATACATGTATAAAATTGCTTTAAGGACATATTGACAAAAATTTATTTAAATACAATATTTTGGCAAAAAATTAACTTAGAATAACCTTTTTTCAAAATGTTCTTTTATAAAAAAATGCTTCTAAAATAATAATATTTTGTGTGTGTGTGCTTATGTAAAGTAAAGACTTCTCCAGAGAGTCTGAACTATTTTTTTTTGAAAAATTTACATTATTTTCAGAGTTACAACCAATTAAAATAATTATCGGCATTTTTTTTCTTAAAATTTCTCCCCTTTGCTGTAAAACATGGATAAACCCACTTCTAAGTTATATATTTCAAAACTTTTAGTTGAGCCTCTGTACAGAGGTCTGAGCTATATACAGCAGTGTTTCTCAAAATGTGGGGCGCGCCTCCTTTGGAGGGCGTCATACCCCAGCAAGGGGGGCGCGAGTATATTGAAAAGTCGAAAACAAAAGATTATCTTAAAAAATTTGTTAATTTTCTGAAAGAAAACAAAAACAAAATACATTATGACACAATAAAAAATAAAATGCACATTTACACTGATATAATACACTTATAAATATATTAGTACTGCTCAATGCATTTTACAATTAATTTAACAATACTAAGTTAAGAACGTTTGTAATTACTAGTAACCGCATGGGCTCTTCCTATATAAAATTATATGCAAATATTAACACTTATCTTACTAATTTGTCCTGCTTTATAGTTAATTTTTTTTCAATGCAGATTAAAAATTACGCTATTGGCTCCTCAAAATCATTGTTTAACACGTTGATGAGCATATGAGGCAC
>BMAV01010006.1:1122231-1135119 GCA_019973955.1 Trichonephila inaurata madagascariensis
AAAAAAAAAAAAAAAAAAATCATCGGAAATAAGTAAATCCTTCGCAAAGACTGTCAAGGTTTGAAATGCAAGCCATAGCCTTCGGAATAATTTTATGGATAGAAAAGTTCACGGAAAAGATCGTAAAGACGTATATATATGTCCGAGGCAATTAATGCACTGAATGAGCGAGACGCTTATGTACACCGTCAGCACTTAAGAGGTTAAAGTCGAATTGTAGATTTTGCGTAAGAATATAGTATTATTGAATTGAATACGTTGTTATTGTATAGTAGGGGGCGCGAGAAGAAAATTATGATTGAATATTGGATCACAAGTATTGAAAGTTTGAGAAGCACTGATATACAGGCAAAATATTATCATAATAGAAGCATTTTTCACAAAAGGAGAATATTTTGAACATTGGTCATTTTATGTCCGTTTTTTGTCAAAATATTATACTTAAATAATTTTTTATTCTAATAACATTCGTAGAACAATTTTATGTACATTTTCTAATCTAAGTGACACTAAATATCATAAATATTATCAATTTATACGCTTTTGCAAATTCACGGTTCCGAATGTAGTCGGATACCTTAAGACAGTCCTCGGCAACCTTTTTATCACTGCGGGCCGGTCAACGTTTGATAATTTTACCGCGGCCCGCTGAGGGTGGGACATGTTCAATTCTTATATTTTAGATTGTTTTGATTTAACAATTTTAATTTAGTTACATTTTTTAATATGCCTTCAGAATAAAATATAGTTACACCAAAAATGAAAAAAAGTGATTTAACATGGAATATAAAGTGATTTCCGTGGAAAGTTGCGCAAATCCGAGAGAAATGCACCACTTTAAATTAAATGACAGTAGTTTAATATTCTTTAGGAGGCTCGGCACCATTTGATCCTCGGACCGGTACCGGTCCGCGGACCGGGGGTTGCGGATCACTGCCTTAAGAGACTAAAGATTGAAATAAGATATACTATGGAAAAAAATAAAAGCTTAACGTTTTGATATTTTTACTTTGCACTCAAAACGATATACAATGGAAATTGATAACAATGATGTCATCAATGATTCTGCCATAATCAAAGCTCAAAAAAAGCCTTTTTTGTACAAGTTCAATGACAATGACTCAACAAAGAATAAGAATGTATTAAAGTAAAGCATAATAAAGCGATGAAAAAGGTAATAATTAACAAATCGAAAAAGTTCACACAATAATGAACATTCTTAACTGTAATTACACAAACGATTTCACTAATTTTCTATACTAATTTACAAAAGGGTAGGTGAGTGGTCCGTGATGTTGTTGGATAAGAATTGAACAAGATTTGTCAAACCATGCCACTATTCTTTTCTTTTGACAATCAGTTGCCAGTTCGAGACACGGTGGGTCTATAGGTGGCAGATAATGAAAAGACTCTCTCTCCAAAGATAAAAAACAAAGAAAGGGAAAATATTAAAAGTTAAAGTAAAGCAAAAAACTGTCAAGGTAGGAACTGAAGGAAGGAGGTGCTATGGAAATAGGGTGTGAAACAATTTCAAGCGCCTAGGGAGCCGTAGAGGTTAAAGCGGCACTGCAATGTACTGCCATTCAAATTTCTGCCAATCATATTTTTAATTGGGTCCTTCTATATTACCTCAACTCCGCAACATAGACGGAGGAACTCCAGGGACTATCAACTGCTTTATTCGCCAAAGGTCATCTACATTACAAGGATTGTATTGGACACCTTAGGCACTATTTGATTTCTCAGAACTGTATGAACAAGACAATAACAACCATTAAAATATGAATAAATCCACTTCTGAAATATATTTCAACAATTATAATTTAGTCTGTAGAGAAGACTTAGCTATATATTGGCAAAATATTATTATTGTGCAGAAGCATTCTTAATAGAAGGATAATGTCTTGAAAATTTGTCATTCTTCATCATTTTTTGCCAACAAATTCCCTTTAAATAATGTTTTGTTGTAATAATATCCTAAAGACAATTTTTTATGTATAATCTAATTCAAATGACAATAAATATAAAAACAATTATTCATTTATACGCTTTTTCAAAATCTTGGTTTCGAGCGTAGTCAGATACATTAAAAGTTTTCTTAGGACTATGAGGCTGTTAATTTACCGTATATATGTTAAATGGTTTACATGTGAAATATTTTACATATTTGTGGGTTCCTCAATAAATACCTATTTAAACAATTTGCTACGAATAATTAATTGTTCATGATTTCATGTGAAATAATTCTAAAGTGGAAACCAAAAACACAAGTATTTTTATACATCAATTTACAATACATTCGCTTGATTGAATAAAACACGTGCATTTCTAATTAACTACTTTCTTCAGACTTTGACTGACACAGTTATAATTAAATTCCACAGATTTCTATGGTCATAATTAAATCAAAATCTGCGATGTAAAATTTTATTAGTTTCTATTTTTACTTGATTAATTTTGAATGGGTGTAGCTCTGTTAATTTTGAAAATTTGAATTTATTTGTGACAAAAATACAGCAACTTCAACATATCCCTGTTAGAATGTTAAAAGTTCCCTTGCCATTATTTCTAAATTGATCAAATCACGAACAGTCGTAAATTTCATGAGCGCCTGAGGGCTTGAAACTCCAGGACAAAGACAGATTTAGTTAAATAATTTTATTTCATTTTAGTTCATAAAGAGAGGTAAGATATACTATTCTCTGGAACCAGCTTTACTTAAGGAAATTGAAATGCAAATGAACCCTGTTATACTTTTAATCGAACGATATGAAAGCTTTTGACAAAAATGGATTCGATTAAAGTATCTGACAGTTTATTAGAAAGCAGACAATTTTATGTACTTCACTTAGCTGGAAAACAAGTCTTAATAACTTGAAATACACAAGTGGAAAGAGCAAATATTCCATGAGCAGCTTATAAAATAATTAATTTATCGCAGAAATATAAATATTGCTTGCTATGTTTACCAAACAGAATTGATTATATGGTAAATAAAACAACCCTCGAAATCTTTATATGCTTACAAAAAAAAAAAACGTTGCGCTTAGGTAATACGCTTCAGTAAAATTAATAAATGGTTTATTTGATTATGACCAAAGAAAAAAATCTTTTGCAATAAACTGCATGAGAATATTGTCTTTGTGTTTCGTGAAATAAACAAACTTGTTTTTAAGTTAGCTACAGAATTCTACAAATATTTTGATTTAATGAACTATTTCTGCTTTAGTGGAAGAGCGTTATATGCCGTGTACATAAGAAAAATTTTGCTGAAATTATTTTATTGCTGGAAAAATGTTTTGCTCAATTATATGACGAAATGATTGAGTGTTTTTTAACGATGTTAAATGTAAAACGAGGTTTATTGTGAGCAAATTTTGTAACTGTGAGCTACGGTTAAACGAGAAGTACCGCATCTGAAGCTGTGAGAATGAGAGATAGTTATATTTATTTTGCACTATAAGGCTGCACGATGTCTACTGGTTAAGAACCTCGTAATTCTGAACCAAGGTCAAGTGAAGAGGTGGACACCTAAGCTAGCACCACTTCTTCTAACTTCCACACCAATGGGAGGACATTTGAGCCTCGTTACATTAAACGTGGTCTTAAGCGGTACTAGACACGAACTCATGACATGCTAGCCACGAGTCCGCGATCTTAACCACTAGGCAACCTCGGCAACTTTCTGAAGAGACACTTCACTCTAAAAGCTTCTACAACACGCCAACGTAAGTTCTCTGAATCCCAGGCAATTCAACGTACCGCTTCCCCCTACACTAGTCTTTAGTAGCACCAGGATTTAATGGAAAAAAATACCGGTACCTAGACTACGGTAGTCTATTCAGTTTCCACAACCGCTTACTTCAGTGTTTCTCAAACTTTCAATGTTTGCGACCCAAAATTCAATCATATTTTTCATCACGTCCCCCTTCCATACAATAACAAAGTATTGAATTTAATCTTACTATACTTTGAAGCAAAATCTACAATACGATTTTAACCTCTTAAGTGTCAGTGGCGTATAAAAACGTCTCACACCGCCAAAGTGTTAATTGCACCGGACGTATATATATACGTCTTTTCGAAGTATGATCCTTTCTGTGCATTGCTATCCATAAAGTTATTTCAAAGGCTTTAGAAGGCATCAAAAGGGCATTGACAGTGGTTGCAAAGTATTTTCTTATTTCAGAGGATTTAACTTATTTATACCTTTTCTTCAGCCTCTCCCCTCCACAATACATCGCATACGCGTGCCTGCGCGGAAAACTGTAGCATTAGGGAGCGAATAGCGTAACTTTAAATCGACAGGGATTAATTACATATCGTTAAAGAATTAATTATATATCGTACAAATTATTATGGCAAGTATTAATTTTTGTATATAATTTTATATATGACAATTATTAAATAATTAAGTTTAATATTAATGTAAATTTTTATATATAATTTTATATATGACAATTATTAAATAATCAAATTTAATATTTATGTAGATTTTTGTATAAAATTTTAGGTATGGTAATTATTAAACTTGTTCTTAAGTTAGTAATATTAATTTAAAATATTTTTTTAAAAATAAACTAAATAGAAGGAATTTTAAAAGAAATATTGAACTAAGATAAAAATAGATTTAATTAGAAATAGAAATATATTTATAAATAAATTTACTTGGATAATTGTATTCTAAACAATAATTGCAAAAATTCACAAAATTACTTTGTTTTAAAATGTTATCAGTAACTAAATCATTGTTTCTTTTTATAAAATTTAAGATAATATTTCTAAATATTGATAGGTGTAGGTTACTGCTCCAGAAAGGCATTTTTATAATGTTAAAATCAAATGAGTCTCTTTTATCAAAGATATTACTTAATAGCAAATTATTCTTAACATTTAATTGATGGTCCAAAAAAGTTAGCTGACTCATTATTATAATTAGTTTTTACTAATTTTAAATAGTGGGGGTAGTAATTAAGGTTAGGAACAAAGTCTACTATATATATATATATAGTCTTATTCTCTACAAACAAGAGATAACATCCAACAATCACATTCGAAAAACACATAGACAGTAGGAAAATCACACAATGAAGGACATATCAGCAACCGAGATAAAAATTATAAAATGGATGCTGCAGTATTATAAACATTGCAGAATTAGGACAGCTAATATATAAAATAATATATATATATATGAAAGAAATTTGTATAATGTATCAAAAATCAGAAATAATAGATAATGAACATAATAAGAAATAACGTAATAAAAATATAAAAGCTAAACATGAAGATCGAATTTATAGAAAAATACAAAAAAGGAACTATAAAAAAGAACCTAGCGAGTCAGAAAGCAATTTCGGACTTAGGACCGAATAATTGGGGTTGAACTAGTTTGGAGGCGCCAACCTTCCTCCTTTGCAACTCGGTAGGAAAAACCAAATAAAATAAACAAAAATTCAAAGTATATAAAAACTCACAGAAAGTATGATAAAACCACTGACTACTATTCTGCAACAAATTCTCCCCAAATTCTTAAAGCAGAAAAATCCCAAAACAATTACGTAAGAAAAGTATTTTTCAAAAAAGAATTTAACAAAATTTCCTTACTCACAGATCTTTTTCCAAGAGAATCAATAGTCTTGAAATTAATGAAAAGCAATTATCCACCAAGTTAAAAAATCTGAATATACGTAAACGCATCTTTTGAACTATCTTTTAAACTAGCCAGCATAGATAGATACCAAGAGAGATGACAATCAAATTTGGAAGGCTTTGAATTATTTGATTGTCAAAAATGTAAATTTGCTAGGCTCTAATTTGGTTGGTTGTCAAAAATGTGTAAAATGTTCAAGATGTCTGTGGAAAAGATGTAAACTGTGATATGAGTGTTATGATATAATCTTCACAGCAAGACCACTAACATGCTGAGTTTGAAATCCTACTGTTGTGTGGTGGATTTGGAACTAGAAGTAGCAAGACGATTAATATATTTGTGATGAATATAAGTTCCTAAGAAGTTAAAAGTGTATTCATGATCTAAACAACATTGAAATTTTTTTTTGATATTATTGAATTTATCTATTTTGTGGGTTGTTGTTATCATTTCTAAGTAAAAAATTCAAAATAATATTTTTGTAAATTGATAAATGCAAGTTACTATTCCATACAGGAATTTTAATTATATGGAACTTAAAATAATATCTTTTGTCAAAAATGTTACTGAATACATTATTGTTAATAAGATGCAAGTCTAAATCCAAGAATTCTACCATATTAGAGTTAAAGTTAGTTTTAAGGAGGTTGAGATAGTCAGGGTAGAACGTAATATTTGGTTTGTATTCACTATTTTTACCAAAAATTATTAGATCATCTATATAACGATAAATCAAGTAAGAATCATTTACAATATGATCAATTTCAAAAAAATGTAAATATAGGTTCTCTAAACAATTACTAGCTGGACCACACTGAGGTAATCCTTTGATCTGTTTATAAAGATTTTGATCAAATGCAATGAAATTTTCCTTTAATACGAGGCCAACAAGAATATCAAATTTCTCTTTTTTCATTAAAGTATATAATTCATATTTATCATAAATTAACTGTAGAATCCTAATCATATCGTCAATATCTATAGAATTAAAAAGGTCCTCGGAGTCAAAACCATGCATGGAAAAAATTAACACATCTTTAGTAACTCTAGCAATCTCTAAGATATTTTTAATTATTGCTGAAGAAGAGATTGTAAGATCTTCCCAGACTTCGTGATATATGTATTGTACCCATTAGTGATACTACAGAATTTTATAGGGCTTTTATGAAATTTTGGTGTTAAAAAAATGCGTGGATATTTAATATTATTTAGATGAATATTCAGTCTTTGACGGCGGATATATGACGGCGGAGTATGATATGAAGGGAACAGGGGGATATCATATACTTTGAAAAAATCGATTTTTCAATTTTAGTTCTAAAAATATAGTGCTTATTTTTTTGAATCTAAAAATGTATAATACTTATATGTTTGTTGATAAAATATCCCTAAAATATGAAAAATAAAAATGTAAACAAATGACCACGCCCCTTTTGACCCGCCCTTTGAACTTTAAATATGTAGTTTCCCCTGTGTTTGATCTATATATTTTGATTATTTTTTTTGTTTGAATGTATAACCCCGCTTTTTTTAGCCACGTTTATTCATGAGCTATTGTTCCAAGCTGTGTGACAAAATTTCTTACTTTAAATTTCAGTTTATGGCAATGTTTTGAACCACATTCGTCTAATCCGAAGTTTCTTGTTACATATACGACTACTTAATTTTACATTAATTTTAGTAAGAAATATTTATTTTTTACTTATATTTAATATGATATTCATAAGATTTTAAAAGTATTTAATTTTTTAAGCAAGTAATTATAGCAAGAATAAAAAAATTTGGCAGAAGGAAGTATGCTAGCAATCAATATAAAAAGTCAAACTCGACTGAAAAATTGCTTTCGAATTCCGTGGAAAGTGCTTCTAGGAGAAAAACTAAAATACTGGATTTACCAAAAGACCAAAATCCTCAAAATCTAAATATAATCGTTGAACTGGATTTATTATCTTCCCTTATGAAAAACTCCTAATGTTGTAAATATTGCTGTTCTTCAGAGAAAATTAAACTGAGAGAAGATTTAAAAAGTCGTAGAGGTTTAGCTGTTAATTTGGAAATAATTTGTCACAACTATGGAGAATCGACGAGCACAATGTCATAAAAAATGTGAAATAAATTTTATGATATTCACCTAAGATTGACATATGGAATGAGAGCTATTGGAAAAGGTGGAGCAGAGAGAGCTGCTCGAATATTCTGTGGGCTCATGAATTTGCCTCCACCACCTGCAAAGTTTGAACGCCATAATTCTGTGTTTTTAAATGTTTTAAAAACAATTAGTGAAGACTCCATGAATGCAACTGGTCACGAAGCAGTCATAGCAAATGATAATAATTCAAATATAGCTGTGGCTGTGGATGACACATGACACAAAAGAGGCTATTCTTCATTGAATGGAGTTATATGTGTTACGTCTGTTGTGAGAACGGAAAGGTTATTAACTTTGAAGCTCTCACAAAATATTGTTCTTCATGTAAGGGTAAAAAAAAACCCATGTGAAAATTGTGATAAGAATTACGAAGGATTCGGGGGGAATGGAATGCCGGGGGATATTAAATATATTTCAGCGATCTGAAATTTCACGAAAAGCATGTTATGCGCAGTATCTTGGTGATGGGGATTCAAAAGGATTTCTTACTATAAAAGAAGCAAAAGTATACGGTGACACAGAAGTTGAAAAATTAGAATGTGTTGGCCATGTGCAAAAGCGTATGGGCAAAAAGGCTAAGAAACATTCTAAAAACGAGCAAAGGCATTAAGCTATCAGATGGAAAAAATATTTCGGGAACGAGAACAGCTAATGCTTAAAGAAGTGGACTCAATCCAACATTATTATGGGCTAGCAATCCGTAAAAATTTGTCATCTGTGGAGGACATGAAAAGAGCCATATGTGGGCTATTTATTTTCATAAACTAAGTACTGAGGATAATCCTCAAAACGCTTTGTGTCTTCTTGGTGGGGATATCTGGTGCTGTTATAACCCTAGCATTGTTACGGGGGAATTTTATATTCACAAGCATTCTTTACCTGAGTCAATTTTATTGAAAGTCAAAAAAGTGTTTCGGGATCTCACAGAGAAGGACTTATTGAAAAAGTGCCTTCATGGAATAACACAAAATCCCAATGAAAGTTTTAACAAATGTATTTGGGAGCGAATTCCTAAAACAGTATTTGTTGGCATTGAAACTTTGAAATTTGGAGTTATGGATGCTCTAATTTGTTTTAACAATGGATATGTAAGTAGGATCAAAGTCTTTGAAGCCCTGGGCATTAAACCAGGATACAACACAGGATGTAATATATTAGTGTAAATGTATATTTTATTTTTTTATTATGTCAAAATGTATTTTTTTTGTTTACTTTCAGTAAATTAATAATTTTTTTAAAAAAATAATCTTCTGTTTCGACTTTTCAATATACTCACGCCCCCCCTCGTAGAGTTGTCCCGCTCCTCAAGGGGGGCGCGCCCCACAGTTTGAGAAACGCTGGTTTATATCCCTGAATCAATATTATGTAGAAAAATAGGTTTATTGATGCCAAAATAATGACGTCTGGTTACACTGAAATGCTAAGATGTAAATATATTTTGGAAAACCTCCCATATTATGTTTATTTTGTTAAATTTCCCGTTTTGCTCCGAAAAGGTGCCCTCTTGGTGGACATTTTGGAACTAATTTTTTTTTCGAATTCAGTGATCGCATTTTCATTCACCCGTATACAAAATTTCGTTGCATTCTGTTAACCCATTTGCGCTGAATGATGTCGTTTATTAGGTATTATAGGGTAAGTTTAATTATAACCACCAGGTATACTTCCAAATTAATTATTATATTGATCAAAAGCAAAGCATTTTCTTTCTATGAGCCAAAACATCGTTAAGTAAGCATAAATGAAAATTTGATTTTCTGAGTCAAATGAAAAGAAAAAGATTTAATAAATATTAAAACTAATCTCTACGCGTGAAATTTTATAAGAAATATTAATCCAATCAATAAAGGTTGATCTGAAATATCTAGCGTATTTGTTAATGTTTTTGAATACGTCGCTTGTTACTTAAATTCTACAGATTCTTAACTGTAAGCTAATATGGTGACTGAAACCGGAGATAAATATAAATACTTCACTATTTTATCTAAAGTGCTGTTTGTAAAAAATGCAACAACATGAAGGAATCATCAGAGTTAAATGAAAATTTTATTTCCTTCCAAAAGATATTAGTCATCGTAATAAAGATTATTTTAAATGAATTCAGGGAATCTCTTTCATCAAATAAGTTATCTTTTGTCACTGTCTTTTTGTTTTTTAAATGTTAAGGATAAATTATCGTGGAAATAGTTAACGAAGTTAAATCAAAACTCATAACAAAATGGTATATATCTGAAATTATTATGTTATAAATTTAAAAATTAAAAAAAAAATTTATATTTCTTAAATTTTGTTTTAATAAAAAAAAATATTTTTCCTTTTCATTTTCTGTAGATTTACAGAATATGTATAAAAAACAATTGAATTTCATTATACATTTATTATTCTATTTCTATTATTGTATTTGTTTGTTAAAAAATATGCCAAAATAGTTATTTAGCTCATTCGATATTTTTCTTAGCACTTTATATATATTTTATCTGAATACCAGAATACATGAATTAGCATTCCTTGATCCATTTCAATTTAGCTATCATATAAGAAATAGCAATGGTGCATATATTTCGTGAAGTAATTCGATTTTAAATAATGCATTAAATAGCTCACTCTTAATGCATTATTCAATTATTTACGTCGTGTAATACATCGTGTCTCATGATTTTTATTTACCCATTTTGCTTTCTAATATTTAATATATTTTTACATCTAAATAATTTTAAATATAAAAAAAGTAATTGAAAGTAGGAGTAAAAGACTGCTAAAAGTCTTCTAAGATCCTCAGCAATGCACGTTAAAACATTACATGTTTTTCATCAACCATTTTTCTTCTACTTCTGAAAAATGAATCGTAAAGGTCTTCTTAAATGCTCTTAAGAAAAGTGCTCTTTGTAGATTAATTTTAAGGAGTTTTGTTTGATCATACATGAGTTAAATATGTGCTGAAATAATATATAGTAACAAAAGTCAATCCATAGAATTTTTAAAGAATTTATTATTATTTCTACCTCAATTGTCTTTATACACCACAAATACGGATAATTTAATTCATTTTCATTGGTTTCATTTTCTTAGCAAGGACACATTTATTCTTCTATGTTTAAATAAACATTAAAAAACCGAAAAGAGTATTTTAATGAAGCTTACTCGTTAGAATAAATTTTCAAATTAATATACATACATACATACATATATATAAATATATAGTCATTCTCTACAAACAAGAGATAAACATCCAACAATCACAATCGAAAAACACATAGACAGTAGGAAAATCACACAATGAAGGACACATGAGCAACCGAGATTAAAATTATAAAATGGATGCTGCAGTATTATAAACATTGCTGACTTAGGACACAGCTAATACATAAAATAAATTATATAAAAGTGGGGTTGAACATGTCTTTTGGCCAGCCAACCTTCCCCCTTTATGTAAATAATACTGAGCAAAAACCTATTGAAAGTAATGGATAGGAATATCTAAATCCATTACAAGATAGAGGTAACTTACCTAAAAATTGCACTTGAAAATGCAGATCCCGCGCTAAATCTGAGTGCAATAAATAAGTTATTGCCAGATTTTGGACCCTAATGCAGCTTTAAATCATGTGAATGGCTGAAATGTAGCACTTAACAAAAGTATAAAAAGAATAGAAACAAAAATTAATAAGAGTCACTAGTTACCATAACTTTAGTGACACTGGAGTATATATGAATTAAATAATAATAAGCAATTTTAACTAATATTAGTATCTGGTGGTAACTATAACTATGAAATATGTAAATTTGTAGTAATAAACTATTATTATATATAATCTAAGAATTTTTAATCTTTACTATTTTGAATAGCTTTCTTGATATAACTATTAATAAAACTAATTGGGTATTTCTGATTTTTTTTACACTAGAAATTTATTGCTTTGTTTGTGTGTGTATGTGTGCAATGGATTACACTTGAATTAAGTAATTTTACGTGAGGGAATCAATTGATTTCTTTATAGTTGTTGAATGGATTGATAAGAAGACATATTGATATTTTAAAATCTACATGTTTTTAGTTACTTACAAAACATAACATTAGCATAAAGCAAACATGGCAACACAAAGCAAGACATTAACACGTAAGGTTTACAAGACGTACACAAAACTATCCTTCGTTCGTTCACAAGATCTCATCCATGAATAGTCATGGTCTAGCGAAAGCTATTAACATCATATGATTTCCCGTAAGGGTTTTTGTGATGGGTTCTCATATGCGTGTGATGTAAAGTTGCATCATCCTGTTTTCAAGAAACTGATGTTTCAGTTTTTGGGAGGGTTATTGTTGCCAGTTTGGTGGTTAAATTAGAAATTAAATATCAAGCAGGTCTCTTAGAGTTATCAAAACTATTATGATTTATAAAATCCGTCAAGAAAAATTTACGTGAATTCTTACACACAAATGCACGCGAGCACACACATGTATATATATATAATACTTGTATGTAATTATTTATATTTTCTTACGTTAACTTAGAAATATCGACACTCATCCGAAAAAAATCAAAAACTTATTCTCATATAAAATCATTTCCTTGTTTTTTCTCTTAGCATTAGTCGTACCCTCTAAAATATAGATTTGAAAGTAAAAACCTAAAATGTTTATTAATTGTTTTTATTAGTTAAGCTGAATTATTTCATCACGTAATTTATGTGATATTACTATTTAACTAAAGATAATTTAAGTTATCAATCAGAGTAAAGTTAAAAACCGGAAGATAACTAAATTAAAGGAAAAGGAGTAATTTCCGAGCACACTTAAAGGGAATACCGTTCACATTAATGGACATGCAAATTTAAAACAAGATAAGATTGTGTGCATTCAAACGCTTTCTGTAAATGATTGCATCAACGTGTAGTTTAGTATTCTTTATAACTGCCTTATTCATGAAACCCTAGAGGATAAACACATTATCATTTGAATTTAAGATACTCTTATCAGAATTTTTAAGGTTCCTTCTTTATTAAATATTGAAGACGTCTGATGCCTGCAATGTTAATTAGTTTGAAATTGGATATATATATATATATATATATATATATATATATA
>BMAV01010006.1:1158479-1169270 GCA_019973955.1 Trichonephila inaurata madagascariensis
TATATATATATATATATATATATATATATATATATATAAACACCAAATTTCGCTGTACGCCCCACACTGATTGTTGTTAGTTGTGATGTAGTGTTGCTTGTATGGGATAATATTGACTACACTAAACAGACGTCATTGTTCAAGGTCATTGTGTTGGCATGCCTGGCCTCTTCGTTGTCTATGCTGAAAGGTAATAATGAAATTATTTACTCTAGGAGCACTCGGCTCTGGTCATCAAGGAAGGTTGAACTCCCTAATAGTTTCCAAATGTCATGATCCTAGTAGTATGTTAATATTCCCGTCGGGTGGCCTTAATCACGTCAAAAACATTTGACATGCATTATTTGTGTACAAATGAAAGCCCCGACAATGCATTGCGGTGCCTCTGTCATCTGGATATTTGCATATTGACATCCTATGATTCTTGACATTTCACTGTAATACAAGTAAAACGGAAGTTGCTAAAACCATTTAGGTATTTTAAATAGCATTACGTAATGATACTTTGTGAGATAAATGCTTAAATAATTATTAAGCAATTTTATTTCTTAAGTTTCTTCCTTTGCGTGATTTTCCACATTACAAATATATTAACTTATGTTCTCTTGTTGTGTATATTTCAAACCAATCGTTATATAACTGTGTAAGGTTTTATAACGTATATTCATTCGAGGATTATAAATATCAGTAATATACTTGTGAAACGGAAACAGTTATTGCAAAGGATTCAGTCTACAGTTGTGGTAGTAAAAGATAGGTGAACGTAATACATGAGATTGGTCATGATTTAAGATAATACTTTTTTTAATACTTTTTCTACAATAACCCATTTTCTGAACTGTAATTCTAGTATTGTGTGCTTAAAATGAAGCTGATATTCATCTACTAAAGTATAATCTGTTAAAGTAAATCATACAGAACTATTGAAAATGTATTTTTTATCTATATAAAAGAAACATAACAACGGAATTATTTCAAACAATTGCTTAATGACAGATCTTTTTCAACATAGACAAATGAAGTATTGTCATAAGGTTTGGCATGGAGGACAAAAGAACGTTTTTACTATTATATATTACTTAAAAGAATACAAATTAATGTAAATCAATTACATTTTATTCGGTTATACATAATCTCCGATATTCATAATTTATTAAAAAAGTGAATGTACATTACGGCAACTGAATAAAAGTGTATGGTGAATGATTCATATATAATATTTCATTGGGAATTAAATAAATAATGGTATCCAGGAACTATTAATTCATTAAAATTGTAACTGGACCCTTTTTCTTCTAAGGACAGAGGAATTCGAAACACTGTTATTTTTACTGAATCGTTATATATCACTCTTTTATTGCCGTTTCATCGTCACAATTTTTCAACTTACCTACCACACCCATAAACCTTTTGAAGGTTAAAAAGATTTCAGTACTTTTTAGTCACGCTTAGTCATTATTTCATTGCCTCCGAGTAAATAAGGAAAATGAAAGCTCTAAAATCCTATCAAGCTGTCCTACAAATCCTGTATCTCCTGTCAAAATGTAGGATCTTCAAGAAAAAGTCAACAAAGTATTTATGTATTCTTTTATGGCATATTTACGTTTCATTACTGCCCTTTTCATGGAAGGTAAGTAAACTCACTGCGCAGATATTTAGAAGCTCATCAAAAGGGATATATTTAGCTATAAAAACCTATTATCTTTATCCGTGCTCATTGGGAGGCTTTGCAACGCTTTCTGTATGATAAAGCGTTCTTCGAACAGGCCGCACCTTTGAAAGAGGTAAAGAGATAAAGGCCTCACCCCGACACAAAATTATCATTGATTTAAGGGTTCCTCCCTTCTTAATACTCTCTCGTATATTCACAAGATGTCTTCGAAATAACTTTCGTAAGGGGAACTTTTTTCTTCATGCCCAAATAATTTGAATCTTTAGGTAGCTATGAATATTTAAGAGATTAGGAGATAATATAGGGAACAACAGAAGCTATTATGTTTTCATTTAAAAATGGATCCACTTTGATTTTTTTTCTGTAATTTTAATACAAAAATGCTTACCTGATTTCGAAATTTTTGTCTGATCTTTTGGCTATATTAAATAGTGTTGCTCCTCCACTATTTGACACATAACACACGCAATAACTATTTTGGCATTAAATGAAAATGTAAAACACTACAATTTTTTAAATAATTATATTATGTGTTAAAAGCAGAAAAATTGTTTTTATTTTTATTATCGTTAATCGTTCTCACTACATTATTATAAAAATAAATTGAAGCTGAACACTATTTAGGAACATAGCAAGACACAGAGCAATATATATATATATCTCTATCTTTCTCCCTATCTATATCTACGTATATATATATATATCTTATTGTCTATTGTCTTTTTATTATCCTTTGGATATCAAGAGGGAGCCGTAGGTGAACTAACTTTAAACATATTTCAATGTATAATTTGTTTTGTTATGAATGATTTCTTGTACTTTTTTTCCCGAAAATTTTCCTATAAAATAATTTAGGTTTTCAAGTATACAAAACTGTAATTATAATTGGTTTTATGGCTTTACTAATTTCTTCTTTTATATAGTTCTACTCTAACATGACTCTGTGTTGGCGGAAAGTAAAAATGTCAATGTGTTATGGGTATATAAAATGTTTTAATAGCACAATATATATGTATATAAATTTGATGTTTTCTACATTAAGTATGTAGATTTAGGAACATTTTGCTTTGGGAATTTTACATACTAATAGCATTAGTATATTTAATTGTAATCTTCTAACAATAATGACTTATTCATAATACTATTTTCTTTCCCTATAGCTTAGTAAGATCAGGCTTCGGGACCCAAATCCTGACTATTGCAGGGTGGGGGGAGGGGTCCTAATATTCTCCGTTATGCTACTGTACCCAATAGTATATTCAAACTACAGGTGAAGGTTGTGGCTGGCCTGAAAACAGTTTTTAAACCTATAACCTTATTTCCTAAGACAAAAAGTTTGTTATTGTATTACTGTGGCTACTGTGTTTTTGACGTATATTGTTTGGTAGAACTTATATATATATTTGCTTTACTCTTATTTAGAATAATAACTATTTAGTATACATTATTATTATTAATTTTGATGTTACATAACAGTGGAATATGACTTTCTATCTTATAGAATGTAATGTCTTATAGAATATAAAGATTTTAAAGATAATTGTTTCGTATATATATATATATGATAACACATAATTGTTGCTGTTACTATTGTACATAACGCGACTGTGACATTTAAAAAATGATAACTTTGCTCAAAGCAAAAAAAAAAAAAAAAAAAACTATTATATTATTATATTTTGCTTTTCAAATACTTTCTTAAGTTAAAGTTTATTATAAATTATTCCTATTTTAAAGAGAAATGTGTTAAAGAAATATTTTTTTATAATACTATCCATGTATAAACCTTTCATGAATACTTCTCATTAATATTCTCACTAATGAGTTTATTTTAGAATTTTCTTTGGAATTATAACATTTTAGTATGTACTATTATTGAAATTATATGTATGTGTATATGATAGTATTTTTTGGAATACTATATATTAAGAGAGTTATTTTGTATTCATTGCTTTTCTTTATTAGATTTCTCTCTGACAATACATATATATATAAATGTTATAATTCCAAAAATCTGTAATAGCTCTTGAATTATTAACGTCCATTCCTTTAGGGCAATCATGTAATTATTTTAATTGGTTACCCAGTTACCGGGGACTTAAGAAACTATCTCCATCCACCTCCTAAAATCATGTGACGTCCCGTTGCCCATAAATACCAAGATCTGGAAATCGCGCTCTCTCCCTCTCTTCTGCTCTCGCCTCGCTGCAATCGTGTAGCCAGCCGGCTGCTGCACTTTGTGTGTTGTCTTTGCTATGTGTAATGCAGTCCTGCTTTATGTTTATGTGTTTTCAAGATGTGAATAAACTGGATTAATGTCCCAGGTTGCCTCATCAATAGTATTGAATACGTAACATCAACCAACATGGAAAATGTATGTAATATACAGTTATTCACCCGCCATCTGCCACGCCCTATGTTTGATTCGCCACATTAAAATCTACCACTCGCCACGACAAAATACGGCATGGTATGCATTTCTATAAGTTTCCCCTTATATATGTATATATATATAAAGCTTTTGTGAATAAAGCTATTCAAAATAGTAAGGATTAAAAATTCTTAGATTAATAATAGTTTATTACTATTAATTTACATATTTCATAGTTATAGTTACCTCCATATTCTAATATTAGATAAATTTACTTATTATTATTGAATTCATATATATTCTAGTGTCTCTAAAGTTATGGTAATTTGTAACTCTCTTATTAATTTTTATTTCTATTCTTTTTATACTTTTGTTAAGTGCTACATTTCAGCCAATCACATGCTTTGAATCTGCATTAGGGTCCAGATTCTGGCAATAACTTATTTATTGCACTCAGATTGAGCACCGGCTCTGCATTTTTAAGTGCAATTTTTAGTAAGTTGTAATGAATCTTTTAATGAATTTAGATATTCCTATCCATTACTTTCAATAGGTTTTTGCTGAGTATTATTTACATAAAGAGGGAAGGTTGGCTGGCCAAAAAACATGTTCAACCCCACTTCTATATAAATTATTTTATATATTAGCTATCCTAAGTCTGGAATGGTTATAATACTGCAGTATTCATTTGATAATTTTTAATCTCGGTTGCTCATGTGTTTTCATTGTGTGATTTTTCCTACTGTCTATGTGTTTTTCGAATGTGATTGTTGGATGTTTATCTCTTGTTTGTAGAGAATAAGATTTCACCGATCGACATAACATTTGAGGTATAGTTAGCTCGAGATCCTGTGAATGGCAACAAAATGGCACTCAAGTTTACGGCTATAGTGATAGAAATTGGAAAATTACGAAAAGCAACACCTAATAATCTTTTTCGCCAAATGATCAGCACTTGCGAAAACCCTAAAGACAGTTGGAATGGTACGTGTATCGCAAAAAACGGACACGGTACGCACGCACAAAGAGCAGTTCGCAACACAGATCGGAGAAAAACAAACATTTATTTGGAATACGAATGGACACCATCAGAAGAAATTACGCATTGCATGGGAGAGTCTGTTGACAATAAAGCCGAACGTAACACAGCACGAGGGATATTTGTGATTTCACGTTTGAAGACTCTTTAAATCCGGCAAAGTTCTGGATTGCATTTGTACACTCTAGATTTGAAATACCTCTCAAACAGGAAATTTATAGGAAGGAGATCAGGGGATCACGGAGGCCACGGAAATGGAAAATGACGTGAGATGACCAAAATGCTGTTCCAGGATCCTTCGAACAGACATCTCTATAAGCGGAGGTGAGCCATCTTGGATCCAAATGATGTCATTCAGTGCATTTCGTTGTCGCAATTCTGGTATGACGTAATTTTGTTACATGGATGTACAGCGAGAATCTGACACAAAGTATGTTTCAAACAATTTTTTTGTCGTTTTCTTAAAAAAGTATAAGAACGTACACTGTGCTGGCCTCACAAAATACAGCACCATGAAGGATGCATGCAAACCATGTGAAATTTACATCATGCGTTAGCGGCGATGTAATGTGCAAATCATTAGCATTATAGAGTAGATGTACATCACGGGCAACCGTAGTGCCATTCACATGCGCTATATAAGGAGACCGCAGTTTGGCGATTTGAAATATGGCATTTTTACTTTATTTTATTTATTTATTTATTTTTGCGTATAAGCTGTTTACCTTTGCCTCGTGGAAGACATCGAACGTCTTTTGACCGAGTTTCTGAATTCGACAGAGGGAGAATAGTAGCCAATAGGGATTGCGAATTATTAACTATTTGACAATATGTTATGAATCAATTTCCTTTTTTTAAGTCAAATGACAGGAAAGTAAGAATTTTAAAAGCTTATCCTTTCTTCCCATTGCATGAAATCTCTAAAATCAAATATCCTGCACTTAATTTTAGATTTAAGAAAAACTGGACGGTGATCGGTTTGGCATTGGCCTTGTACGCGCACGTTCTCAAGTTCGACCAAGGCCCTACTCAGTGGATTTTCATGATGCAAAAATTAGACAACGTGCATGTCGTAAGATTATGCGGCATGTTAAACATCCTTAGAGTGCTTGTTTGGCTTGGGTGCTCACGTCAAAATTAAATTTCCTAGTACAATTGTGGGTCATCAGAACTCAGATTCCTCCCTCTGGAGAGGAAACTGGGCGTAAATATTATATTGTAACAATTTGTATCCACCTATATGGTGCCACACTTAAAAGTAAAACCAGCTCCCGTAGATTGTGCTAGGTCTGTAATGGAAATTACTAATCTGTAACCCCGTTTGAAAGAGAAAAATTTACTTTTAAGATAATTTTGATTTCTCTTAGATTATCTTAAGATTAATATAAAGATTCTGTAATGATACATAACTAAACAAAATTATAAAATCATTCCATATAGAAAAATAAATTCAAAATGCTTTGACTGCTTATAAACAAGATTTGAAATCTATTCGTGAAATATTTTTTCTGTGTTAGAAAAGAATTGAATAGTGAAAAGTATTTATCTCGATTCGATTCTGAAAACTTGACTAGAAATAATATATATCTGCAAAATTCTCTAGAAGTTATGCTACATGTTGAAAGATTTCTTGAGTTTTATTGAAGGGTGAATTTATTTCCAGGTACAAGGATTTCCCCCTTTAAATAATAAAGAAAAATAAATAAAACATTAGACGACACAAATTTTGTTTGCGATTTACAAGAAAATTTCGCGCTTTGTTCGCAGTTTTTATTCTTACTTAGGTTACTTCGCTGAACCATAAAAAGCGACGAAAAGATAATATAAAGAAGGTATTCGAAGAACTTTTTATCACACGCTTTCTAGATTTTTTCTTGTTTCTCTTCAAACTCTTTGCAAATTACATATACGGTGTTTTATTGACTTACGCGTGAATTCGAAATTGATTTGTTCTCATACATAGAAAAAGATCAGAAGAGCGTAAATTTAATTATCAGCATAATGCTTAAGCAAAAACTGTATTTCGGAGACGAGAGTTTCATTTTAAATAATGTTAGTTAATTTTTTTAATGTTATTTAAAAAAAAAAGTTTCTACTATTTCTTTCGTTTCTAACATCACTACTTAGACTCGCAAATAGTATGAGCTGGTACATTTAATAGTTGATGGAAGTTAACAGAATGTTTTCTAATTTTTTGACATTGCAAGTTTAAAATTGGAAAAAGATAATGATAATAATAATAATAGAAAAGTGTATCGTTTAAAATTTTTAAGAAATTAAAAGGTAGGTAGTTGAAAAATATGCAAATGGGAAAAAAAAATTATACTCGTGACTTACAAGCCATGGAATCACCGAGTGAATCATTATATTTATCCAACGGCCGTGCTTTACTTCTTGATCATTTGATGCCAAGCCACCCAGTATAGACTGACGATGTCGTCAGTCGGGTATTCATCGAGTCCAGTGCATTGGGGCAGGTGGTTGTCATCCATTCTGGCATTTCCGCAAATTGGGCAGGCCAAATCAGTGGAGGTATACTCCCAAAACGTCATGTCCGGTGGTAAGGCGAAAGCGGGAACAGCCTTGGCTCTCTTCAGGTGCCTCGGGATTGGACTCACAGAGGACAGTTTCTCATGGCTTTCCAAGGCTATTGGGTGTTTGGGTTACGGCAGTATATTTGTCAATAAATGTGGAAATAATGTTCTTTGCCCTTCTGAGGGCGAAGGGGACTTCCGTTTGAGACGGCTCGGCTACCTGTATGGCTTTTTCGTCTGCTCTCTTATTGCCGGGATACCAACGGGACCCACTGTAAGGCCACAGTCCAGCCATATAAGATAAGCTCCGCAATTTTAGTTCGGCACTGAATTGTGTTAAGGCATTCAGTTGGGGTATTACTGCTTAAAGCCAAAATTTCAGCTTGGGAATCTATGAAGACAATTTTTGCTGGAGCGAGGCCAGCAGCTAGTAATTGCGTTGTAGCTTCACAGACAGCCAAGGCCTCGCCATCGTAGTTGGTGGCCTTTTTTTCCCTCGGACAAAAAGCCCTTCAGCAACCAACAGAACCATCCCGCGCTGGCTGCGTTTGTTTCTGGCAGGTATGAGCCGTCAGTGTAGATATGGAGACACTCATTCGCTGGATATCTTTGTTCAATTGTTTCCAGAGTGCCGGAATTTTGCTCGTCAGCAATAGCATCAGCCTTATTTGATGTCATGTTAATTAGGTTGAGCCATTTAGTTGGAAGGGCAGTTGTGACTGTGTAGTAGAACTGTATAGGGCCACGGAGAGTCATTATTAGCAAAAGTTGGTATTTCTTCACAAGAAATTCCGCATGTGAAAGAAGAGAAATCTGAGTCTTGAGTCTCTGTGTTGCACATCTCTACTCGTTCCAGTACCTGTAGTCTACTCTTCTGTCTCTTCCAAAATTTGAGAGTGGATTTGTCTCTACGACTATTAAGAGGTTCGATGCATCGCTGGAGTTGCATTGTTCTAATTGAAGTTGATTTTTAATCATCGGTTATAATTCTGAGGGCGCTGTTCTGAACGACGTCGTACTTTTCATATTTGTTTGTACTTGCCAGGGTCACAACTTCACACATCCATAGTCCAAAACTAGACTGACATATGTTTTATAAACTATGGATAAAACACCCTGTGTAGCTCCTTACTTGGTGTAGCAATTAGCCTCTTCAGAAGATTTTGACGCGTTTTAGGCAATTTTCTGATGTGAGTGCTCCAGATGAGATTACCGAATGAATCAAGGAAACCTTTAATTTTCTAAAACATGAAGCCCAGGTTTCTTCAAACCAGTTTTTCCCCAGTGTAAGTCAAGCTCAACTAATGAAGTCTTAGAGCTATGTACACTTGTCTCCCGGTAGGACCTCCATTCCAGCAAACACCAGCCCACTGGATACTTATTTAAATATTAAAAGGCATACATAATAATATAAATTTTCTAAAAATAGGTTAAAGTTTAAAATAAATATTTTGTGGATTTTAAATAAAAATAATAATTCACAAAAAATTTAAGTAAAACACAGCAAAAACAAATCTTAATATATTTTCAAAACAATAGAAACAAGCAGCATTGAAACTTGATACAAGAGTAAACAAAAATTCAATACAATGATTAAAAATAATGCATGCAAACACGTAGATAAGCACATGCATAAATATACAAAATTGAGCTGAAATTAAATATAAACGTAGCTATTGAAAAAATTCATAAACTTGATGAAAATCAATAAATAGAATTTATCTGTATACAGGGTGTATCTAATCTCTTGGGAAAAACTTTAAGGGGTGATAGTAAACATCAAGACAAACAATAGTAAATAGGAAACTTAGGGTCCCACAAATGTCTTCCGAACTAGATAGGTGCCATTAAAGTTTAGGGTCCAAAATTTCAAATGATTATAAAAAACAGAAAAATGGGTCGATTCGTTAGCGGTTTTTGTGCTAAAATTATTCTTTTTGACAGTATAGTCTTAAAAAATAAATTTTAAAGATAAATCTAAAAAAATATTGATAGAGGACGCTTTAGACTAAAGAGTAACGAACACTATTTTTTACTGTTATTTTTTGTGTGTCACATTAAATGCTTTCACAAGCTTAGAAATGAACTGAAATTTTGAGCTCAAAATTTGAATCGTTGGGGGTGGTTAAGTAGCGCAAACGGAATTGTGTTCAGGAGGTAAAATTAGAACTCACCTCCTCCCCTGGAAACAGTTCAGTTATTCATGATCTTTGATGCTCGGTCGTAGACTAGGCAGCAACTACTATCCACTAAACGTAAAATATACGAGAGAGGGATGACAAAATTAAATAAAAAAGTTATTCATAACAGACATGAGCAATTTCTCCCCACAAAATACCCGATTTGCATGCAAAGTGTAGTACACAAGGATTTAACTGTATGTAAGGTTGTAAAGTTCTACTGCAAAGTGTTCCCGCCAACATAAAGGCTCGTATGTGGTTCCAACATGACAGAGCGCCTGCACATTTCAGCGCAGATGTGTGAAATGCATTGAATACAGCATACTCAGGGTGATGGATTGAACGGGGTGTGGTCCGGTAAATTGGCCCGTAACTCTCCTGACCACTCCTGCCTAGACGTCTTCCTCTGGGGCCATATGAAGAGTCTTGTTTACGCAAGCCCCGTCGACTCTGGCTCGTCGAGGCTCTGGTTGCGAGGATTGCCTTCGAAGCAAGCGTTATCCGGGAGATGCCCGGGGTATTTGCTAATGTTCGACAGTCCCTCCGCAGGCAGTGTGAGACCTGCATCTTTGCTGGTGCACGCTCTTTCGAGCAGTTTTTGTGATTCCGCAAGAAAATCATGCGTGTACCATTTTCTACGTGTCATCATTCATTTAACTTTCATTCATACGCCCTACGTGCGTACATCAAATTTTTCTTTTTATTTTGAGCAGAGAAGTTGCTCATGTCTATTATGAATAATTTTTTAAAATTTTGTCATCCTTCTCTCGTTTATTTTACGTGTAGGAGATAGTATTTGCTGCCTGGTCTACGACACCAAGTTCTACGACTCCAAGATCGGGAATAACTGAACTCTGTTCAGAGGGAAGGGAGTTTCAAATTTCACCTCCTGAACACAATTCCGTTTGAGCTACTTAAGCACCCCAACGAATCAGATTTTGTGCTTAAAATTTAAGTTAAGTCTAAGCTTTTGAAAGTTTTAATATGATACAAAA
>BMAV01010006.1:1169370-1188087 GCA_019973955.1 Trichonephila inaurata madagascariensis
TATATATTGACATTTTTTGGGTTTTATCGTTAAAATTTATTTTTCAAGAAAATACTGAAAAAATGAATAATTTTAGTGAAATCCGATAACGAATCGACACATTTTCCCTTTTTTATAATCATTTGAAATTTCGGACCCTAAACTTTAATGGCACCTATCTCCTTCGGGAGACGTTTGGGACCCTAAGTTTCCTATTCACTATAGTTTGTCTTGATGTGTACTATCATTCCTTAAAGTTTTGCCCTAGAGTTTAGATACACCCTGTATATAACAGAGATATAAGTGAGAGAGAGAAGAAAAGTGGAGCTTTTAAATTGTATCAGCAGTTAGTCAAATGGTTGTTTACTGAGTTAAACAAGTGCGTCTGCTTTCCTCTTATTCTTTCGTTATAAAGAGTTTGAAAGAAAACTCATTGATGATTGGGAGAGTTATTGGCCTAACTCTAATTCCTGTCTATGGGTCAAAGAATATATATCTATTCTTAATATTAAAATTAGCTAATAAGTTCCAAATTCGTTATTCGGCTTTTAACTAACCATGACATGTTTCTCTCATACCTATGCAGGTTCAGAATTTAAACTTATCCCGATTGTCCTTGTGAATCTACAGGAGATGGAACCATAACATGTTCTAGTATTTCTACGAAAAAATTTCTATTTTTAAAAAAATCTTCTGCAGCTTCCAAATATGCTTGGCTAAAAATCTTAAATACAAATCTACATCTTATGCAATGTCTATCCAACTAATCTAAAATCGTGATTTTTTTTGAAAAATTAACACTTTTTATGATCTTATTTATAGGCCATCATATTCTCTCAATATGAAAATACCAAGTTTTTATTCCATTCACCAGAACAAAAATTACAAGTGTTTCAGTAAAAGCCGATGCCATAACATTACATAAGGTGTCAAACCTTAAAATGCGTTTTACTCGAAATTTGTTTTTTTCAAAAAGCTCAAACGGGGACAGCGATTGGTCAAAAAGTTTTGAAAATAATTTGCTCAAATTTTTTGTGTATGTTTTGACCTTCAGAATTATCAGTCCTGTTTTATTACACAATTTACAGTTCTTTACGTGAATATAATCACTGTTTTTTTAAGCAATTTCATATAATAACTAAGATAAAGTGCCCTCGTTTTTGTAAAAATTAAAATATCTCTTATCCTGAAGGTCATTTCAAAAAGGAACAGGAAAGCAATACATCAAAATTGAAATATTGAGAATTTGTTCATTTACTATTTATACAGAGCGGGCCCCGTTTATGCAATTTTTTGTCAATTTTTACCCATTTTTTTCCCATTTTAGTAGTAATAATTTATTTTTATCTTCTTCATTTTAACCTTTTTTTTCTTATAATCCACTAAATAAATCTAAAAATCACAAAAAACCTCCATATCTCCATTTTTTTAAAAACAAATTATCGTAAGTAGTCTGATATCTTAAAGTAACTCTTGGAAATGTTGAAGAATTAACTCGGAATTCAGAACAGATACAATTAAGCGAGTGTTTTAAGGTGAATCCATAACCTTAAAGCTCATTTTTATATATTTGTGTACATTTACAACAAATGCGTTGACAAACATGGCCACTTAGCAGAGAAGTAATGTGAACCATTCGCACATTTTATAACATAAAAGCGTGTCACCTAGAGAGAATTATCCGAATGAAACGAAATTGCGTAAGCCAGCGTTTCTCAAACAGTGAAGCGGGCTCCTCTGGGGGGGGGGGGGGGGTGATAACTCTACGGGGGGAGGGAGCATATTGAAAAGTCGAAAACTAAAGATTATTTAAGAAAATTATTAATTTATTGAAAGTAAACAAACAAAATACATTCTGACATAATATAAAATAAAATACGCATATGCGCTGATATAATACACTTATAAATGTTTCAGTTCTGCACAATGTACTTTATAATTGATTAAACAGTACTATAAGTTAAGAACAAGTTTAATAATTATCAGTGACTCCATGGGCTTGTCATATATAAAATTATATACAAATATTAACACTTATTAAAATAATTTGTACGATTTATAATTAATTCCTTAACTGCTGATTAAAAGTTACGCTATTCGCTCTGTAATGCCACCGTTTTCCACGTAGGTGCACGTATGTGATGTATTGGGAGGGGGGAAAGAAAAGGAATAAACATAAATAAATCCTTCGCAAATTCTGTCAAGGTCCTTTTATTGCTATCCAAAGCCTTCGGAATAATTTTACAGATAGCAGTGCACAGAAAAGATCATACTTCTGAAAGACGTATATATATATGTCCGGAGCAATTAACGCTTTGACTGAGCAAGACGTTTATATACTCCGGAGGCACTTTGAGCTTAAAGTCGTATTGTAGCTTTAGCGTCAAAGTATAGTATTATTGAATTCAATGCATTGTTGTTGTTTGGAGGGGCTGTGCGATGAAAATTATGAATGAATATTGGGTTGCAAATATTCAAACTTTGAGAAACACTGGCGTATATTAGAATATATAGTTCAAGACAGAATATACCAATTATTAACTTTTGATGGTCAATGATTGATTATCTAAAGACCCATTGCCTTATAACGGAATATCCGGAAGTCGCTTAAGCCAACGGAAATTCCTGAGGTATAACTTCCATTCAACTGTCAGCCTACATGGACTGTACCTTTGCCTACCAGACGAATACGTGAACAGTATGAGAAGATGTCACCATTTGACAGAGGGCATTTAATGCACTAAAGGAAAAAGTTGTCAAATTGAGGGATTACTTGACATTTCGGTTTGTGCGATGTTACCATTCACTAATTACGGAAGGAACAGATGCACTGTAGTATAGATAGCGTAGAGAATGTAGCTGTCGATCGAGAGTGACGATTGAGTGAAGAAATATAATGATCTTCCGCTCAGCTTTCAGGTTCCTTAATACTCTTTTATCAACGATTAGACGTGTAACCAGGGAAACGAGTGATTAGAATGACCATTGATATCTGACTCAGTGAATAGGAGTTGAGGTCATGGAGGCTATTGTGTCAACTGTCTCTCGTCATTTCATATAGCCAAACTTTTTTGCTGTGATAGCGAGTGTATTTAACAAGAAATCTCCCGGATTGGAAGCGATGAATCCCAATGATCAGCGAAAACGAGTCTGGAAACATCCAGGACACGGTATAAAAGTCATCTGACTGTCGTACGCCACATAGAGATTTATGGTATAAGTCTGTTTCATTTGATAGCTGCACACTTTTGGACGTTATCTGGCCACTGTTGCACCGTACTGTAAGTTATTAAGACGATGAGATTTTAGGTTATGTAATGTTGCCCTTCTATTCATGGGATCCGGGGTTTACATTTAAACAGGATAGTACATGATTTTACTGATTGACCATGCTTCCTTGACACTTCACCGTCCTGCACGATCATCAGATCTATATCCAATAGATCACATTTTGTCTCCTAGGATCAGAAATCTATAAACTTCTAGGGATTACTCCAATCTAACTCACCAAACTTTTGAAACGCGTATAGCAGGCAACCCTGTAAAAGGTCATCACAAACACTGCAAAAGGTCATCACAAACACTGCGAGTTACTGCCAAGTTATTTAACAGCTTTTTTCAGGCCCACAGGCGGGCAAGCATATTATAGATTTTCTTTCTCTTGCAGCTGCATTTTCTAAATAAAACATTTAATTCCTATTGTACTGTTAGCATTTCTTTCCAAATACATGTACATCCCACCAAGACATTTGCGTCCCATTTGGATAACCTCTTGCTGTGCATTGCCTTTTATGTCATAGAATTTTCTTCTTTGAATTCGTGAACAAACACATTCTTTCAGACTTATTTTCTTGCTTTTTAATCTGTTCTCGTATTGTTAGGTTAAAAGTTTATTTTACTTCTTTTTCTTGAATTTATATTTAAGTGTAGATTTCTTTACGTTTGTTTATTTAAGTTTATAAAAAAAAATTAAGACTCAAGACAAATATTGATACTTTTTTCAAGAATACACTTAAAATTTTGGTGCTTTATTTCTGTACATAGATGTGATATTTTATTCGTTATTCATTGAAAAAAGATTTCCAATTGCTGAAAGTAATTATTGAAAGATTTATAACTGCTCTTAGATCAACTATATGTGCTTTATTAATTGAATGAATTGTCAAGAAATAATGGAATATTAATGAAAATTATTTTGTCGTAGTTTTAGTTATATGTGCAACCTTATAGTAATTTTAAAATTGAAAAAAAAATTAACTTTCGCAAATGTATCGATTTTCTTTCTTCCTTATTTTCTATTTATCGATATTAAAATTAATGCTTTTATTTCAAACTAGTTGGTAAATGGTAATATTTGATGTACATAACATTTTACAAGCATATACTGTATATAATGCGTTAAAATACTATTCCCTATATATTTTTCGATTTTTTCATATATGAAAAACTGTAGGAAAATCATTTGTTCGTCTTATGATATTTGATATAATATTTTAAAGAAATTGAAAGAGTAAGTTTAGATATTTTTTCATAAAAAATAGAATACAAAAAATATTTCGAAAATTTTAAAAAAGTTTTGCCAAGAAAAAAATTTCAAAAAGTTGCCTTAATTTTTTAAAAAAAATTTTATCTTTCTTTTAGTAAGATAATTCTAATATTTTATTTATAAATTACTAGGGCATGTCATATGGCTGTCTAATGGAGGACCAACCCACATAGTATAACTTATACAACTGTTCATACTCATTGCTCAAACTGTAAAACTGTAATTTACATGTATTACGTAGTCTATTTATTTGTTCTTTTCTCGCAAAATTCGTTCTTGGCGCTTCTCTTCAATTAAACTCATCAGTGAAGTTGCATCATCCAACACTTCAATGATGAAGTCTTAAAATTTTGATAAACATCAGCTCTTGCAGCTTCCTAAAAAGTTGAATATTCAGTTCCGTTTATTGTAAATAAGTCTTCGTATGAAATAACGCCTTTCTTCTCACGCAATGAATTCAGTCCAGGCAATCATTGCGATATTTTTCTACGAGAGCTTACAATGATATACAATCGTAACCACTTGGGCGACATTATTTGAAACAAATCACATGGTTGACAATTCAGCACGTATGACACATGCGAAATTGGGATTGTCAACATGACGAGTCATCTTGAACTTTGGTGTTGCTGCGATAGTACGCAATAAATTTATTACAGCATCACACACAATTTTTTATATACAGGGTGGTTCGCTACCCTGGTGTGTAAGGGATACAGAGATGACTCGGAATCGCTTAGGAAAGCAAGGTTGTCAATGCCATAGTTTCGAGCTGTCGTGCAAAGAAGCAGAGAAAAAGAACAGAAACAACAACACATTAAAGGGACAGAAAACATATTATTGAAAGGTTGTACTAAGACAGGTATTCGATATTACGACCAGAAAATGTCTGTTAGGTCTGGACTGTGGCACTGCATGGATTTCGTTAAGTTCTAGAAGATTCCTCCAAGAAGTCTTGTGATAGGTAACGCTGAATCGAAATTTTCATGAAAACAGATCCGTCTGGAAATTGTCATTTGTGATCCGTTTCCAGAAGTAGCAGGATGAATTTGTTTTGAAACGAAGAAATGGTTGACGTGCTGATGGTGTTAGAAGCTGTGAATTGTTGTGAGCTCGCTGTTCAACTGTTGTACCAGGGACGTCACACAAATCACACTATCTTTATAAGTGTGAACAGAATGTAACGGGAGTTACGTTCAATTGAAGATCTCATCGCTCGAATATTTGTAATTGCCAGGGTTATACGTGACATGCCAGAAAACTTCAAGAACGTAAGGAACTCAGTTTTTAAGTCAACAATTAAGATACTGCAAATATGCTTCGCAATATCTTCAATACATTTAGCACGGGTGGAATCTGAAAGCCAGATTTATTTTATTTTTGAAATTATTTTATTTTTCTTACTGAATTTTAGCAGTACTGAATCAGAAGCATTTAAGAAATACTCCTTCACAATTTCTACTTCAGTAAGCGGTTTCATATGTTTACCACTGATATAACAATTTCATAGGATACATTTGTTACCGCTGCATCTTGTAACATTACCACCGACAAAACACTTTGTTGCTGTCACAAATTCTTTTTTTTAAAAAAGTCAATTTATCCCCTCTTGAAAGGGATCCTTGGGAAAAAGTGTCATAAAACGATTTGTGTTTAGTGGTAAAATGACAAGAGAAAAATTATATTTTTAATAACATAATTTTACAACATATCGAACAAATCACTAATTCATATTTGTTTTTCACTGCACTATAGTCCGCGAACGTCTTGAAAAAATCTATTTTTTGTACATATTTTTCTCTTGGAAGAAATTAGGGATAGTTAAAAATTAATTACACCCATAAAATAGTCACGTTATTTATTATCACTAACTCTAACAATTACAAATATAGTATATATATATATCGTAATTCACATCTGTACGACATAGACAGCAAAACTGATAAATCTGATTTCTTGATTGATAGAATTTGTCACTAAATCTTTAATACATTGCTCTCAAATAATTAAATTTCTTACTACAATAGGCCATGGTCGGGCTACTCAAAAACGCAAGTTGAGTGTTGCTGGTTTAAATCATTTACATTTTCAAGGGACTTGAGACAGCAAGCTGAAATTTTCACAGCAACTCGTACTACAATTTCAGCCATATTTTTCTTTTACAGAAAGGACTTTGATTATGTAATTTCTATAAAAACAGTTACTGCACCGAAAGACACA
Source organism: Trichonephila inaurata madagascariensis (assembly GCA_019973955.1). Lineage (NCBI taxonomy): Eukaryota > Metazoa > Arthropoda > Arachnida > Araneae > Nephilidae > Trichonephila > Trichonephila inaurata. The sequence goes on from BMAV01010006.1 coordinate 1,176,116, forward strand.
CATCAATGTGGTAACCAAGAGTAAATAAAAACTCACGTAAGATTGTGACACAAACAAGGTTTCCGAATAGCTTTTCTGCAACCTGTAAAGCCGCATTCACACCAAGGCAGCCAGCGTCGATCGTTGAGTATCTAGCCATTCAGAGACTTCATCTCGGGCGAAATGAAGTCTCTGATTGGGTAGACGCTCAACGCTTGACGCTTACTGCCTTGGTGTGTGTGAATGCGACATAATACCGTTTCTGAAAAACCGTGGTAGCTTAGTGGTTATGGTCACGGATTCGTGACGGGTATGTGTCGTGAGCAATATATATGTGTCTGTGTGTTAAGAGAGGAAAAATTTAATTAGTCAATCAATTCAACTAATTACGTTTGAGAAATAGGGAAAAATATTCGTATATAGAGGTTATCTAATCAAAAGTACATTGCATTTGAGGTAATAAAACTCTGCGTTACTTTAATCTCTTTTGCAATGAATTGTAATTATTTTTGACATTTGTGAGTATTATTTATGCTGCTGATTATTAAAATTACAACATCATGATGGGGAGAGGATACACAAACATCAAATTCGTTTTAAAGAAAGAAGATGCTGGGATATCGAAAAACGTTAACATTTAAGCCCAACTGATCTGCGTAACGGAGAGAGGAATGACATCTCCCACTCTATACACAAAAGAAGTCAAGAAATGTGTTTCCCCTTAAAAAGTCGTATTAAGAGACTGATCGTTTGTAAGAACATCGTGTTTTTCCTTGTATAAGGAAGGAAAATAGTTACCAGCGCGTATCGGAATTCGATAGCAGTAGTATCGTGCTCTATTGCGAGTATGGTTTATTGTTCCTTGATATTGTTACTTAAATTAGTTGGAATCCAGTGACTGCCATGCAAATATACGATCGATAGGTTTAAAATGTGATCATATATACTGAACGCCATACACGATCTCATCGACTTTCCTCCACTCAAGTCTGAGAGGACAGACATGACGTCAGGTCGGTCTTTGAAGAATGGTATAGTCACAGCATGGACCTTGAGTAGGAAATATGCTTGATTACAGCATGACAAACATCCTCACGAACAGTGCGATGACGCTTGGAAAAATACGCAGTGTGCATGGCAATCATTATTACGGCTTTCTTTGACATTGCAGCATAAAGATGTGTGGCGACAGAGGTGTGTGCAACGACGAAAGTGGATACGAAAGTTTCACCCAATGTCTATTTAGACGAGTACCGGTTCTGCACGCTGCATTATGATGAATGTATCCGTGCTTGAAGGCCCCGAGAAGGGCATTCGTTATCTTCTTGCATTCAATATCAATCGTACTCTGAACTTGGTGTGTTGGATATGGGTAGCTATTAAGTACACGATACGAATACTTCTTGTTTTCGTCATGCACTCATGTATATGCTCTATCTTCGAATCCTTGGAGATGTTATCCTTCAACAAAAGATAAAGCAAGATCACATGTTGCCTATCGTGTCTTGATCGACCTCGATGCAGAGGGTGTACGACTGTTGCTCTGTAGGAAGCACGTTTTCCTAATCTGTCACTAACTGAAAGCATCTGATCATGCGTTTCTGAGAAATAAGGCCGTCAATGCCTTCTAGTCACTACGGCTGATAAATTTTGCCACAAACTTGAAGCAACATGATTTAACTTAATTCGTATTCGTCATCCAAGACCAGTTTGACTAGATTCCCAATCGGGTTAGAGTAATTTTAGTTGTAAGTAGCGGCAGCTGTTTGTAATTATTTTGGTTTATATACCTTTACAAATTTATATAATCATATTTCCTTCCTACTATGCTGTATGCGTACAGTAAAATAAAGTTTCGTTATTTGTTTTTCTTCCTTTTGTTGCAATTTTAATGACCATTAGTGTAAAATGCTAAAGTAAACATTTAGTAAAAATACTTTCAGAATTAAATATTTTTTGCCTAAAGTTCATTAAATCATATCTGACTGCTAGTAATAGTTAATCCATAAGTACTTATCAAGAAAATAATATGCATTATCATTATCCCTCGTCTTTCATTTTAGCATGCACTTCATAAAAAATAAAAACAAAAATGTGACGAGCAAATATTTTGAGCTGTATTCTCCAGGGAAAAAACTATCCACTCGCAACTGGTGAGTTTTTTTTTACAAAGTAAAAACGTATTATATACATGGTTTACTTACAAGAAAATCAATCAAAATAAAAAAAAATTTGTAACTCAAATTGACTTAGACCCTGGGAAAATTTTATTCTTATTCTGTGCAGGTGAAAATTCATGGAACTTTATTAACTCTAGGTGAATAAAATTTATTGTATACACGAGCACATATATAGAGAGAATGAGAAAGAGAATTTTACAGCTTGGAAATAGAAAAAAATCAGTTACGAAATTTCAACACGAAAGTGTGTGTGAGTATTTTAATACAGTTTATGCAAATTTTAGCAATATATGTGAATTGCACTTGTTCAATTTCAAAAGAAATTTAAGAACATTATCCTTGTTACTAATATTTTTCATCTTTAAAAGAAGGAAAAATATATATTCAACAGAAAAGTTCGCACAATATAAGGTTGCCCGGAAACCAGCCCTCCTTCTATTTCACTTTTTATGCTAAGAGAGTGAATAAAAATCAATAATTCTATGCATATTTCATTTTCATTTTTAGACCCTTCACTAAAGCTATAATTTATGGGAGTGTTCATAAAGTAAAAGCGCATTGCTTTAAGGTCGTTTTGGAAATCAACTTTTGCTGTTAAATCGTAATCAAGTAAATAGACGTTTTAATCATAGAGTTTTGTAATTTCAATTAAAACAGTTTTTTTTAACTCTTTTCTTTCCCTTTAACAAATATGATTTAGATTCTTACAAGGATATAAAGGATTTTTAATTTAGGAATGAGTTACATCGCGTTGGTGTATGTGATGGAATTATATTTACATCTCGATAAGTCTCTAACCGATTTTTAGTAATAACAACAAATGAGTGAAACTGTACAGTACTATTTGTAAGATGCAGCGTGTATATAACTGTTATACCAGTTGATTCAAAAATAGTGTGACCTTTTTCAGAGAATCATAAATTTTGTTTGAATAAAGTTATTTACTTGAAATTTTCAGTGTGGATTCCTCTAGCATAGTTCATTTTACGTAAACATTTAGGCAAGCAAAAAGAGGATTCTCGAGCATTTTGGGGGAATTTCATTGCTTTTTGAAGTCCTTGGAGAGTTCTTACTTTACATCTATTTAATTGTTTTTTTAAGTATTCCCATAACAAATATTCACAAGGAGCACAGCCTGGGTGATGATAGCTATTTCTCATAAGGAAGAAAATTTATTTATTTTTATTTTTTATCCACTTTATAGTTGATTTTGCATTATGACATGAATACAGAATCTTGGTGAAATAAAAACTTTCCTCGAAGGTAAAGACGTTCACTTTCTTTGATAATGTGCTTCGAAACTTTTTGCTTATAGTATGCAGCATCAATTTCAGCCTTTGCTTCCAGCCAGCTCCACAAAAAATGGTTTTGTTAAGCCTTGAGAGGGCATTTCCATCCATACCATAACACCTGACGGTTTATTTGCCTTTTCAAATAGAGATGAGTCTTTGAGACGTCTTTCGCACGAAATATGTTGTATCTTCGTTTCACCAGCTGTAAATGACAGATAAAACAGTGCTTTATCCGTAGTTCGTGTTTTGTATATACCTTTGCGTAACATTAAATACAGAGGCCAAGAGCGTTTTCTTCGTTTTTCTACATTCTGTGTAGACATTTGACGACAGACTGGTTTATTTACCTTTTTATAACCAATTTTCTTTATCTGACGACAAATTGTCGATTGCGATACCTATAGTTTCTTTGCCAAAGTTCTTCGAAGCTGAGGATTTTCTACAGCGATAATTCTTTTCAACTTTTTTTCTTTTTCATTAAGGACTTCTTTTCGTTTACATTTTTTTTGGAGCTTTTGATTGCGAGACAAATTTTATTTTGTTTCAAAGTTTAGATAGTAAAGAATAGAAAATGTTTTTTTATTTTTTTATTTTTAAATGGTTTATTTAAAACAGAATTTCAACAAACACATCCTTCAAAAGCCTTAAAATTTTGTTCCGGATTTGAAGATGATATTTCGGTTCTATAATTTACTTCCAGTAATAAAAATGGTTAGATTAGTAATTTAAATGTTTCGTTTTTAAATTAAAATCATAAGTAAGACGATAGGGATTCACCATAAATAGTTATATGCTTTTAAAATTGGTCACACTAACTTTGAATCAACCGGTAAAAATACCATAAAATGTTACATATAAACACATATTCCATATAATTAAGAAAAAATAATATTATTTCATCTTTTTCAGGTTGAACTGTCAAATGCATAAAACAAAGAGCTACTAAAAATTTTGCTTATGTTTCTTGAAATAATAAGATTAATTATAAATAGTTTTTTGAAAATATGTGATAGTTATTGTCCTCTAATAAGAAAACTTGATTAAAAATTCTTTCATATTTTCTCCCTAATTGAGTAAAATTAAAAATAATAAATAATAATTTCATAAATAGTAACAAATGATTGTTATTTTTTATATAAAATAACATGACTTAGAAAATGATAATTTAATTCGTGAAATTTCTTAATTTTTTTCTAGAAAACATATTCAAAAAAAAACATAGATGATATAATATAAAAAAATTTCATAGCATAAATTACTTAAACCATACAAAGGAAAAATTTAATGGTTGAAAGACAAAATGAGATACACAGTAGTGGTTTGACTGCAAAAACCACTAGGCACGAACTCGTGGCTGGCGTGTCAAGAGTTCGAGCATAGTGCCACTGAAAATCCATCGTGTAGAAGGGGATGATGCAATGGATTCTCAATGTCCTCTCATTGGTTGGTAGCTAGGAGAGGGAGAAGCCAACTCACAGGCATCGTACTTGTCTCTTGATCTAAGCTCCAAATTTTGAAGTCAATTGCCAAAAGTCCCCTGTTGCTTCGAAGCCCGGCGTTAACATAACACCTCCTCGAGAACCTGTACTTTTTCTACTATTAAATTTAAGTACAAAAGATCTGTAGTACCGAGTACTGTAAGTCCTAACAGCAATTAATCCAAGAGCTTAAACTCCTAATAGAAAGTTAGGATAAAAAAATTTAGGATTGCTGAAGCTTTAAAATCTAATTACCTATTTTGTGGAGAGGGATCAAGTGTATTGTATCACAAATGTGAATTACTTGCAAAACTGGTTTGCAAATTTCATACTAGCGTCGCACAAAATAGAGTTTATCTCTTAGATTTTTTACCTTGCCTTGGTTTCCCTGGTCATTGATACGAACTCGTAGCCGGCATTGTTGAGTTGCCGGTTCGAGTACGTGTCTCACTGAAGGCACTCTAGTCCTCCCACCATTGGAGTGAAGTGGAAGCTTAGAGAAGAATGTGCCATAAGAAGTGTCATCATCATTACCTGCCCATTACTCGAAATGATGAGATCCATTGTCAATGAAACTCTATATAAATTGTGTGAAGTTTAGAATACACAAAATCAAATACAGTAATACCCCGAACTTACGTGATAGTGAGTACGCGCGTACGACGTTACGTTACGCGCGTACGACTGAGTGATAACCGCGTAAAACGAATTCGCTTACGTCGGGATATAATCTCGCATATAAATACACATAAATTACTTTTATTTAAAAGAAGAAAGTAAGACGAAAGAAAATAATAATTTAGAAAAAAAATGTTTAGTAAAATCTTAGATATAACAAATAAAAAATCACAAACTGAAGTTATTTTGATGCAGAAGGTCTTATGAAATCTAATAAAGTAGTCTGCGAGGTAAAAGACTTTTTTCACTCTCCTGCAATCTTTCCTTGTAACACAGTGTTTCTCAAACTGTGGGGAGCACCCCCTAGGGGGCGTGATAACCCTAAGAGGTGGGCGAGAGCATATTGAAAAGTCTAAAACAAAAGAGAGAGATTTAACGAAATTATTAAATTACTGAAAGTAAACAAATAAGATACATTCTGACATAAAAAATAAAATACACATTTACACTGATATAATACATTTATAATTATATCAGCACTGCGCAATGTATTTTACAATTAACTAAACAATACTATGTTAAGAACGTTAAATAATTACCAGTGACCCCATTGGCTTTCATATATAAAATTATATACAAAAATGAACAATTTCTTGATAATTTGTACGGTTTATAATTAATTCTTTAAAAATACCGATTAAAAATTACGCGATTCGCTCCTTAATGACACCGTTTTACACGTAGGGTAGCGTATGTGGTGCATTAGGTGGGGGGGGGAAGTAGAAATGGAACAAATAAGCAAATCCTCTGAAATAAATAAATCCTTAGCAGACACTGTGTCAAGGTCTTTTTATTGCATTCCATACCCTTCTGAATAATTGTATAAATAGCAGTAGACAGAAAAGATCGTATTTCGGGAAGACGTATATATACGTCCAGGGCATTGACGCTTTGGCTGAGAGAGAAGTTTATATACGCCGGTGGCACTTAAAAAGTCGTATTGTAGCTTTAGTTTCAAAGTATAGTATTATTGAATACAATACATTGTTATTATAAGGGGGGGCGATGAAAATTATGATTGAAAAGTGGGTCGCAAATATTGAAAGTTTGAGAAGCACTGCTAATATATTTTTTCAAATCCTATTTTTGTTAAAAAAATATGCTTACCTTAGTAGCAGGTATTTCTAAAATTTGTAACCAATTTTAAATTAAATTGTGACCTTCTGTTGAATTCTACTGATGGAACTGGGTCTTTAGACTCAAGTTATTTGATGTCTTGCTCTTGCTCGTGTATTTTTGTGAGTTCATCAATTGTCAGCTCCTGATTGTGGTATAATCCAGAATTTCTTAAACGTCATCACTTTCCACTTCTAAATTTATTTGCCTGGCAAGATCAACAACTTCTACCATTTTCATTTGTTTTTGGCACTAATTTCGTCTGACAGAGATGAAATCAAAGAAAAAACGAATCGACGAGAGTAGAAAATCATGTAAGTCGAGGTATTACTATATGTCATACACAAAAAAATAGTTCCTTCTTATTTTAGTTACACTTTTTAGAACAATAGAATAAAGAAATGCTTTCTAGTTCAAAATCATTACAATTATAAAATTATTTCTAAAATCATACACTCATCGCAATTTCAATGTCATCTTAATTGAAAAATATTAGCTGTTTTGATTAATCAATGAATAATGTTGTATAGCGTATAGAGAGAGAGACTACTGATCTGCATTGCATCGTGGCAATTAAATGTTAATATGTAAAAATTACTTTTCTCGTTTAGATAATGTGTAAATACAGTTGCACAATTTCATGGCAGTAATTTCCTTTTAAAAGTTTATTTGGTTGGATGAAACTCTCTTGCGATAGAAAATCTCCAAGCATGATTCTCGTTAGCGCTATTTTTTCATCTTAAAATAATCTATATCCAGAGATTAATCTATCTGCTTTTAAACCTGGAACTGTGTTGTTCTTAAAAATGTCTTGGGAGATTTAAAGTCCTTTTATTTTCAGAAAAAAAAAATACCGATAAAGTGATTTTGTACCTCTCTAAAATAATTTATTTTTATTTAACATAGCTGATTTAATATAATAATTCATTTATCTTTAATATATTTATTCATCTTTAATATGATGATAAAAGATTCAGCTAACACATAAGAAATACTCTTATACCAATTCTTTGAACAACCATAAATCAAAAAGCGAAAAAATTTACTGTCTAGATATACGAGACTATGTCTGATTCAAAAGTTAATTTTTTTATGTAATATGTAGAGCATACATACAAAAAGCTTTAATACGTAAGAATAATATTAAATTCAACACATTAACACGAATACTATTCTGTAATACGTATGCAATTTACATTGAGAAGCACAAATCTAAAAAGGAAATATTAAATATTCTCCACAGATTAAGGAAAGGTAGAACCAGGATATTAAAAAAAATTTTAGGTTTAAATAATATCACTAAACATCAAGCTTTTGAGATAACTTTAAATGTTATATACTTATAGAATTGTTTTAAGACAATCGTACTCTATTGAAGACATAAGATAATAATAATTCTCATTACCATCAAACAAGCATCAAAATTTTCTGTGTGAACAATACCAAATAACAATAGTCAAAGCTTTTTATAAAAAATTATGCACTAGGAAATAGTATTATTACAAGCTAAGGGTTTTTAATTAGTAATTATTGCTTTCAGATAATTATCTACTTCAGATTAAAATGTGGATTTATATTTACAGGAGTAATTTTTTTTTTGAAGAAAAAGGTAATCATAGAATAAAAACAAGTAATATAAAAAAATTAAGTCAATTCCTACTTAGGTCAAGAAAGAAAAATTTTATTTTAGTTACTTTTTATTAAATAGTTACAATTAATATAAACATGTATATACATATGACAGAATCACAATATTAAGTGACAAAATAGAAAGCGATTTTCTTTGCATTTCTCCATTTTCCTTTCTATATATGGTATTGGACTATTATTTTTGATTGTGTTACTATTTATATATATTCACTTTTTAATTTAATCAAGGAATAATAATTTGAAAAAACTGTATTAACATAAGTTATCCACTATAAGTTTTAAAAATGTATTTGAACTTGAATGAATGAATAGAAAGTATTTTATTAACGATTGAAACTTTGAACAAGATATATATATATATATATAGGGAAAGAGTGAAGTAATAGTAAAAAAAAGAATTGAACAGCAGCGAATAAATATATATTTATTACATCCCATTACAAAGGAATTAGCCCTAATCACATAAAGTGAATATTTTATAAAATTTATCACATTCATTTATGAATCCCTTTTTTTATCTTTGAGAAGCGTCAAGCAGAAATAAAATATCTAAGACAAACAGCAATTTTAAATAACTCTTTAAGAGATCTATCATTTTTATAGCGATTTCTTAAAGGCTCCAGAGCTTTAAACAGGAAGTAATCTTGGACTTAAAGGATTCACTCAGACATCCTATCATTGACACTTGGGGTTTCTTGAGCTTTTTGATGTCAAATAAATTTCCGCCTCGTTTATCACAGTCGATTTTAGAAGCAAAATAAATGGAATGAAGAGTTATTCTTCCACTCAAACTGACGTCATCCTATAATACGAATACAATTTTCATGTTTTTGGAATAATCGGAATCTCACCAAGTGCTTCATTGTTCTCACACAATCCATAAAAATAATATATCTTAATGTACAAATGCTATATTAACTAAGATGAACAATGTTTATATAAATCTTTTGGGTATGTTTAGCTCTCATTATCGTTATTTTGCGCTGAAATAAATTAATTATATGTATTATTTTTGTATTTTATCGTATTTTACACCTATAAACTTAAATAATAATAATAATATATCTATACTAGATTATATCTATTAGATTATCTATACTAGATTTATCTATTTTTTGTTCCCTAATACAGCATTTCTCAAACTGGGGGTGTGCCTTCTAGGGGGTGTGGTTGCTCTACGAGGGGGGGGTGAGTATATTGAAAACTGGGCTATTAACGCTTTGGCTGAAGGAGACGTTTATATACGCCTGTGGCGCTTAAGGTATCCGACAACGTTCGGAACTGTGATTTTAAAAAAGCGCATAAATGGATAATTTTCATGATATTTAGTTTCACTTAGATTAGAATACATGTATAAAATTGTTTTAAGGACGGTTTGACAAAAAATTATTTAAGTACAATAATTAGGCAAAAAAAAAAAAAAAAAAAACTTAGAATAACCTTTTTGCAAAATGTTCTCCTTTTGTGAAAAATGCTTCTACTATAATAATATTTTGCCTGTATATAGCTCAGACCTCTGTACAGAGGCTCAACTACGATTTTTGAAAAATCACATTATTTTCAGAGTTACAACCCATTGAAATAATTATCGGCATTTTTTTCTTAAAGTTTCTCCCCTCTGTTGTCGTTAAACATGGATAAACAGACTTCTAAGTTATATGTTTCAAAATTTCTAGTTCTTTATAATAAAAGCATTTTTCACAAAAGGAGAATATTTCTAAAATGGGTCATTCTATGTTCATTTTTTGTCAAAATATTGTACTTAAATATTTTTTATTGTAATACTATTCTTAAAATAATTTTATATACGTTTTCTAATCTAAGTGACACTAAATATCATAATTATTATCCATTTATACACTTTTGCAAAATCACGGTTCCCAACGTAGTCGGATATCTTAAGAGGTTTAAGTCGTATTGTAGCTTTAGCGTCAAAGTATAGAATTATTAAATTCAATACATTGTTATTGTATTGGAGGGGGAGGGGCAATGAAAATTATGATTGGATATTGGGTAGCCAATATTGAAAGTTTGAGAAGCACTGCCCTAATAGGGCACATATTGGCAACTCAACTAAGCTTTTGCAGACACGGCAAGTCCCCAAATGTGAGAGCCACTTCATGGTGGCATCATCTAGTGGTGGCCCTCGCTACCAAAATTAAACTCTTGAATTCATTTTACTTCAAGCTCTCATCGGAAGCTAAATATTGCCATGATTTAATTTTACCGTGGATACCAGATTGATTATAATGATAACTGTAATAATGTTTATTCGAAATAGATTTTTATACGTTTTTTTTATTTTACATAACATTCAATTTTTTTTTAATTCTTAAGCAAAATGTGGATTGAAGTGTCGTTTAGGTTAAATATTCAATTTAAAAAATAAAGATAGTGGTTGAAAAGATTGATGATTTAATTTAGGCAGTCTAAATATTAATAATAGTCTTGGAAAATATTTTAATCAAACAGTATTTTTTAGTTTTAAAAAGGATTAAAATTTATTATATCATGTTCGGTTTTCATTACTATCTCTCCTTCTCATACTCATTTTATATTATTATTATATTAACTTTGTATTATTATCATACTCATTTATCACACATTGTCTATTTTTAAATTTTCAGTAACGTAATAAAGTAAACATTTATTGTGAAAGATATTCAAATTAAAAAAAGAAAATATTTTATTTACTCTTACAATAATGCTTAAATTTTATGCGATAATACCACAATATCATCAACATGCACAATTGCTTAGGAGGTTCATCTCTAAGATCTTTAGTATGGCCGTGGTAGTTAAGTGATCCTGGTCATGAACTCGTGGTCGACGAATCCTGAGTTCGAGTCCTGATAGCACTAAAGACCTATTATCATGTAGAGAGGCTGATGCACGTTACATCAATTAAGGCACAACGTCCATACGTTGGTGTAGTATGGAAATTTGAGGAATATGATGAAAGCTCAGTAGTCATCCTTGGTATCAGACCGAGGTTCAAAACTACGAGATCCATTGTCGAGAAACCTAGCGGTGCTTTAGAGCATTACGTTAATAAGAAATCGAATTAAATCCAATAGGTCACGTGTAATCCCATGTTAGTAAATAATCAATCTTATTGGCGGATTATAATCATCCGAGATATGAATCCTTTTTTCAAGGTCTTTCTGTTTTGGTGCACTACGGAAAATTTAAAATTTTTTTTAGATTAGCCTTTATTCCAGAATCTGTCTGTTTCATTATTTCTATTCTAGTTTTATCTCTTTCAATATATATTCCTCGTATCCAAACAAATGAACACATTCCCTTGATTTCTGTCCAAATAAACAGAAAACTCCCATTTTTAATATTGTCTATTTTTATATGTAGCTTATCTATGAGGAATACAAGGTAAACTTTAAGGCTCATTTACATCAAAGCAGTAAACAGCAAGTGGTAAAGATGTAGACAATCACAGGTCTTTTCACGAGAGAGCTACATCTGATTACCTACATCTTCGTCGTTCGCTGCTTATTCCATTTGTGTGAATGAGTCTTTAGTACCCATTGCGTAACCAACTAAGCTATCTATACTTACTTTCTTTCGTATATTTCTTCGTTTGA
>BMAV01010006.1:1203087-1243273 GCA_019973955.1 Trichonephila inaurata madagascariensis
AAGAGTTGCATATTATAGCATAACTATAATAACACTAGAGTAAATATGAATAAAATAATAGTAAGTAATTTCTAATCTAATATTAGATTATGGAGATAACTATAACAATGAAATATTTAAGTTTATAGTAATAAACTATTATCAATCTCAGAATTTTAATCCTAACTATTTTGAATAGCTTTATTTATATAACTATTAATAAAATTAATTGGGTATTTCTGATTTAATCAACATTTAGTAAAATGTTTATAATTATTTATAATGTCTGATTTTTTTGACACCAGAAATTTATTACGTTGTATATAATTAATAACAATATTTCTGAATATAGAAACATGTACATTACTCTCCCAATGAGGAACTTTTATAATATTGAAATTAAATTCTTCTCTTTTATTATAAATATTAGAAACTATTACATTTTCAAATAATTTGACATGTATGTCAAGAAAATTTGCTTCATTGTTGTTATTATTTGTCTGTATTAAATTAAGATATTGTGGATAAAAATTAATGTTAGGTATAAAATTGGCTTGTTTGCCAAAAATGATTATATCATCTATATAGCGATAAATATAATATTTAGAATTATTAATGTAACTACTTTCAAAATAATGTAAGTATAAATTGGCAAGACAGTTGCTCGCAGGGCCACCTTGTGGCAATCCTTTAATCTGCTGATAATAGTTACCTTTATGATATATATAGTTCTATTTAAGTACAAACCTAAGTAGTGAACCAAATCTATCATAATTAACATTAAATAAATTGTCTTTATGTAAATTTACAAGTATATTAATCAAATCATCAATATTAATAGAGTTAAAGAGATCTTCAAAATCTAAACTATAGACTGAATAAATTTTTTTATCTTTCATTTTTTCAACAAATGATTTACTATTTTTAAGAATGGCTGTGGATTTAAGATTATTTATTGTTTCATGCAATATTTCATGGAGAATTTTGCCTGTTTTGCTGATATATGTATTAAAACCATTTGTGACTGTCCTAAATTTAACTGGGTCTTTATGAAATTTGGGAGTAAGAAATATATGTGAAAATTTAAAATTATATTATTAATTTGAATTCTTAACTGTTTATGAAAAGCCAAGATACGTTTATTTATTTCTTTATCAGAAACAGAAGACTTAATAAAAGCTGTATTATTATCGAAATAATTGTTGATCATTAAATTATAATAGTATTTACATATGAAGGCAAAATTTCCTGGCACTTTATCAACATAAACTATAATAAATTTATTTTGTAAATTTTTAATCTGACTTTTAATATTATTAAAAAAGATTTTATTATCTGTACCATAGTTATATTTATTAAGCTGCTTTGTAATTTTACCTTTGAATTCTGTGAATGCCTCTATAGGCATACTATATTTAATAGCTATTTTGTATATAAATTGTGCAATATCATTATATAACTGATTTTTGATAATTTTATTATTATTCGAAATCATTAATCTAAAACCAGTACCTTTATTCATAATGTTTCTAAGATTATTGTCTTTTACAATATTGAGGTCACCAGTAACAACATGCTTGTGATGTTGATCTATGAAATCTTTAAACTCACTACATTTACATATTAAGTTATCTTGCTTTATAGGCAAAAAAAAAAAATCTGTCTTTTTATATCATTATACGATTTTGTTATATATATATATATATATATATAACAGAATCGTATAATGATATAAAAAGATAGATTTTTTTTCCTGTCATTCATTTTAGGTTTTCAGCCATACAATTAAAAATATCTGTTTATCTATTAAATATATACTAATATTTTTTTATTAAAAGATAATTTCTTAAAAATTAATAGTGAATCCCTTAAATTTTGAATAGTATTTCATTAATACTTAATAGAGTAAAAATACCTAAAAATTATAAATACATACAAAAGGTAACTCTTAAAACCAAGTACAAGAAAAAAAAAATGGGAGGGGGGAACCTCATCCCCCATACCTATTCCTTTTTTTTAAGTCCCTTTAAAGCATTCGATGTCGTCTTTTATGCTTTTTGCTTTACTAGAGATTAAGGTTTCCCTCGCTTTTTGAAAAACATAAATCTCTAAATGAGAGGGGAAAAAAAGAATTTCAGCTGCAATACTAAGTGAAGTCAATTTGTTTCTTGTATGAGAAAACAAGCGGATATTTACAAGTATTATTCATTTTTATTATATTGTAAAAAAACACAAAAATTAATCAGAGTTAATTCTGAATCAATTGATAAGAATAGGATAAGTATTTCAATGAATGTCATGCAAATTAAATTAATTTTTATAAAACATGTTATTTAATATTTAATATGAGATTAAAAAAGTAGAATTTTTAAGTGACTGGAATATTAATACATTGAAGTTTAAAAAATAAAAATATCACAGCTAAATCTCCAGGTGAAAAAAATTTTCCATCATCTACATATTCACATTTTTTATGCTAAAAATGAAGATGTAACTTATCTCACTATATTCAATTAAATTTCATTCAATTTACTAAAAAAATATTTTTGGAGCCTTTTATAAACATTTAACCAAGTTTATAGAATTTCAAAAATTAAGTCGTGTTTTACTTAGCACAAAACACTTACCTAAGAATAATGCCAATGATTCTTTTTCTTTTGTTTCACAGTATTAAAATTAATTAATTAGTTGTAAGTTGCTCTTTTTTTCTCATTTTTAATTAGAAAACTCCTTTCTCATCTTTTCAATTTTTTTTCTGAGCATTTTTTAACCCCCAATTGTTCAAAAATTAATTATTGTTCATTGCGATTTATGTTAAACATGAGTGTGGGTGTTTTGTGTATGAAATTATTAATTAAAATTTCTTACCTTAATATTATTCTTCATTTTAGGGTATTAAAGTAATTAAAAATATAATTACTTTCAGCATAATATAGAATTGGGCATTTTTTTCATTTATTTCAGATTTAATTGTGAGTGCTTATTTTACCATTCATCTTAACGTTTAAGTGATTGTCTTTCTGATGTTCTCCAGTTACCAGTCAAATTATTTTAAAACTAAGGAAATAATATGATACTTTGAAATAGAATACTATAATTTTCTTATTTCCTTTACAAAGTGCACTTTTATTTTGTTCATTTATTTTTCCTTTTTGGTTTGCAATTATCAAAATATAAGAAATGCTAGGAATTAAAAAGCAACACTTATGAAACAAGACTTTATTTATAAAACAGAATTTCACTGGAAAATGGTTAAAGACTTATGAAAAAGGAAACTTTGTTCATTACAAAAATAATTTATATTACTAAATATGCTAAAAAGATAATTTTTCGAGAAACAGTATTATTTTTCCATCAATTTAATTAGATGTAAGTAATCTAAAATGTAACTATACATAATTAAGAATCATATCCAATTAATAAAGTAGAGATAATTAAAACTTCTACAAAAAAGTAAAATTGTAATTTTTTTTTAAATAACCCAAGGAAATTAATACTTACAAAGTGTTCCAAATGATGAAAATAATGAAATTAAATGTTTTAGAATAGGGGTGGGCAATTGTTACCAATTTTCACCAAGACATTTTTATTTTATCTATTCACAAACTACGTTTCAAAGTAATTAATAAATTACTAATTTTTGTTGATTTTGTGGTAATAGTAAACTCTCTCTTAAAAACAATAAAAAAATTAAGAAAATAAGTAAACCATAAATTGTTTGTGTTACAATTATTTTACATACCTATCATATTAAGATTAGAATGGAAAGCATGCGTTTAATTTTTGAAGCTTGAGAATTCAGATGTCTATAAAGGAGAAAAAAGTAGTCAACAAAATGAAAATAATGATTGCTCTTTCACGTTGTGTACAAAATGTTTCTCTTTGTCATTACTTTTTGATTTTAAGTCGAAAACATGTTTCTCTCATTTTTTTAAATATCAGATGAAAAAATTTGTTGGGTTTCTGCAATGTGTCTGAACACTAAATTGACATCTTCATTATGGTATTACCTGAAAAAAAGTTGGTTCTCAGAAACGAGTTACACATCTGAATTGTTTGAAATTAAACATAATTAAAGAGTACTTATGTAAGACAACATCCCAGTTTAAATAATAACAAAAATAATTTACTACTTTGTAGTAAATGTTTATATAATTTCATCAACCCCAAAATTAGTTATTATCTAGATTTCTTGAAAGTACTAGGCACAATAGTGTCGAAAAGCCTTACTTTTATTTTCTGCTTTTGAATGAAGTTTCTTTTAAAAAAAACTTTTAAATGAAAGTTTCTTTCATTCTTAAGTTAATTTTTTCCTAAAGTCAAATTTATACTTTATTTATTCCCCGTTGCATCTTCTTGATAGAATGCATTTCCAGAATATTTATATGCTTTTATAAAGATCATTTACCACCTTATAAATTAATGTATAGGATGGTGTGTGAGTGGGCTTTTCTGACAAGCTACAGTCAAAATTCTTTCTCAAATTCTAGCAAAATCAAATATTATTTTCTTGTACATGTATACACTGAATGGCCAAATTATTATGATCATCCCTTCAATACAATATTGGACCACCTTTTGCCTTGAATGCTGCATGGAATTTCATGGCATGAACTCTATTTATTGGTAGGGGGCATGAGGAATTTGAGCCCATATCCTATTAACAATTTTTTCAATGCCTTCAGTTTGTATAGTACTGAATCCAGCTTTCAGATGCACCGTTAGATTGCATCCCATACATTCTCAACTGGATTGAGATCTGGTGATTGGGCAAGCCAATTAAGCAGGGTAAAGTTTCTGTCATTCTCTTTGAGCCATCTGGGGACAGTGCCAGCTGTCTAACAGGGAACATCGTTTTGTTGAATTGATCGATCTCTGGCAGGGAACTTTATTAATATAAAATGATGTACTTGATCTGTGATAACACTTAAATATCCTTGGGTATTCAGAAATTCTTCAGCACGAATCAAAGGACCCATTCAAAGACAAGGAAACATTCCGGAAACCATATTATTGCCTCCACTAGGACTTTCATGTGTTTTCTCCATATTCCCACCCGGCCGTCTACATGATTAACTGAAAAAGTGATTCATTGGACCACACATGACTTTTCCGGTCAACTATTGTCCAGTCCTTGTGCTTCTTTACGAACTGGAGATGTCTGTTATTGTTCATGGCAAACCATATAGGCTTTGGAACAGGTCGTTGGCTACCATAAACTATGCGGTGTAATGTGCGATGAACAGCTTGTTCAGAGACGTTCTCAGTTGCTTCTTGATAAAGATCACCTGCAACTTGAAGTACGGTTGCTCTTCTATTGGACTGGACAATTTCGTAATTTTCCTTTCGAGCATACTTTCATTAGTCTGTGAAGACCCCAAGCCTGACGTTGAGAGACCCAGTTTATTGCTTTTCAACCCTCTCTCTGTAAACATTAATAACTGCTGATTTCGAACACTTCACCTGTGCAGCTGTTTTGCTGATACTGGTTCCGACGCTTCGAGCATCTTCAATCATCCCACATTCAAACACTGCTAAATTACGTATTTCCCTTATTTCTTCACAAACAACAGATTGTAAATGATGCTTCATTATTCCCAGATTTCTTGTTAATAGCTCTCTAACGCTCTAAGTGGCAACTACGTTAAGTTATAGCTGATCTCTGTATAAGTATCAAGTGGTCATAATAATTTGGTCTCTTAGTGTATATTATACACACGCATAACATATGTTGCTCTATTTTGTGGTAAATTAATGAGAATCATAGTTATCGTCATGTCCTGTATTAGGTAGTATTTGATACTGAATTACATTGTTATTTTAAAAAACAGACATAAAATTATGATGTTTCTTAGGGAAATATGTAATTTCTACTTTCGCATATGAATAATACTGCAACTGCTTATAAATTCATCAAAGAATTAGCTTAAGAGAAGATAAGACATCAAACTTTATTCGCCAATAATGAATAAAATTCTTGACAAATTCTCTGAACAAACTACTTGTATTTTCCTGAAACGATCAATTATAACAGTTGAATTGGAAGACTGAAAAATTGTTAACTATTCCAACTAGTACTTATTGAGCTTTCTAATAGAACTAGGTATTTTTAAAATTTGTATTAAATCTAACTTTTGCAGACTACTATCTGTCCGGAGAGACAATTCGTATTTTCTGCTTTTTGGATACTTGCATAATTTACAGTCGGATTAATCAATTCACATTTTTCAAACCGGAAATGAAAGACGATATTTGTTAAGGGAGATTTTTATTTGTCGTGATAGAAATTACTCAAACTCAATGTTATTCTCATTTAATATTATATATTCATTGAATTAACTTTCCAGTTTTACACTGCAGTCTATACAAACATTTTTGTTGCACATTTTCAATATATTCGTAACCAAAGTACCATAAACACATTCATTAATATATCCAGTAAATAGAGGTTGATTAAATCTATTTTCCTCGTTAGCTAACGAAAATTTTTGAATTGTGCAGAACTAGACTGAGTTAATTAACGATTCGACGTGGATATACCTCTTTCATAGCTGATCTATTCCGTCTATGTTTTCAGTGAATTAGTAAAGGCTCTTTTCTTTTAGTAACGAATAGATTTTTCAATAAAGTATATATCAAATTACCATTTTTTTGAGATATATCATCTACGCAGCTGAAACCTATAAAAATAAAACTGCACTTTTTTTAATCTTTATAGATGTTATTTGATACAATCTGAAAATCAAACATATATACTTATATTTTATTTAACTATATTGCTAACAGCATAAGAATTATAAAAGAAATAAAGTCACTAATGAATAACACATGGTTCGTTAGTTAGAATTAATGCTACACTAGAGGCTAGAAGCGTGAAAGCTAACTACGAACCCTTTGTTTTGAACAACAGTCAAATGAGGAAGACGACACTTAAAATGTCCGTTTCCTCCCCGAACTTTCATTCCATACTATGGAAGGACTTTGACGGTAGGATGTATTTAACGCAGTGCTTCTCAAACTTTCAATATTCGTGACCCAATTTTAAACCATAATTTTCTTCACGTCCCCCCTCCATACAAATAACAATGTAATTATAATTCAATAATAGTATACTTTGACACTACAGCTACACAAATATGACTTTTTCTTAAGTGCCACCGTTGTATATAAATGCTGTGCTCAGCCAAAGCATTAATTGCCTCCGACGTATATAAACGTCTTTCCGAAATGCAATCTTTTCTGCACACCGCTATCCATAACATTATTCCGAAGGCTTTGGAATGCAATAAAATAACCTTCACAGTGTTTACGAAGGATTAACTTATTTCAGAGGATTTTCTTTATTTATTCCTTTCTTCTTTCCTCCCCCCCCCGATCCATCACATACACTTGCCTATGTGGAAAACGTTGGCATTAGGTAGCGAATCGCGTAATTTTTAATCGGCAGTTAAGGGATTATTTATAAACCGTACAAAATTATCCAGATAAGTGTTAATTTTTGTTCATAATTTTATATATGGCAAGCCCATGGGGTCAATAATAATTATTAAACTTGTTCTTAACTTAGTATTGTTAAATTAATTATAAAATACATTGTGCAATACTGATACATTTTTAAGTGTATTATATCAGTGGAAATGCCAATTTTATTTTTATTATGTCAGAATGTATATTGTTTATTAACTTACACAGTAAATTTATAATTTTTTTAAATAATCTTTTATTTTCGATTTTTTAATATGCACGGCCCCCCCCCCTCGGGGGGGGGGGACGCCTGCGTGGGGGGGCAGGCCCCACGGTTTGAGAAAAACGTATATTTAACATGAAATAACCTCCTTAATTCCGAGTTTTAGAGAGGTGGAATCATAAATAATATCTCAAATTTTCATTAATATGAATTTGTATTGGTTATGAAAGTTGATGTGAACTATAAAGCTTAGATATCAATTAAGGATACATACAAACGCAATACTTAACTCTAACATTTTACTTAAATGCGTAAACAATTATTTCTGATTCTATTTCGATCATTCATATGCTAACCAGGCTTTTTCGAGAAAACGGTAAACAGAGTTGTATTTGGTTAAGTACGTATGCTAGTTACTTTTAAAGAAACTAGTCTACATCAAATCTTTTCTTAGGCATTTTAAGGTGTCCGACTACGTTTGGAACCGTGATTTTTCAAAAGTGTGTAAATGGATAATATTTATGATATTTAGTGTCACTTAGATTAGAATACATGTATAAAATTGTTTTAAGGACATTATGACAAAAAAAATTATTTAAATACAATATTTTGGCAAAAAAAGGGACTTAGAATAACCTTTTTTCAAAATGTTCTCCTTTTGTAAAAAATGCTTCTATTGTATTAATATTTTGCCTGTATTCAGCTCAGGCCTCTCTACAGAGGCTCAACTAGAATTTTTGAAACGCATAACTTGGAAGTCGGTTTATCCATGTTTTACGAAATAGAGGGAAAAAATTTTAAGAAAATAAGCCGATAATTATTTCAAATGGTTTGTAACTCTGAAAATAATGTGAATTTTTCAAAAATCCTAGTTGAGCCTCTGTACAGAGGTCTGAGCTATATACAGGCAAATTATTAATACAATAGAAGCATTTTTTACAAAAGGAGAACATTTGAGAAAAAAAGGTTATTCTAAGTTCATTTTTTGCCAAAATATTGTATTTAAATAATTTTTTTTGTCATGATGTCCTTATAAAATAATTTTATACATGTATTCTAATTTAAGTGACACTAAATATCATAAATATTATCCATTTATATGCTTTTGCAAAATCACGGTTCCGAACGTAGTCGGATACCTTAATTGGCTCAAATTTTGAGTTCATACGTTGGATAATGATTCTTCATTAAGTATCGTATACTGATAGAATCTGACAATATTCGTGATTTGACGAGTAAATACTAAAAGCTTTTAGAATAACTTCCCTGCCTATATCAATATTATGCAAGGAAGCAACATTGGAGTTAACAATTTTACAGAGAGCGACTTTGCATTTCCGGTACTTACGTATTATCGCAACCTTTTGGTGACATTATATGAAATGAAGCACATAGATGCCAATTTAACACATACGGCACATGGGAAATCGGGGTTGCTAACTTGGCGAGTTATTATTAGAGTTGGCGATTGTTGCTATAATACGTAAGTACTGTATTTCCTTTACTTTATGTTTAATTGTGTGAATACGGATTTGTATTTCTATCTTCAATATTTGAGTGCTTTTTCAAATGAGTCATCTTTGCTATTTTGGATTGATAATTGTTCTTTTCAGAAGGAAATCTACAGTAACCCGGGTTGAAAAATAAATTATGGTTTACTCCGAAAGAACCTACTTGATGCATCGACTATTACATTAACTACGTAACAATATTTTTTTTCTTCTAAAATTTAGATAAATGCCTTTGTAATCGAAAATTTAAATGGAAAAGGAAGCAAAAAATATTGAGTATGTCTCTTTAAGTCATAATGTAAAATTCAAATTGTCTCAGATTGATAATGAGGCCGCGGTAGCCGAGTGGTCAAGGTATCGGATCGTGGGTGACCTGTCACGAGTTCGAGCCCAGTACCATTAAAGTGTCCAGTGTAGGGGTACTATGCACGTTAAATCTGTCGACAGCTCAAACGTCCTCCCGTTGGTGTGGTAGTTAGGAGAGGGGGGTGACAGCTCAGGTGTGCCGTCCAAGTCACTTGACCATGGTTCAAAATTACGGGGTCCGTCGCCAAAAGCCCTCGTGTAGCTGAACAGTGCGACGTTAATATTCATTCCCTCACTCAGATCAATAAAATATTTTTATGTTGTATAAATTCCTTTTGAAACTTTAAATAAATATTTGTTTAGGGACTTATACACACACACACATAATATTTTGATCAAAAATAAAAATTACATTACATATGTGTAATTCTAAAAATGGTATAAAAGTATTCAATATCTGTATTCCAATACTCATCACATAATGAGAAATAGCTATGATTAGTTTTTTGGCAATTACATATTTAATCAATTTATAATTGATTTTATCAGAAATAACGAGATGCATACTTCTTTAAAGACCTTTTCTTATATTCCCTTATTTGAAATGAATAGAACAATTGATAAAATTCAATTTTAAAAAAATTATGAAATTGATTAAAGGATCATTCTATTTTGATACTTTATATTAGCAAATGGAGTTTGTCCTCGTTAGTAGACAACCATTCAAAATTAAAATGTTCCTGTGTTACTTCTAAATGAATTAATGAAATATCAATTGATATGCAGGTTCTTAAAAATAGATTCTTTATGAAATGTTCTCATTTTTAGAAGAAAAATTTAACCTTTTCGTTGACCTTGGGAAGATTACTTTTCATCTACATGATCTTACAAAATACACCTGTAGGATGTGAATCTCAAAACCTATCATAATATATTAGCCTTGCTATTATAACGCACGCGCGACGGGATGACTAATTCTCATACCAATCTTTCATTTTCTTATTGATGTTGCCATCATAAATAGTTTCATACTGTGGTAAATGAACAAAAGAAACCGAAATTTAGACCAACCAACATTCCATAAAGCATTAGCTCGTCAGATAATAGACGGTTATTCCTCAAGATAAGGGAACGGACGTCCTGCTAGATTCCAAGCAAAGAAGTGTGTAGTTCCGGATGATGTGTGCTTAGCCAGTGTGGACAGTCATATGCCAGAGATGGTATCCAACTATAGACGATGTAAAAAATGTAGCAGAAAGGGACAAGAAAAGAGGACTACATGTGTGCAAAATGTTATGTGCCCTTGTACATTGTAACATACTTCTCATCTTTTCATGGCAAATAATCACCATTAAGTTTAATTTTCATTATGACGATGAAGTATTCCTCCCACCCCTAAAATTTAAATGTAAACAAAATTCGGCAAAATAAAATATATTTTCTTCTATTGTTTAGCTATTGACAAAGCATTAAAAAAAAAACTGCGAGAAATTCAAAAGAGAAATAAATGCCCCACGAAAGGGTTAATAGTATAGTACGCACAAAAATTAAATGCTCTAAAAGAAAATTACCAGTACGACATATTTTTAAACCAGCGAAACGAAACTATTTATTTTGGTAAACTTACTTATGTAAGGAATTAAATATTCTTATTTATATAAAATTGCTTCTTTTGCGACTAATATTACTAAACACTTGACTCTTATTTTTTTCTCACTTTTTATAAATATGTATTAATTTTTGATAGCTGTTAAAACTATTAATTTATAACATTAGAATTATTTAGATGTATCAGATCACATAATATATCTATCTATTGTTAGAGTTCCCCTATAGAGGGTGCTGTGAAAGCACGGCTCTCTAAACATGCAGTGATACTCCCACAGGCATTCGAGAGAGTAGAAGGCATGCGATCTGTTGCGAGTTACCATATTACCGAGTATTAGCGTTTGGTGATATAGTATATTTAAAAGTATTTAATAAAGTCTTGTATTTATTAGGAAGTGTGGAGGCCAATGATTTGAGTAGTGAGTTATTCCAACCTGATCAAAACGTTAAATCACTACACATTCGATACTGGATTCGAGTGAGTCGTCAAATATATATATATATATATATATATATGTAATAAAATTTATGGTGGGACATAATTTGTCGTGGCGAGTGGACGATATTGATGTACCGAACCAAAGGATAGAGAGTGACCATTGGAAGTGATTACGGCAAGGTTGATCATATTTTATAGAATTGATGAGGCAGTCTTGAAAGTTAATCCAATTTATTACACTTCTTGAAACACATAGGCGTATTACAAACATAAAGCATGGACGACACAACACAAAGATATTACAATACTGCACAATATAGCCGACTACATGGTCAATTGATTGATTGATTATTAACGTCGCACTGTTTAGCTACACGAGGGCTTTTGGCGACGGACCACGTAATTTTGAACCATGGTCAAGTGACGTGGACGACACCTGAGCTGGCACCCCCCTCTCCTAACTACCACACCACACCAACGGGAGGACGTTTCAGCTCTCGACAGATTTAACGTGCATCGCTGCCCTACACGGCGGGTCTTTAGTGGTACTGGGCTCGAACTCGTGACAAGGCAAGCCACGGTCCGATACCTATACCACTCGGCTACCGCGGCCACTACATGGTCAAAGACACAAACAGAAGAGAGCGGAATTTCCAGATATCGGTATTTATAGCCAGCGGGACATCACATGATTTGGGGGTGGATGGGTATAGTTTCAAAACTTCCCGTTAGGCAGGTAGTTAATTAAAATAATTAAACGGTTGCCCCTTAAGGACTCTGGGCCATAGCTATGTCAAAAGCTATTCAAGATTAAATTATCGGGAATTATTATATATATATATATATATTGTTGCTGAGCAATATATATATATATATACCAAAAAATCGACGCACCAAGAACGGGGCGTCCAATAGAAGCAAAAATTGGTGAGTAGAAAGATTTTGTATAGAATAGAAAATGATTAAAATGTCAGTAAAATTGAATGATTTATTTCAGAGTTACAAAGGAACGAGCTCAATAAGGTGTTGACCCACCTCTAGCCTGAACCCAAGCAGCAGCTGCCGTAGAGAGAGAGAAAAAGTTAAGAAAATGAAGAAATAAAATGTAAATGTAACTTCAGTTGTATTCATAATCTTCCTTCAGTTAGGAAGAGGGGCAATGCAGTAATTTTAAAATGTGCACAGCTCGGTAAAAAAAAATAACCCCCGCAATCAAAGAATTAAACAAAGTACTATTTCTTTATTCACTTGGTAATGAAAACTTTGAATGGGAAAATAAATATAAGATGAAGTCCCCGAACTGTTTTACAGAAAAGGAGATGGGCTCTTTCTAAAGTATCATGACGGCAATAAGTCAAGTGGAAATCCCTAATAGTCAAATATACGTACAGGTTGAAGAAAAGAACACCGCCAAGTGAAAGCAATTATCCTGTTTTCAACCGCGAGGATTGATATGAAAGCTGACGAATCTTTTTAAGGTCTTATTACACCAATAAGTACATGAAAATCAACCAGGATCTGAGAAAAACTGGTGCTCTGACCATCTGTAGCCTTTTATATTATCTCTCATGTTTATTTACGAGAAATAGTCATTTTAAATAAATGAATTAAAAATAAAATGAATTCAAAAATGATTAAGTTAAAGAAAGGAAAAACCATTTACAAGAATAACGATGCAAAGAATAAATACTCTTGTGAATATTAAGGCATGATAGGGAAAAAAAGAGGGACTTCGATGTATAAGCGTGGAAGAAGGAATTCTTTAAACTTGTGTCCTTCTGAAAACAAAACAGACTGGTAAATTGAATGACATTAATGGATTATAGCAGTTAATAGATTATAACAGATTATAGTGAGTTTTTAGAGGGAAAGGAAATACTTGGTAGCTACTCCGACCAAGCCTGTCTCTTAAGGGGTTATTTCTTTTGGTGAAAAGGTTGGCAAACCATCATCTAGCAGTTAAAATGCAAATGTTAGATTGCCTTGCATCTGGACAAAGTGTAATGTCTGTAGGAAAACATTTTGGTTAATATGAAGCTACTGTAAGAACTGTTAGGAAAAATGAAACTGCTGTTAGAAATTTGATACGCTCTGGAACCAATTTATAAGTGCTGTAACAACATACCCAAGAAATATTGTCAAATTGAAAATGGAAAATGTTTTGGTAATATGGATAAAAGATGAATCGCAAAAAAGAGTTCATGGGTTCAATCCCCCTTCCTACTTAGATCAAAATATTTTTTTAATTTTTACCGTTTTCGTCCACGTGTTTCTTAGAATGTACCCCTTTCCTCTCATAAGAGAGCTATGTGTACACTACTGAGAAGCAATGTAACAAAAGCGCAGAAAAGAGCTATCGGGCTAATGGTAGCTAAGGATTGTGCGACCTTGTTGTTTTACTCCAACGCTTCAGAAGATCGTATGTTGAAACCACCGCTTGTAAATCGAGCCCTAAAACCACGTTCAAAGAAAGGAGTAGAGCTAAATAAGAAGAAGATTCTTTTCTAAACACAGATTTAATTAAAGTTCTTGAACTGGTCAGTAAAAACTGAATTTTGTTAAACATGATTCTAATGAGCTGGGAAGTTGCAACGTGGTTTGAACGTCAACGTCACGTGTTTCAATGTCATTAGTATCCTCTTACAGAGAATTATGTAATGCCAAAACACAAACACAATGATTAGTTACTGAATTCGTTCTTAAATTCACTGAAACATTGGAACCACAGAAGGCTGATAGTAATTTTGTTCAAAAGATTACAGAAATAATTTCACCAATGGAGCACGAAGAATATAACCAAGAGATTACTAGTGTTAATATAGTAGTCTTACACAAACATATGCATTTAATGTCATAAAATTAAAACGAATAATATCTATCTATGTATAACTCATTTTATTTTGTCTAAATTTTGTGTTCATGAATTAGTAACATGTTTTTCCCTATTCAAACGATTACTTATTTTGTATGATACATGTAAATTTTTTGCGAAATAAAATGTCTAAGAACCTAGCATGAAAACTCAGGGTTTATTGTATTATTTGTTTTAATTTCTTAGGACTTGAATAAATCTATTTCATTCCATAGATGCTGTAAATTTCATACACGAATTTTTGATTAAATATTTTTCGGAAAAGTACCTATAGTGTACAAACAGAATTAAGTGTATAAATACCAGGTGTTCGAAAATTATGACTAAACTTTCAAATATTAATTATATAGAAAAAGCAAAATAAAATAAAATAAAGGTATTCACATAGGCATTTTTTTTTGTTCCATAAAAAAACATCAATTTCTTTTTACAATGCTTTATTGCATATCATCGATTGGCGCACAACACATCTAATCTATACGAGATTTCTAGTCACATTCTATGAAGCATTGCAACATCAACAATCTGAAAGACCACTGTAATTCGATTTTTCATTTCATCAGTGTCACTAATTAAAGATTGATAAACAATGTTTTTCACGTATCCTTACAAAAAAATCCAACAGTGCTCTGTCTATAGATCTGGGTGGCATGCTAATGGACTTACTCTTTCCACCCATCCCCCAGTGAACTTTTTCTCACTTCCAAACTCCGGTGTGGTGATGCCCCATTTACGCCTAACATGTGTTGCAGATTTAAATTTAATGAACCATGCTATAATTTGCACTTGTTCTTGACGTAAAACCATTTTGAAACGAAAATATTGAAAAACTGGTACGTTGAGCCATCTACACTCATGTCCATAAATTAAGGATAATTAAGAGTTCTGCGGAAATCGAACTGTAAAATATATATATAAATATATATCTCCCGTAAAATGATTACACACATCTCCAAGAATCACATGCAAGTAGCAGGAAGCCACCAGATGACACCGATATTACGTCACAATGAAGAAAGTATAAGAAGGGATATATATATAAAGAATACAAAAATACAGGCAAATGAATAAAGGAATATAGGCAAAGAAGTAAAATTGTTCGCAAGCGCATTATATAATCATTTCAGTGCAATAACTGCATAGTTAGCACACAAAGGATCCATTTGGATGATTTTTTTATTTGGTAGAATTATAGGCTGTGTCTGGAATGTGGGCGTACCCAGCTGGAAGTATCCAAGGCACTTGGAATCATCCAGAGTGTCATCTCCAGGTTTTAGTAACGATTCTAAGATGATGGCAATACTAGTAGACGCGCGCGTTACAGCACAGGTAGAGCCCCCGAGGTAGAATGCCAAATGAGGACCAGTATTTGGAGATTACAGCCAAAAGAAACAGACGGAGACCAACATCAGACACATCTCGACAGCTCTCTTCAGTCACTGGTATGACAGTTTCAAAGCAGAACGTGTACATACGCTTAGGGCAGCTTGGTATGTATGCTCGTAGACCTTTCAGATGTTTCCATTTACTGCACCCCCTTGTCGCCTGTAGTTAGCCTGGAGTAGAGAGCATGCATTGTAGACACCGTAACAGTGGGTTTGTGTAATGTTTTCCGACTAGTCCAGGGTTAGCTTCCAGTCTGATTCTTGCCGGACTTTCATATGGAGAGCACCTGGTACACATTATCTCCAAGATAACATCATTGAACAACACCGTTTCGGTGGTGCAGGATTGCTCGTTTTGGGGGAGGATTATTCTGGATTCCAGAATTGAGCAGCATGTTCAAATATGAACCATGACTGGACAAATATATTGGGACATCGTTGTAGAACAACATGTACGTTTGTTTAGGGGTGCCATGGGCATAGAGTTTGTGTTTATGGATGACAATTCTCGTCCTTACCGTGCAAACATCGTAAGCGAATGTCTTCAATCGGAGAATATCCCCCTTATGGACTGGCTTGCATTCCCACATAACTTGAATCCAGTAGAGCATGAGTGGGGCATGCTCAGCCGACGAGTTGCAGCCTGTCAATCACCTCCTACATGTCTATCCGAACTTCAGAGAGGATTGCTTGATGAGTGGTGTAATATTTCCCAAGATCAGATCGATAATTTGATACTCAACATGCCTAGGCGTTGTATGGACTGTATTGCATTGTCTGGGAGACGTACTATGTATTAACCATCATACCAAGCATGTAATATTAATTTTTATAAATAGGTGTTTTTTTGTAATTTTCTACAAGGAGCAAAAATTGCACTTTTTATTAATGATATCAAACATATAGCAGATTTTTTGTTCTTTACTTTTTGTTTAATAAAAAGACTTTACAAATAAGTCGCATTTCTTTTACTTCTTACTCTTTCTTTGCCTGAACTTGCATTAATCTTAAATTATGGACATGAGTATCGTTTGCATTTCATTAAACATAAATCTTAATGTTTTCCTTATGGAATATAAAAAGATTGTTCGTTTTTATTTTCTTGTTTATTGTTCTTTAATTATTTTTAATAATTTTTTAAAGTGTAGGAATACATATCATACACTCTATATATACACACACAAGAAAAATTAACACTCTACTAGTTTCTATAAATAAATTGGGTTTTCTTAGCATATAGAAGATAGCCACCAATATCGTGAAAGGTAAAATACGTAAAGTACCAACAGTCTGAAGTGTTATTCTAATATGTTCATTTCAATCTGACACTAGTGATGCATGGAATAAATAGGAATCAGAAGTCCCGTCAAATACTCTGAATTCTGATGCTTATTTAGATTTATTGCAATTTCTCTGCCTCTCATTTGGACGGAATGTCCTCTCCACTAATATTATCCGAGATTACGAGTGACTGAATATGTCACCAGCAGATTTCTGTCCATCTTCAAATATAGATTATTTAGCTAAGAGCATTTCGGGATCTCTAACTGTGTACTTATGTAACGCTTGCTTTTATGAGACATCCTAAATAATCTACGAATAGGGATAGATTAAGAGTTGGGAGATATAGTTCCATATAAGGTTTATAATACATTAGGAAGGTACCTTATAATGATTTCGGCTTAATATCTGAGATGGAATAATGGCAAGTTTAGTTTTAGAATATGTTAGCATGGGTGTGTATATAACTGTTATACTTGCATCTAAATCTATGTAATCAAAATTGATTAAAAAACAATACATTTTAATAAACGGGAACTTATAGCTTGAAGATATTTTCTTAAAATTTTATTTCTAAAATTAATTAAAACAGGAGATGAAGACACACGGCGGAAATTCTGTTTTAGTTGTACGTAGGGTAAAGCTTGCACAATCCAGTTTTTTAAAAAGCATTACTTAGCATATGCTTTGATTTTTTTTAAGCTTGATTGAAGAATATTATGAAGAATTTAAATTTTAATATGTTAAAATGAGTCTTTTACAAATAAACTAAGAGATATCAGATTCAAAATTAAGTTCCTCACTTACATTTATTTTCTAATCGCCTTAGTTCATCCGCAACTTGCAGGTAAAGAAAAAATTAATGTGTATCAACGTAGATTTTTTCAAAAAAAAAAAAAAAAAAATTCTTTAGTATAAAAATAAGACAATGAATTTTAAAGTAAATCTGACTTTTGAATAAATGACGTAGAATTAGCATTTTATTACCATTTTCCCCCCACAAATTTAAGTAGCTGCGGTAGCCTAATGGTTATGGTCAAGGAACCATGGCCAGCAATCTCGAGCCCTTGTTCCAGTGAAGACCTATCATGTAGAGGAGCTAATGCACTTTAAATCTGACGTAGCTCAAAATCCTTTTAGCGTGGTGTGGAAATTCCGCAAGAGGATGCCAGCCCGGCGTCATTCTCGTTACTTGGACGTGGTTAAATATTACAATATCCGTTACCAATAACCCTCACATTGTTTTATAATGGGATATTAATAAACATTCCTTCCCACCCCGAAGTGAACTTTTGTCTCTTTTTAGAATGTACATGAAAGGACATCTTCCATGAAATTATTCTGATATTTCATTAAAATTACAGTATTCCTTTATGAATAGCTAGTATTTTATGTATATATATACTCATAATATTTTTCAAGAAATAAGCTATAAAAAATCCAAAACTTATGAAGTGTAGATGTTTGAAATTCCGATTTTCAGAAATTTAAATGTTTATAATTGATTATAATATACGTTAGTTATATTGTACGATTTTATACTATCAGTACTGTACTATATCCAGGGTGTTCACGAATGTCGTGTACAAACTTAGAGAGGAGGTAGGGAACATCGTGAGAGGAACCATAAATACACAAGGAAGCATGGGCGGAAAGCGATAGGTGGCGCTGTACGTGAGCTCGCAAGGTCCGCTGATGTGGTTTCTTCATTTCAGACATGGGCAGCGTGAGATGAACATGAATCGTTATACGAACGCCGAGTTGGTGGATATCCACTTCATCTACGGCCTAGCGAACAGAAATGGACGTGTTGGTGTACGGTTATGTGGGGAAAGATTTCCAACGAGGTGACAACTGAATTATCAAACGTTCGCTCGGGTGCATCAGAACCTGACGGAACATGGATCTTTCAGAGTCACGACTGAAGACAGACCCGTCAATTCTGAAATGGATCTGGTGGCACAAATATCCGTCACTGCTGCAACGATCCGTGAAACGCCCGGTATTTTCGAACATGTCCCCCGATTCATATTGTGTTGGTGACGTATTAGCATACATGTCAATGGCAACAATTTCAAACACCTTCTGAGATGCTTTAATGTCATACTTTTAATTTATTAATGTTTTTTTTTCGTAATAAAGCGTTTTACATTCCATTCTGTATTGTGGCCTTACTGTCTTTGTGTCTCTTTATCTCGTTAGGGTTACGTTTCCGATCATGCTTTCCGATGTAATTATGGCTCCTCAGGATGTTCTCTACTTCCCCTCCAAGTTTCTACGCCGCATTCGGGGACACCCTTCTTTTCTACTATTATAACAGTTTATATTATTTAATTTAATTTTTCCATTATTCAAAAGTTATTTGCGTTTATTTCCTAAGTGTAATCCTTTCCTAGTGTCATTTATTTTTGCCTTTAAAGCATCATATTGAAATGAATCAGAGCTTGTACTAGCGCTTAGAGATACAAGATCAACAGACGTTGTAAAACTCAAGAAAACTTTTATTTAATCTAATCTGAACCACATCAATCTCAATTATAAATATGCAACTGGAGTGAAGTTACAGGCAACCCTATTAAAAAAAAAAGGGAAAAAAATATTAACTTAACTTGAACAAATGAGTTTGAGTTACAGTCATGCAGGTTCCAACCCCTGAAGAAGTCCGGACATTAGTTTAACTTTGGTGACTTTATATCTAAGAACGCGAACTTTCTTTTCCCATACAGATAGCTGCAACAATTATAATCATTTGTGTCTCGCCTTCTGAAGTATCGGGTTCGAGTCCTGATGCCATTGAAGACTCTCTGAGTTGAGGGGTAGATTCGTGTTAAATCTGTCGTGCCTCAAAATCTTCACGTTGGCATGGTGGGGAACTTTTGAGAGGGGTATGTCAGCTTGGAGTCATCTTGGTCACATGAAAGCGGTTCATAATTCCGCGGTCCACCTCCAATAGCTATATAGCAGCTTCACTGATAAACACTCACTCATTCGCACTCTCAGATCTCCATTCCCCAAACAATAGTAATCTCACCCTCTTCCTCCCTTACTTCATATCTATAAATAGCAATTAGGATTTACATAACATGGTTCTTTCGTCAGGTGAGAAGGTTCCCACATCTCTCTCATTCAAACAACAAATATAATCTCCAGAAATTAACTGAAAGGACATAAATGCATGAAATCCCGTTACAAAATTAAAACTTTTAAAATAATTTGTGTATCTTCTGGTTTTTATAATTATTCGTTTTACTTTTAAGTTCATTTGTTAAGCTAATATATTAAATAAAAGTATTCATACGCATAAGAAAATTGCTTTAAGATGCTTCATATATAAACCGCCTCATGAATGCTAATAAAGCAGTAAAGAAGCGGGAGTTTTTAGAATAACTGCTTTTCATCAAACAAAAGCCATGCCCATTTTTTGAAATTTTACGTAGTAAAAGAAAGTTTTAACACTAGAACGTCAATCGGTGTCAAATAGACACCGAGGCCTGTTTAATTTGTTCTCCTTTCTTCATTTTTACGGGGAATTTGAAAAATTTTTGTGACTTTTAAATATTTCCCGTGGTGATAACACAGAAAAAATGTTGCGGCTCTAGGTTAGTTAGTTCAGTAAGTAAATACTATTATTAAAACAAACTTCCAAGAGTAATATCGCACATGCATTTGATCTTGAATGCAGTGTTATTGGGTTCACTGCGGACATGAGTCAGTTATACTAAAATTGTTGTATCAAAATATTTCGTTACATAGCATTTGCTTATCTGCGCTCATATATATATACATAAACATCATTTGATTTTCAAATCTTGTGCAGAGCAGACATCCTGTAGAAATTGCTAGTTTGATGCGAGAGCTTTCTGAGAATGAATCGGATGGCGGTGAGCTGTGTGTGTGTGTGTGTCTTGTTCTAATTTAAATTCCGATGAAGACATAAGATTGAGTGAAAGTGACTGCGAAGAATCGGAGGAAACTGCAGATGAAATGGATAATATTTCAATAAATCCTGATATATATGTCGTAAGGTATGTCACAAAATGGAAACCGCATAATAGTAATGTTCATGGCAGATAGGCGAATTGAAATGTTTTGCGACAAAACAGTAGTCCAACAAACCTCGCGAATGTCGACGTCAGTTTTTCATAATATATGATAATTGCATAAAATAATATTAAAGAGCTTTAAAACTAAACTCTACTGTACAGTAGCCCTGTAATTATTTAGTTATTATAATTATTTTATATATTTTATATTGCGGTGTCAAAGCGACACGGGTGGACGTTTAAGGATAACCGAAACCCCTGATGTTCTAGTGTTAAAAGTGAAAATATAAGCAACTGCACATTCTTAACATATTAACAAACTATGAATTCAATAATATCATTTAAATTTAATCTGCTAGATAATATTAAAAGAAAAAGTGCGCTCTTTCAAATGGCATCGAAATAACAACTATATTCTTACAATTCGTTTAAACATATTACAACAAAGCCAATATATTTAACTCTGTGAATTAATAGTACTTTTTTTTATTAATCTTATTCATTTTAGGTTCATCTCTCGAAATACCATATTTTTAAAACATTTAAATCTGTTAAGTTTACTTTTTTTGCAATTTCTATAATTTTCAGTTGATTAATTAAGCGATTCAAGATTTAATTTTATTTGTAATTTTATTTTAATGAGAACTTTTAAATATATACTCGAAACGTATCTGCCTTACCCTTTTTTCTACAATTCAAGTGCCTAGTGAATGCATATGTAAATACGACGAAGTGTGCAGAATTTAGTCAAACTATACTGAATAGTTAGTTAATGAATGCTAACTAGAATTTTCCCGAAATTTAAATTCCTTAGCCTGGAGCTATTCTGAACTCCAAGTGATGACGCTTAGGTTAATTATTGATAAGATTTGCTTAAAGAGAATGCACATTATATATATTTAACGAATGAAATAGCATTAAAAATAAAATATCATTCATAAATGTAATACAAATCAATTGAGCGCAAATTTTCCGTTGATATTAATTTCTAATACAAAGAGATAAAATAAGGCTATTTGCATTTCTAATTTACCATAATTCTCAACTACAGAAATAAATTAGATATAAAATGTAAAAATATTTTAATATCATATTCTTATGAAATTAATAGAAGTCAATTATTTTTTCATTTTTTCTTAATTAGTAATTTAAATCTATAACGAATATATTTATATCGCTTATAATATTATGTGCTTAAAGTGATATTTGAAATGGAAAATATTTCGAAGTATAGAAAATTTGTGTGTGTGTACTCGCACATATACTTATTTAAATCTTACAAACTATAAGAAGTTATACTCCATTTTCAAATTTACTTTAACAAAATCGATATTTGTTTTTATTTTAAAAAAGGAAAGAAAAAAAATCTTAAGTTTAATATTATGTATGAAAAAAACAACTATAAATATCCATGACTGTTCAAAAACCGAGCATTTACGAAACAAAACTTTTACTAATTAACCAAGATAATACTTATAATGATGAGGAAAAAAAAACTCTGTAAAATTCTAGAATTTGGTGAAAAATAAAAAGTAGCTTAAGAAACTTTATATGCTTAGAAGGATTAAATTTTTTTCCTGAAGAATTATAATGATACTAATTGTATTAAAATTTTAAAGAGAGATGAGACACATTATAGTTTTAAAAAATAATTCATTTTGCATCTGATTTTTAATTCTTTCAAAATTCAATGTAAGTATATATCAGAGATCGCCAAACTTTTTGGCCTCACGGACAAGTAAATTCAAAATGTAAATTACATGGGCCACTAATTGCAATTTTTAAGTATTAAATATATTTATAAAAAGAATTGCTATACAACAACACATAAAAAATGTACCTAATTAATAAAATGAAACAATTAATTGTAACCAAATGATATGTGAAAGCTTTACTACTCTACTAATCTAATAAACCATAGTAAAATAAACAAAAACTGTAAAAAAAAGCAATTAAAAATGATTTAAGTATATTAAGACTTCTAGCATTATACATTCCGAGTTTGATGGCTGTTCCTGCTTATTCGAAATAAGAT
Organism: Trichonephila inaurata madagascariensis; assembly: GCA_019973955.1. Lineage (NCBI taxonomy): Eukaryota > Metazoa > Arthropoda > Arachnida > Araneae > Nephilidae > Trichonephila > Trichonephila inaurata. Next base: position 1,226,234 of record BMAV01010006.1, read on the forward strand.
TATAGATATTTGGATCCAATGTTTTTAATGCAAGAGGGAGAACTGCATTTATTTCAAGCTGAGATAGGTACCATGTTTTGATGTGGCTGTGACAAATGAGAAAGTCTTTTCATATAAATAAGTTATGAAGAATTAAATCAAAATTTTCATCACCTGTTCACTAAGAAAAGGGTTATTCACTTTTTATGGAAAGCCAAAACTGAGATCTTTATAAAGAAGAATGAGAGAGAAATTGAAATTTAAAAGTTTCGTCGGACAATAGATCGATCAGGCTTTCTTTTAGATGCACGCTTAAATTATTATCCTGAATTTTCGTCAAACGGATCTATTATCCACATATTACCATGTCTGGGGTCTTATTCTTTGGGTAAAAGGGATATCAAGTGCTTTTTAACTAGGGTTACTACTTGCAGGTTAACCATTTTCCTTCATGTATTCATCAAAATTAGAAAACATTTGCAGATCCTCTTCAACCAACCGCGTTTGCTACAGTAATATTTTCTTTTGAAATGCATCCATTTTACTTCGTAGTGTAAACAGGTCCTTAAGTTGTCCTTGTAAGGATATGTTTAGTTCATTTAACAGGGAAAAAATATCTGCCAGGTATGTAAGCTTTGCTAGCCATTATATGTTGCACAAGAATTTTTGCAAATTCGAATTGTATTGTTCCTCTAAAAAACAATTTGAATACTTCCCTTAAAACATAACGTGATGAGTAAGTATATTCCACCTTTTTCTGGGGACCGAAATTTTCTCGTGGACCACTAATAGTCCGCGGACCACCACTTCTGTCATTTCTTGTATATATCACTGCTCACATTTCTCATTTCGTGTAAATGTTAAAATACTCATAAGGAAAATTATGAAATGAGTTTTAGATTGTAGAATAGATTGTAGATTGATCTAATCATTTTGAAAATTATAAAAACGGTACTCTTGTTTTGATAACAAACACATCCAAGAATTGGACATTCGAATAACGTTAATATTGTAATTTATTTACAAAATGTGTGTTCTCATTATACGCATAAGATTTTAAAAATACATGCACAAGTGGCAAAAAGCTATTAATGAAATGTCATGACATTTTCAAGCAAAAAGTAGTTGGCAGTGCCTTTTGTTCTTTCAACTAAAAAAAAATTATTTTTGTCTTAAATAAGTATAAATATCTTAAATCTTTTTTTATCTTATTCCAAGTATCCTAAAATTATGATTTTCAATATACATTTCGTCATAAAACACTCCTATAACAATGTCTCAATCTTAGAAAGGGTAGTATAAATCAACTAAATCTAACATAAATATCATATAATTCCTAATTATTTTCTTACAACAAACTATTAAATGTAAATTTGAAAGATATATATAGTTTAGTAATGCAGTTTATCTGATACTCTCTTAGTTTATAAAAGCATCTTGTATACAGTTACATATCAATACTCATAAATCATAACTAAAATAATAGATACTCAATACCTACACAACACATTATGTATTTGCAGCCAGCTCAAAGTATACGTATAAAAAATAAAATATGCTTGCTTTATTACTTATTTTAACTTAAGAAGCATTCCTTTCAATTCATTATGCAACGGATTACTAATGCCTTTTCTATGTATTTATTTATATATATGGAATAAAAAGACACAATGAATGCTATACGAATAAATCGATATTTTCCCTACTTCAAATAGCAGAGCAAGCAAATTGTAATGTCTGAAATTCAATAATTTTCCTTTTACATGTTTCATGCAAATTTACGTTAATGTAAGTTTTTTTTTCATATTTTGCAGCATTATTTATATGCTTTGACATTCAGAACAATTTTGAGAGTTTTTAAAGCAATTTTATACTTGTAAGCAGTTCAGACGCATTTATTTTGTTCTGTTCAGTAAAAAGAAAATATCAATGAAAAGTCTTACTCTTGAAGAATACTTCAGTTGAATATTTTTGGTGCATTTTATTTTACAGGATTTTACAGGAATGTGAATAGTGTGTTTTCAGTAAAGCTGTTTAAAAAACAGGAGAAATGTAACAACTGCGGTTCGAGAATTTCGGCGTCTAAAGAATGTATGGCTTATACAATGTCTGTTAAAGATGTCTAGCCTATGATAGCGGTATATGCCATGAGCGCTACTATTTATATACACTGACAGAAAAAAAAATCCTAAAACTAAAAAGGATAATGTTAGATAAATGAAATTTGGTAGGCGTATTTATAAATCTGAAAGATGACATCGAATCAAATTTCGAGTTCCGTGCTTGTGGCGCTACTAGCTCCATCCAGAACTTGAAAGTCAGAGGTGCTTTAAAGAGTGTTGTTTGTGAGCATTATTTCTATGCCAAATTTGACAGACTGATGTTAGCCAAGAATGCCTTTAAGAAGCCGAAGAAGCCATTATCAGCATCTCACCGAATTTAGTCGTGTAATAGAGCTACGAGAAGGTGGATTTAAACTTCACCGGAATGTATGCACTGTGTTTGATTGTTGGGAGCAATGGTCAAGCGATGGTACTGCCTCAAGAAAACCATGTTCCGGGTGGCCACGTGGCACTACAGAGAGGGAAGACTACCGTATCCGGTGTACGGCGGAGGCACATCGTACTGTACCTATGGCAGATATTCGAGCAGCAGCAGCAGTTGGCAACACAAAGAAAGACCAGAGATATCATAGTGAAATTTATTCGGAGGATAACATGTTGTATAAAGATGAAATGAATAAAATTACAGCCTCTTGTGACTTGTGGATGATGACAAAATAAGCAATTAGTGTAGAAGTCATTGTTGGCTATAACCGCTGCCACAAGCCCCGGTATGGAATCAAAGATTCTTTGAATGTATCCTTCGGGTACAGCAGTCTGTGCGGCTCCCACATATTGCCAAAGTTGGTCTACTGTAGCAGGGGGTGGTGTATCCCAGGCCAGTCGTTGTGCAAGCATGGTCCATACGTTTTCGATAGGCGATAGATCGAGGAAACAGGCAAGCAAAGAAAGCAATTTAATCTGATAGGTAAAAAACTCTTGAACATTGCGTGCCACACGTGTGGTCGTGCATTTTCCAGTTGGAATATGGCTGGTGGCAAGCGCTGAATGTATGGGAAGACCACGGGCTCCAATACCTTAGAGATCTAGCGCTGGTTGTTCAGTGTGCCAGAAATGCGTACTAGAGGGAGGCGACAGTGAAATCCCCAATACCACCCCAAGCCATGGTACTGGGTGCAGTACCAGTGCGGTGACGCATAACGCAACAATTCAGCAGCCTCTCATCACGGTGTCTCCAAACTCGAATCTCACTTGATCATGGTTCAAAATTACGTGGTCCGTCGCCAAAAGCCCTCGTGTAGCTAAACAGTGCGACGTTAATATTCACTCACTCACTCACCCAAACTCGAATCTGACCATCATGACGTTGCAGGCAGAAGCGGGATTTGTCAGTAAACACAATGTCGTTCCATTCCGTTGTCCATGTCCACCGTTCGTCACACAAACACCAGTGGTTTTCAGTCAAGGGTAAACGAAGCAATGGATGCCTTGAGGACGTTCTACTCTGCTGTAAACGGCGTCGAATGGTACGAGTGGACACCGAATGATGCGTAGCAAACTGAATCTGTTGTGCTATGGTTCGTGATGTGGCTGCGTGATTCATCACTATCCTGCACATAATCCACCTATCTTCATGGGCAGTGGGGCAAAGAGGTGGGTGCGATCGGCCCCGTCGTTTCCTCCTGCATCCAAAGATGACAGATCCACATCACAGTTGCTTGGTTTCGTCCAGTATTTTGACCAATTTCTCTGCAGGATAATTCGCAATTCCCACAGTCTAGTATTCTTCCTCGGTCGAATTCAGAAACTGGGTCAAAAGCCGCTCGATGTCTTCCACGAGGTATAGGTAAACAGCTTAAGCACACACACAAAAAAATGCCGTACTTTAAATCTTAAATCTGTTTTCTCTTTATTTAGCACTTACGGTGGGCACTACGGTCACCCTTGATGTGCGTCTGCCCTATAATGCTAATGGTTTGCATATTTCATCCCCCCAAAGCATGATGTAAATTTCACATGGTTTGCATGCTTCCTTCATAGCGCTGTATTTTGTGTGGCCAGCAGTGTATATTGTCACTTATTTACTTCTATATTTACATTTCTATATCACTGAAAAGGAATTTCAGGAAAAGCGATATTAACAAACTGAAGTATTATGTTGCCAATTTACTGTGGTTTGCCATCTCTCTTTCGATATTGGTTAATACATCTGTAAAAGTATCTAATAAGTCACTATGCTCAGAAGGAATGTAGCTTTAATAGCTGTTTTTTAAAGTATAATTCAAGTTCCATAATAGGTTTTGTTACTCATTGTTTTTGAAACTAAATGCTCATAAAAAATTTAAACAACATTGTAACTGTTCTGCTGACCTTTAAAGTTTTTCACGGTCCAACAATGTTCTGTGGATCACCGGTTGGCGACCGCTGATTTATAGAGCAAGTGTCTGCGGTGTTCTTATTTCTCGCATTATCAAAACACTATAAATTCTATTCAAATAATATATCGTAAATATTATGTGCGTGAAACATTATATAACTTCACACACTCCTACAAATACTTTAAAATCATATATGACACACCCCAATTCACTTTCTTGTCAATAAATATTTTCTAAAATACAAAATCCGGAAAATCGAAGCTTTAAGTTTAATGTTATTGATTGTCTTTCCTGTTCCTATCCTGTTGAAAAAATGTCACGTTTTACTTGTGGGAGTCTAATCGACCCAGTTCCGAAAGATTTACTCTAGACGGTAAGAAATATGTTCTATATAGATCATTTGATACATTTTAGAAATTATTATAAAAAGCATATTTTAGTCTTTCGTATTCCACCTCCATTTTTTTTTAGTTTCAACTTTCTCCTTTCGACCGGTTTCTTGATTCCATATTTGAAAATATTGAAAAAAAAAATTAAATAATTCAGAAGTTTTAGTTACAATCCTTATTTACATGCTGTAAATTACATTATTGTTGACAATGTTTTCTATAAAAAACAATATTTACAATAAATTACATATTCTAGGCAGAGAAAGCCTGATATAATGCACATCTTGTCTGAGGTCTTCCACCTATCTTAGGACCACGTTCCTTCCACTTTCCTCGTTTAGGTGTTTTAGACCGCTGTAGCTTAGTAGTCATCGTTAGGAACCCATGGGGGGAGTTACCATGTAGTGGGTTTGAGTCCTGATGCAATTGAGCACCCATTGTGTCATATGCCAATGAGTGTTAAATCTGTCGCGGCTCAAAGTCCTCATAACGGTGTGGTGTGGAAGTGAGTAGAGTAGAGTTTCTGCTCAGAACTCATCCTCGTCACTTGACTGAGGTTCAGAATTACGAGGTCTGTGTCTCGTTTAGCTGTTCAGACATCCGAAGTTTCAACTTTTGCAGCCAGAAACTTCATGCTTATTTTTACTGACATATTCTCTATTCTCCTAAAACTTTTATAACTCTCAGTAATTTTCTTTTAGAAAAATATACCTTTTCATCATATCGTGGGGATTGATATGCATAAAAACTTTAATTGAAGCTAGATCAATCATATTATAGAGCATGCTAAATTATCTGTCGTACATATACTACATATTTAGTTTAACCCGAGAGCAGGCGAGAGGGGAACAGAGTCACCCCTGGCTCACGAAATCGTTAATTCTGGGATTCTATATTTTTGCCAATGACCTTGACAGTGTACTCTATATGACAGTCTTCATGGGAACTAAAATGTATTTGTCACGTATTTTCCTCTTTTTTCGGAATGGCAAACATTTTTTTTTACAATCTTAAGGTACTCGTTTTGACAGAGTTCAATGCTCGAACCCTTTTGTTTCAAAATATTTTCTATGAACATGCTACATTTTTCCTCTGTGAGCAACTTAGTGGTTTGATTGCTGTATTGTATGAATTATTAAGGTTCATAAATGTAAATGAGCAGAAAAAAAAAGAAGAAAAGTAAGAAATGGACTTCTGTCATCTCTATTGAAGGAAGTTGAAACTTATCAAGCAAGGCAAGGACATGCTGAAATAATACATATTAATCACGATAGTGAAAGTAAATTTGAGAAAAGTGATGAACATGAAACGTTTGTGTGTGTGAATTGAAAGAAAAATTTTCAAATGCTACCTAAAGAGAACTCCATCAAGAAAAATATAGTCATAAGACTGTCCCACAAGATGCACTTCGCCTTGTCAAAAAGACACGGGCAACAAAAAATTCAACATGCTGTTTGTCGATCATCAAAGGTCACTAAAACTACAATAACTTGAACAAAATATGGCAGTTTTGCCTGAAAATAACATTCCTCTGTAATGTTAGCGAAAAGTGTCTGTGATGCGTGTTCTTTACTTAAGTTAAGCACCCTTGAAATTTCTTGGTTCAGTGTGATTGATATTTTTTCTCAAATTATCGAAGAAAAATTGGAAAAACTCTTAAAATTAGGGGTAAATATACTTTCTCTTAATTAAATTATCTACTGGAATTACGATTTTTATCATGTACAAGAAAAACAATAATAATAATAAAAAAAAAAAGATTGGGGGTGACTCAATCACACCACGTGACCATTAACAGTATCGAATGTGCGTCCTCTCCTGGGTTAATTATGTGACAAAATTTATATACCTCTGGTTTATTTTTCTTCTGTGAAAATTTTCCATCCCTATGTAAAATAGACAGAAAATTCATGTGTTTATTTCTTAGTCTCATGTGACACAAGTGTCGTCCTGGCTCTAAAACATCTGATCGTTAGAAATTTCAGCATCGTATATGAATGAGCTGAGCTATCAGTTTCATTTCATTCCTCATCACTTATTTCATCAGATTGATCCTTGAATTTTTGTGGTAGCTTACTGATTACGTTTGCGAGATTCCCCATGCTATACTGCACATTTAATATTACAAATCCGGTCGAGCATATCGAACACTAAGAAGTCGATTCACTATTTACGTTTGAATTAGTAAGTAATCCTTTTTTTTCATATAATCTGATCTAGATAACTTTATTTTATCGCAATGTTTATTCGAATATTGCACTTGATGTTTATCATATATAGCAAACCAGTTGAAGAAGAGTAATAACAAATACAACTCATGAATGGCATCATTGTATTTGCATTTCAGTACACCACCTAACTATTAACCCTTAAATTAAATAGTCTCTTAAAAATGTTAAATTGGTTTTATAAGCATTTCTATACTTGTTAATACTATGGATCGATTCGACCCAAATAGGTAAAATATAATTTTTTTCCCTTGATAATTTAAAATTCTATTAAATACTAGAGGGATGCATATTTTTAAGGAATACGTACAGCTTCAACAATCGGAATTAAAATCTGTTGAGGGTAACGAAAGACTAATTTTAAAATGGGTGGAATCGACAGATATAGGACAGAAAGGTTAACATTGAAAATTCAATTTCCCTCCACTCTGTGAAAATATTTAATAGAATTATATATTTTAATCATGAGTGGAAAGTGTACAGAAACTGATGCAAAATCAAACGGAGACAGGGTTCATAGTAAGTATTGGGGTCCATTTATAAAATTTATTTACGTGGGCAGAGTACCCTAAAAATGACAAAATAACGAATTTTTCATTGTTTTGTTTTAACTGTGGTACATTTAAAATATGTTTACAAAGTTTGGTAGTCTAGCTACATTATTTTGCGAGTTATTTAACTTTTTTTTAACAGTATGTCGAAGCGAAACCGAAACTAAAACACGTGATGTCCATTTCTTATGAAAAACCTGTCATTCTACCATAAGTAATTTCAATTTATTTACTTTTACCCGCGATTCTGAAGCTTAATACTTTGATAAGGAATAGTGAATTAATTCGCTTGTTTTTATGCAAAAGATAAACATTATTGCGTTTGGCTTTGCATTCATTTTTCATATTTTAAACTCATTAGTATCTAAAAAAACCCGGTTTTTTAAGCCAGTTATATAATTAATTTAATACTGGATTTATTTTAAATATTTATTTGAATATATATTTTCTATATAATAAGTGAACTTTAATTCATCCTGCCAAGAGGAAAACGATCCAGTCTTGTTAGTAAGCAAAACGCTAATAAGAGATGGTGCGGTGAACTGATGTGAAGTGATAAAACTGAGTTTGTAGGAAAGATAAATCTATTTCATCAGCTTTACAGGACATAAATAATGCCAAACTTTAGAAGACAGCTACTCGAACGAAGTAAATTGTGACGGGAATTCTGAAGCCCCTCATTATTTGATAATGGATGTACAATTTTTAAAAGCACTTTTGAAAAATTTTCTGTGTGATGTTTGCAAATCCTATTCACTAAAAATTGACGTTGATGAAAAAAGCTTGGATTTTCTAGAAAAAATCCTGTATTTTGTTCTTCATGAGGAGTAATTAAATTAAGTAGTTTTACATCCAGGGGAATTTCTGACATTGAATGTAATGAAAGCCAATAATTTGACATGTGCATGGTGCAATCATTTTTAAGTGTTGTAGAAGGCTATTTAGCCATAGAAAAATTTTGTACGTTCATGAATATGGATTTACCCTCAAGCAGAACATTCAATAAATATAAAAGAATTTTGTAAATCTTTCGTTAGATCTATAGAAAAAATATTGAATGATGTTCGAAGTCATGTGAAAAATGCCTATGAAAGTAGCAGTGATATTACTGATATAGATGTTACTTCTAATGGAACTTGGCTGAATGAGAGGACATTCATCTCAAATAGGTGTAAGTTGTATGATTGACATTCTTACTTTGTTTGTCCTGGAATTCGAAATTATGTCCAAACGCTGCATAGAATGTGAAAAAGCAAAATCTTATTTGGGAGAAAATTCAGCAAAATTTCCTGTGTGGTATGTAGGCCATATATCTTCAATCATTTAGGATCATCTTGTGCCATGAAACAAGAGGTCTTAAATTATAGCAAAGATCTGAATATAACGGTTTTCGATACACGACACTATTGTCAGATGGTGATGCAAAAACATACCATTATTTAAATAAGAAGGTTTAAGTGGTCCTGAGATAAGAATAAAAAGAAGAGTGCATAAACCATGTTAGTAAGAGGTTAAGGGCAGCTTTACGAAAAGCTGTTAAAGAATATTGGACAAGAGGTGTTTCCTTGGGAGGGAAATCCCGTGGCAGTTTAAAGGAAGAGACAGGAAGAGACAATTAAAAAATTGTCACGTTGCTATCAAAATGCAATTCGCTTAAGCAAAGATGACGTAGAAGCAATGAAAACTGCAATTTATGCAACATTGTTTCATAGTATATCGACAGACCAGAAACCGCAACATTTTAAATGTCCAATTGGAAAAAAGTCTTGGTGCTTTTTCCAAGCTGCTCTTGCTCGTGGTGAAATAACTGTCCCTCACATAAAGCATGTGAAACACCCCTGAAGGAAGCTCATTTAGCCAGAATTTTGCCAATCTAACAAAGATTAGCTTCAAATGAACTCCTTGAAAGTAGTATAAGATGTGTGATACATAATGCAAATGAGATTCTTCATAGTATCATTTGGAGTGAATGTTCGAAAGAAACGTCAGCGATACAACGTCGAGTAATTATAGCTGTTTGTGATGCAGTTTGTAAAATTAATTTTTGTACAAAAAATCATTATAAAATTTGCAAATGGAAAATGGGCTTGTTTCAAATAAACAGACAAAAATATAAGTAGTTTGGCGAGATATTACTGTAGAACCTATCTAAGGAAAAGAAAAAAATTGGCAGTGCATGCAATTGTTCGAAAAAAAATTGCGTTAGCAAAAAAAACGATGAAATGTCTCATTGATTAAAAAAAGAAGGAATCAGTTATAGATCTAGTGGCTTTTAATGATATTTATTTAAATAAAAAATCAGAATAAATTATATTATAAACTTCAAATACAAGTTTGAAAGTACAAAAAAAAATTGTTAGCATGTTTGATATATGTTGCAATACTTTTTTAATAAATTTAATTGCAATATATTTACTTAACAATATATAATAATTTAGAATATATTTTACTGTGTTAAATACTTAATATGACCTGAAATATAATATATTTAATAATGATACTATGTTTTAGCTCTTTCATTTATTTTACTGACCTTCAAAACTTTAAACATTTTTTCTCGACTTTCTATTTTTCAAGATGATCATATATTTAAAATGCTAAGGCATTCTTTTGAATTCAGTATAAATCTTTGAAAATTTTTCTGGTTGTTTTGTATAAAATGTTTGATACTTCTAAGCACAGAATAAGGATTTATACGAAGAGCTGTTTTTAAAATGATCCACAAAGTTCAAGATAACTCTGTTTGTTTGCATATATATATATATATATATATGACATGATTTGAAGTCAGAAACAGACTTAGTTTTTAAAAAGGAACTTTATTTGATCAAAGTTAGACATCATCTGAAGCAAAAATGTAGAGAGAAAAAGAACACCACCGAAAAATCTTTAGTGGCTTAAACACTTAAAACACTGACCGCGGCGTTCATGATTGCTCTTGAAAATTAATGCTGACATAAAGGGCTATTAAATATAACGATCTGGAATTAGACATGTTTATTGGCTAGGCCATATGTTCGGAAGAAATAAATGGGTGATTAGTTTTATACTTGACAAGGTGAGGAGAAAATATGAAAGTGAATTGCTAGATAGGGAATTTAATTTTTAATCTAATTTAATTATCTTTATATATATATATATATATATATATATATATGTATGTATGTATATATACAACTTCAATTTTAATATATATAAGAATGAATACTATATTTATTTTAGCTCTTTCATTCATTTTTCTGATTTTAAAAACTTTAAATTGCTTTTTATCAGCTTTTTATTTTTCATGATGATCATGCGCTTAAAATGCTGAGGATATTTTTATATTCTCTTTAAAATTTTGAAACATTTTATGGTTGTTTAATCTAATATGTTTGATAATTCAGTGTATGGAATAAGAATTTAAATAGGCAGTTATTTCTTAGAAATCTATAAAATGATATATAGCTGGGTTTTTTCTTTTACTTCTTTTTTGTATAATATCTCAGAGAAAATAAATTCTAAAAATAAATGTATCACTCGTAATACTAATCCCATTCACAGAATTGTGATAAACAACACCAGTAATATCAGAAAAAATGATTAAAAAAAATTTAAAATTGTAGAAGTAGTAGGAACTTTAATAAATTGAAATAATTTTAAAATTTGTAAAATTTTAATTAATTGTTGGTTTAAAAATAGTATTATGCTTCTGAAATGTTTATTTCGTATGTGTTCGAATACAGTACATGTAAATTTATTCTTCTAACCACCTAAGTAAGAAAATATGCTTAGGATATCGTGTCCTCTTAAAATGAAATCCTACAATATTGTTTACCAGGCGAAGATATATGCAATCGGATTCTCCATCATTTGTGTTATATCATACAACAGTGCTTCTATAACTTTCAATACTTGCGACCCAATATCAATCATAATTTTCATCGCGCCCCCCTGCATACAGATGACAATGCATTGAACTCAATAATACAAAAGCTAAGGCCAGAATACGACTTTTAAGTGCCATCGGCGTATATATACGTCTCGCTCAATCGGTGCGTTAAATGTTCCGGAAGTATATATACGTCTTTCCAAAGTATGAACTTTTATGTGCACTGCTATCCATAAAATTATTCCAAAGGTTTTGGAATGCAATAAAAGGACCTTGGTAGTGTTTGCAAAGGATTTACTTACATCAGAAGATTTCCTTATATTTATCCTTTACTCCCCACCTATCCAATACATCATATGCGCGAGCCTACGTGGAAAATGGAGGTATTGGGGAGCGAATAGCGTAACTTTTGATCGGCAGTTAAAAGATTATTCATAAACCGTACAAATTATCAAGATAAGTGTTGATTTTTAAATATAATTTTATTTTTGGCACGCCTATGGGGGTCACTGGTAATTATTAAACTTGTTCTTAATTTAGTATAGTTAAATTAATTTTAAAATACATTGTGCAGCACTGATACATTTATAAGTGTATTTCATCAGTGTAAATGTTAAATTTAGTTTTTTATTATTGTATTTCGTTTGTTTACTTTCAGTAAATTAATAACTCTTTCAAATAATGTTTTATTTTCAACTTTTCAATACGCTCACGCCTCCCTCGTATTGTTATCATGTCCCCCTAGAGGGAGCACCCCACAGTTTTAGAGTTTCTGGCATATAACATTTAAATTAATATTTACACTATTAGTTTATCATCAAATTTGTTTAATAAGTTTTAAAAGTAAATCTACGTTTCTTCATTCAATACATAAACTTTCTATTTACCAAGAATTTTACTGCAATATATTCTTTAACCTACGTAATATTTTTTAAAATCATTTTATAGATTATTATGTTTCGATAACTACTATTAAGATGGTGGGGATGCGTAACGGGTTATTTTCGGGTCTTCTACTAATCCTATTCGGAAAAATATTCTTTAACTGTGATTTTAGTTCTTAACTGCGCTTCTTTAACTGTGATAAAAACCACTTTCCGTAGAGATGACGATTTTATGCAAATGTAACTACTATTTAAGAGCCTGTCATTGAATATGTGGTTTAATGGTTAAGTGTTGATCATTAAGCTGAACTCCAAGTGTTAGTAAACAGCGACTGGTGGTCGTGCATCTTAGGATTAATATTCGATGGAGAATCCATCAAGTTTGGATAAGTGACCAATCTTGGAGCTGGCCGTACTATCGGGCTTCTAGAAGGATCATATAAGGAGTTGACACTTCAGATAAACATCTTCCATAATTTATTTATTTGATTACGGGTTAGGATTTCATATTTCTCCCAGAGTTAAGCTACAGAAGTGTATTTCGCAAAGTGCTAAAGATTAAATAAAATTAGCTATTTTATGATCATGTCTTCTTCTCACAACCCCGGCCTTCGGGCCGCGAAAGGTGAATGTCACTACTATACGTCCTTAAAATTCTTAAAACTAAAGAAGTGAGTACTTGAAGAGTTGGTGGTCAAACTCTAACACTGACTTACGGTTGGTGTATAAAACAGACGATTTATTTTAGAAAGTTTAAAACATAACTTCCATGCCATTGTAGTTGACCCACATGGACTATATCATTGAATTCGTGTGCAATCTAAGCAGATGTCACTATTTGAGAGAAATCATACATTTAGATTAAAAGAAGCCGGGAGATCAAATCACAGGATCACTAAATATTTGGGTCGGTGCGATCCTTTCAATCGATAATGAGAGAAGTAATGTAAGAACATTTAAATGGATATGACAAAGGTATCTAAAATTCCACGATATATATTGAATCTCTGATCAAATAAAGCAACAAAAAGCCTAATTGATCTTTTAAAATGTATTTCAAAATATAAAATGAAAGCTGTAATTTGTACACACACCCTATGTATCATTACTATAAATAAAACTCACCAAATATATCAAGAAAAATATGATCATTATTAGTCATATTTAAATTTCTTTTATTTTTAAAAAATTAACAAAATTCCTTTTTTTTAATATTAATTCATACCGATTATTCTCATGCTGCGTTATTTGTTTATTCTTTTTTTGTATAAAAATGCAGGTTTGATTATACAATAGCAAAATATTTTGCGTATAAATTGAAGCTTATAGGAAATACGCAGATATTCATTTTTTTGAAAAAAAAACCAACGTTGTTAAATAGAAACAATGAAAATGGAGTTGATTTGATGCATTTGAAAAATATGTGAATTTTATTTGAAATAATTTAAAATTTGTAGTATCTATATGTAAAAAAGAATAAGTAGTTCCTTGATAAGCATTGCATTATTACTCTCGAATAAATTAATTTCAGAGTACAATACAAAAAAAAAAATTAATTCCGCTCAAAAATAGTTTTACGGTGAAAGCACTGTATTTCCGGAATCTATTCATGTTGGATTTACTGAAGCCTGAATATATACAGAGATTGAATTTCTGAAGTACAAATGTGCATTCTTTTCAAAAAGGAGACTGTTCCAGATACGAAAAAAAAATTGACTTGAATATCAAATGCATATAGTCAATCATTTTCGATTGGAAACTTTCCAAAAACATTTTCTTTCAGACAAAGAGGCATTATTGTATTATTGAGTTTTCAGGTCCCGGTCATTGCCCAGACATATTCATGTTTCACTCTCACACAAATTATTACTTCTTAGCTAAAGAAGTTAGTTTTTGAAAGGGTAATAGGCCGGTTTGAAATTCTATAGGTAAGTAATTTTATATTCTGGTGCTAAAAATGTATTTACACCTATCTCACAATTAGAGTATTATATCTCAGTGTTGTTAAAAACAAATTCAGGATTCATAAGTATATAACCTCAAAAGTAAATTTCAGGCTGGTGGTAATATATTCTTTCAATAAAATTTCTTTGAAATATATTTTTGTTGTGTGATTTGGCATTATTTGAATGTATTCAATAAATTAAAAAAAGATAATCTGAGATAGAATTATATAAAATTACTTTTTTTAAAAAGTTTCTGATGATAACAAGTAATATAAAAAAAAATTAAGTCAATTCCTACTTAGGTCAACAAAGAAAAATTTTATTTTATAGTTACTCTTTATCGAATAATTACAATTAATATAAATAAGTGTATACATATGACAGAACCGCAATATTAAGTGGCAATTGATCTTTATTTATTATGATTAAAGTATCATATTGTCATCCAAAACAATCGTGTGTATAAAATTTCAGTTCAACTGAATGCTTTAAAACGTAAGAAAAAGAAATCTTTTTAAAGTTTTGACCCAAGCCGCTATTTTATTTTGTATTTATTATATTTGCATCCATTTTTTTCGTTTCTTTTCCCTTTTGATTCCCATTTGTGCCTATATCCTTTTATTTGAAACTTCCTGCTACTATTGACTGTGTATTTACTTACTTTTGTAAGCCTTGTGTTATACTTGTCGGCACACAAGGAGTCTACCTAGAATTTAAAAAAAAATTTTAAAAAGTCGCTAAAAATGAAGCCAACGTGACTGTATCTTTAATTCTTTAAATAATTAGTTTCAGTCAATTAATTTTAATTATAATTAAATTATCGTACTGCCACCCCAAACAATTATGTATAGAAAATTTCAGCTCAAGTGAGCGCTTTAAAATGTGAGGAAAAAAACATTTTAAAGTTTGACACACCAAAATGGTCGCTAAGTCACCAAAACTGATGCTAACGTGGCTGTATCTGTAATTCTTTGAATAATTGGTTTTAATCAATTAATTTTTATTAATTATAACTAAATTACCATATTGCCATCCAAAATAATAGTGTATATAAAATTTCAGCTCAATTGGGCGCCTTAAAATGTATTTTATTAATGGTTGAAAATTCGAACAAGATAAATATAGGGATATTGTGAACTAATAGTAGAAATTGAAAAAGAAAGGAGGCAGGAATTCTAAAGTTCTAATTCTGTAACTCTAATGTTTCAGTTTTTTTATACTCCCATTGTATATGCTATCGCTAAAGCTCGCGAAAGCCATTATTGTGCTGATTATTTGATTATCTCCATTAAAGTATGGAATGAAGATTTTTCCGCATTTTATATAACCAAGTAATTTTCACGTTAAAAAATTTAAAAGTTTGTTTTTCTCATTTCTTTTCTGTTAGGAATTTTGATTGAATGGTGACACCTTCCAGAATAATTTATCCTAAATATTTAGAAACAGAGTGGAAGAGTCAGTAAATATCTTTGATAAGAGTATCCTCAATTAATTTATAATAAACTTGATTAATAAAATGTCGACGAAGATGTCACACACTGTAAGAATTAAATTACTTCACGCAGACAGAGCAAAAACTGATGCCCTCTCAATTTTAACTGTGGGGTTTAGTAAATTAGAGGATGGGTTTGATGAACCTGGTACTAAGGCGGATATTTTAAAGCAATTGTATGCGAGATATGAACTTAATGTTTTTAAAGAGATATTTTTAACGACGAAAAAAGATGCCCCTGCTGTAGAAATATCTTTGCATCAAAGAGCAATAAAAAAATTCCTTAGTACAGGGCAGGGTATCAAAAAATGTGATTGCAAATCTGAATGCATGAATGTTCAATTGATTGATGATTGATTCTATTTACTAATGTGTTGTTTGCTTGATGGTATTAACGTAGTTCTTAAGATTTCGAAAAATGAATAAATAATAATATGTTATTTTCCTCTTAATGGCAATAATATTTTAAACCATTTGATTATTTGTATCGTTGTTTTTCAATTGATTGATGATTAATTGTATCAACTAATGTGTTGATTGTCCGATTGTATTAACTTGATTCTTAAGATATAAAAAACAAAAACAAATTAACAACATTTAATTTAAGCGCACAAAAACATTGCTGTTGTTCCACCCAAGATCTTGTTATCACTTTAATGAGTAACTAGCAGGTAATGTGTGGATTATCGTAGTAATTCGATGATTACATAGGTAGTTTGAGAAATGAAACAATTTTCTGCACTTTAACAGATCACCATAGTTAATGTACAGGTTACCTAACTAATCTGCAGATTAATTGATTTCTGCACTTAAGCGCTAATATGTATCTATTTATAATCTGTGCATTTATAATATTCCAGCGTACTTTTGCAAAGAAAAAAAATATCAATAAGAGATTAAGGGCCAAAAAACAATTTAATTATGAAGTATATTCTAAGAATACAAGTTCCTCCAAATGTGGCCCGTGGTAGCCGAGTGGTATTGGTATCGGAACGTGGCTTGCCTTGTCACGAGTTCGAGCCCCGTACCACTAAAGAACCGCCGTGTAGGGAAGCGATGTACGTTACATCTGTCGAGAGCTGAAACGTCCTCCCGTTGGTGTGGTGTGGTAGTTAGGAGAGAGGGGTGCCAGCTCACACACAGGTGTCGTCCCCGTCACTTGACCATGGTTCAAAATTACGTGGTCCGTCACCAAAAGCCCTCGTGTAGCTGAACAGTGCTACGTAAATAATCAATCGATCCTCCAAATGTGTATATAT
>BMAV01010006.1:1243373-1269383 GCA_019973955.1 Trichonephila inaurata madagascariensis
GAAGTATATTCTAAGAATACAAGTTCCTCCAAATGTGGCCCGTGGTACCAGAGTGGTATAGGTATCGGAACGTGGCTTGCCTTGTCACGATTTCGAGCCCCGTACCACTAAAGACCCGCCGTGTAGGGCAGCGATGTACGTTACATCTGTCGAGAGCTGAAACGTCCTCCCGTTGGTGTGGTGTGGTAGTTAGGAGAGAGGGGTGCCAGCTCACACACAGGTGTCGTCCACGTCCCTTGACCATGGTTCAAAATTACGTGGTCCGTCGCCAAAAGCCCTCGTGTAGCTGAACAGTGCGACGTATAAATAATCAATCAATCCTCCAAATGTGTGTGTGTATATATATATATATATATTACTGTATGAAGTAATGTGCAGATTATCTATGCAACTCGCACATTGCA
Organism: Trichonephila inaurata madagascariensis; assembly: GCA_019973955.1. Taxonomy (NCBI): domain Eukaryota; kingdom Metazoa; phylum Arthropoda; class Arachnida; order Araneae; family Nephilidae; genus Trichonephila; species Trichonephila inaurata. Next base: position 1,243,778 of record BMAV01010006.1, read on the forward strand.
TAGGTAGTTTGAGAAATGAAACAATTTTCTGCACTTTAACGGATCACCGTAGTTAATGTGCAGGTTACCTAGCTATATATATAATCTGCAGATTAGTTGGTTTCTGCACTTAAGCGCTAACATGTATCTATTTATAATTTATGCATGTATAATATTCCAGCGTACTTTTGCAAAGAAAAAATATCAATACAAGAATGAGGGCCTAAAAACAATTTAATAATGAAGTATATTCTAAGAATACAAATTCCTCCAAATATATAAATATATATTACTGTATGAAGTCTACGGGATATACAAGAACTACGTAATTTTTGTACCAGTTCTTCAACTTATAAGAAATCCGTAAATGTGTACATTTTCAGAGCATTTTACATCGTTAAATATAATAATTTCACATTTTATTAGCAATTCTTATGAATTAAACAGAGTCCCAAACATTATTGTTATTTTCTTATGGGAAATTCAAAAAATTTACCTTTAGAATTACTTAAAAAAGTGTTTTTATAAATCTAATACTATCTTTATTATTTTTAAGGCTGAATGCAACAGAATAAAAATATTTCATTCGTAAGACATCGAGTCAATCAACAGTCTTGATAAAAAAAAAAGATCCATTCTCTTTCTTATTTAAAATTCCATTAAATATATTCATTTTTTTACTGGAATAACATAACAATAAATAAATACAAGAAAAGTCTCTTCAAAGAAAATTGCCAATCACGAAAGCGTATGGTAATTGCTATCTTTTTAAAATGTGAAAAAAAGAACTTAATTTAAAAGCAATTTTTGCTAAGATAAATACAATTTACGTTCTAGAAAACAATAGATTAAATATACGCATCTATGTATTTACATCTCCCAATTCGAAATTAAATTCTTTCGGTGACGCAAGTAGAAAAACTTTATCCAATTCTGTCAAATTCCGTGAAAGATTAAATATATTCAGAAAAACAAAATAAAAATTTAGGTTTTGTCAAATGTATGTAAAAACGTTTCTCAATTTAAAAATCAATTTCCTTCAGTTGGAACGAATATTTCTCTCTCGAATCAGAAAAATTTCATCTATCTTTGGTTTTTAAATTTAGTCATGATTGAATTAGAATAGCTTGCTTTTAAATTTGAACATTTACGCATAACAGAAAAAACACTAAATTAGTTCGGATTTGACTATGCATTAAATAATGCGTTTTTTGAAAATATATCACGAAATTTCGATGAAGATATTCATGAGATGCTAAGCATAAGAAAATGAAAGAATCCTCCTTCTAAGTATTATTTTAGTAAATTGTTTTTAGGAATATGTTTTAAAATGTTTTACGACATATATTTTTTTTAAATTAAACTATTTATCTTTTTTGACAAATCAAGCTCGCCCACAAAATGTAAAATAAATAAAGTAAATTAAGGAAAATGTGTGTGTATGTGCAAGAATTGGTTACATTTTTTGTCTTTTTTGCCGACAACTTATTCCTAGTCTCAGACATAGAGGAAATGTTTTGTAGCTTTTTTAAAACAAAAATGTTTTTTTTTTATTTATTTTGCAACACAAAAAGCGACTCAACAAGAAATAATTTTCCAAATGTAAGGAAATTGCGTAGAGTAGGAATTGCAATACCGGACCAAAAGTTCAATACCGGTAATCGGTATTTTTTAGATCTTAATACCGGGATACCGGGTTTAATACCGGTATTAGAAATTTTAGAAAAAGAAAGAAATGATAGGTGTTTCTCTGTTTTATTTGTGAGTTTTATTAGAGAGTGTAAATATAACAAATTATATTTTGTAATTTATAAATTATATAACAGTATATAAAGAATCATAAAAAGTAAAGAAACATCTTACTTATTTAAACCACAAAAAAAGGGTAAATATCACAATTCAGTCTGTGGTGCGATTACAAATTTTTGAAATGCGATCTTAAAAAACATAATACATTAATTGTACTGTCATTAAGCCTGGAACATAATTTTATACAAACAATACTAGTTTTCAAAACGCTTTTTCGGTATCTACTCTAGTTGGTGGTTCTATTATTAGCAATACGCGATATACTTTTTCCAAGTATTCACCTCTAAATCCCTCATCTTCAAATAATTGGACAATAACAATTCTTAATCAATAACAGTTCTTCTTGCAGCATTAATCGATGTCGGTAGATTTCTAAAACCTCTGGAGGATAGTGATTTTCTTAATTCAGTAGAAGTGCAAAACACTCGAGATGGTAAACCATCTAATGCTTTCATTTTCCTTAGAATTTCTCATCTAAATTATCTTTTTTTTCTTTCAAAACAACCTAAAATACCTAAAAGCTTGAGCTTAGAAACTGTGCTTAAATTTGTATCTTCATCGCAATTAGATTATTTCCTCCTTTACAAATTTGTATCGTGGTTCTTTTTTAAATGTGTATGGAGTCCGCTTGTACTTCCACCATTCACTTTATTAACTATGGAACATTTTTTACACTGTGCCACCATATTATTTTCATAAAAAAAATAATGAAAGCCAGCCGAATTATTATCGACTGATTTTTAATGTTCTTTTAAGTTATTCTTATTCATTATTATAGGTATTATTTATGAGTGTTTTAAAAATATTTTGAACTCTCAAGAATAATATTGAAATACAATATGAATAACAAACTCACCAACTTAAAAATATCGAACTATTACGCACTTTCTTCACGACTACAGCCTTGGTTTCACAGATACAAATATCAGACTACGAAACCTGCGAGTGTGCAGTATCACTCTGAGTTGTAATAGGATAGTTTTGGCCCGCCTCCTTGTTTGATTCACATATTTATCACTTCTCTTTATTGCACGATGAAACTTTTTATTCACAGTCTAATTATTTTCACCCGTTAGGGAGACATAAAAACAAAAACGTATAATATTTTGCTATGTTGGCGATCCATGAACATACAGTGGAGAAAATTAAAAAATTTTCTTGTAAAAACAGAAAAACCGGTATTTAAACTTGTGATTACCGGTATTTCAAAATTGTACAAATGGCTAAAAATACCGGTATTCTGTATCCCGGTATACCGATATTGCAATCCCTAACCATATGGCACAATATGAAAGTTATTAGTTTTTTGAGAGCAATGACTGACAAGTTGAAGATGCAGTGAATTACAATAGAGTATCTGGTTGTTGAACAAGAAAGAGGATATTCCAATGCTAGGGTACAATTTCCAAGCGAATGTAGTTCATTCAAACCACATGAATTGCATCAATGCATCACGACCAAATTCTCGAGCAGAATGAGCAGATATTACCATTTAAAAAAAGCCGTGTAGTTGGACTAAAGCAAGCAGGGTGCTCAACTAATAGGATCACTTGGCATTTGAGTACTATTCGATGGACGTAAAGAACATTAAATAAAAGTGGTTGACTGAAAGCGAAAAGAAAAGGCTAGGACAGAGTTTTCATTCGATTGGTGTTCACCGTCTGTGATCTATCCTTATCAATAATCTGACGAGTAACTCAGATACCAGTGACTGCAAGAACCATCGATAGGCTACTTAGCGTACTGGAAATGATGTCACGGAGGCTATTGAACCAACTACCCCTTACCTTTGCGCAAGTGAAAGTCACCGTTCACAGAGGTGCCTACCACATTGGACATGGAATCTCAGACTGGAGTAAATATCTATCAGCGATGAGTTCCACATCAAAATGATACCTGATGACCAACGAAGACGTATTTGGAAACATAAGAATAGCGGTGGTATACTGTCACCTGCCAAAAAGCCTCAAAACAAGGATTTATGATATAAGGTATCCTTTCAACTGATAACGGGATCATTTTGACAGTCATCTGTGAACATCTTTACAGCACGTTGCCATTTCGACGAGACTCTAATTCCGAGGTGTATTGGCCTCCCTTTCACTGACGCATGCACCTTCATTTCAACATAATTTCTGGTGACACGTGGCATGAGACTTTCTTCGTGCTATTCCTGCACTTCCCTGATAGTCGCTTTCACCAGATATCTCCCCAACAGAGCACGCTGGGATACTGTTCCTCGATCGCCACCATCTAACACGCCAATTTTAAAGTATATGGTAAGCAATCATACAAGAGGACATCCACCACCTCTACTGTCAATGATCAACCAAATAACAGCTTGCATGAAAGCCACAGGACCGATGAAATTTTATTTTTTGTTTTACTTTTGCAGCTGTGTTTTCTAAGTAAAATATATTCAAACTCTATGATACTCTCTCTGTTAAGGTTTTGTTTTCAATACTTGTGTGTCAAATCTACCAGTTTGTTGTCCCATTTGGATAACTTCTCCTGGTGTGTCGCTTTTTATGTTATATAGTGCGCTCTTTGAATTTTAAATTGAACTGAAAATTTTATTACGTAAAATAATATCATTATGCTACATTTTAAGGGAATTTCTTTTAAATTCCTTAAAAAAAAGCGCTTAAGTTAATTGAATTATTTTTTCTGCATAACTATTTATTATTTTTATCACTATTTGCTTATGTTTAAATACCTGGTTCCAATTTCTGCAACATACCTTAATATTTTGAGGTAATTTTAATCAGTGTATATACTTTATTAATAATGTTAAATCTATACAATGTTATCATTTCAGTATGCCACATAAGTAGAGCAAAACTATATTTCAGAATGTTGCATCGTGTTAATGCATTCATTATTCTATTTAATTATTATTTCTAACATTGGAAAATTTTAATAATGTATTACATTATGTATTAAGCTAAAATAATGTAGTGTGACTGACGTGGTACATTATATGAAATAATTTTCGAAATGTATTTTAATTTTCAGTAATTCTCTCAAAACTCTTTTTTTATATCAGCTGGAATCGTTATGGCTCGAAATTTGAAACGTGGCTCAGTTCTAAAAAATATCGATTGTCAAGATATACTCCAAATCCCTTTCAGTTTTCGCGATTTTGAGCTCATCACCCATTACAATTGTGACGGGGCTTTATCGCGTCTTCTATTAAAATCTCTTGGGAAATCTTTGGGGCCAAAATGGCAATTCTTTTCAACCAACTCAAGAAGAGAACGCGATTATGAAAATTAGGAATTGTGTATATATTGGAGCCTTAGTATTCGCGTGGAGTTCTATGAGGAGGTCTAATAGTGCTAGCGGTCTAATAGTGCTAGAAGATCGTCTATTTTCCGGAGCAAGTTGGATCAAGGATTATATTGCCGGTATAAGGACTGGTAGCTGTTCGCCGTGGATTAGCGGCAAGAAAGATTAGATTAAACTTTAATACTAGAGCGGTTTCTAGTAAAGTCAGGGAATCATCTATAAATACTGATTCGGTGGTTTATTGTGCTATTTGTTAAAATTATAGTTTATGTCTCATCACTCCTGATCATAAGCCTCCTAGACTTGTGTTGCTTTGCTGAATATAAATTGAAATAACAATAAACTAATTTTCTGTATGTGAATCTGAGTAGTCAATCTTTTATCCCCTCAAACTTAAGTCGTGTGTATGATGAAGAGATGATACCCACAGCCCGTGGGCTATCACACAATGTATGAATTTATGCATGGTTAAAAACAGTTTTCGTTAGTAATGGAGTTTCACGTTACAAGTAATTATAAATGTACATTATATATATTTTCTTCATTTTAAAAGTGACTGTAAGCTATCACTTGAAGGCTAATTTTATACTATAGTTTTCAGAACTAGTTAATCATATCGGGTGAGCAAAAAGTAATGGAGATATAGTAATACCCTGAAATCATATGATAGGTGGGACTGATCGATAACTGTGTAAGTCAAATCCGCGTAGGTTGGGGGGTATGATTTCGCATATACACTCACTTCCAAAAGTTGAGCACGAAGATGTAAAATGCAAAACAATCAACATATACTGCTTCGATTGACACAAAATTTGGCAGTAAAGTAGTATATATATTTATACATAAAACAAAGTCAATAATTATATACAGAAATGAAAATAATATCAAATTTTTGTAAGTTATCAGATAATGTCATACTGGAGACTTAAACAGAATTACGTATAAAGTGAAAATAAACAGCATAAAATGAAAAAAAAAACTACATTAATAGGGTATGTGATCCCCCCTCATCTAAATGCAAAGTTTACACCTTCTGACCATGCTTTCATTTAGGTGGTCAACCACCACAGAATTAAGCAATCACCATTCTTCTTCTAGAGCAGTTTACAGCTCAATAAGAGTGGCTGGAGGTGGGAAACGTGAAGATACAGCACGGCCGAGAGCATCCCAAAGATTTTCAATGGGATGAAGGTCGAGCGAATAGGCTGGCCACGCCATACGCGCAATCCCTTCACTCTCCAGGTAGTCATCGACGATGTCAGCTCTATGGGGACGTGCGTTATCGTCCATTAAAACAAAAGTAGGGCCAACTGCTGCCGCGTACTATCTCACAATGGGTTCTAGGACTTCATCTCGATACCGGACAGCCGTCACTGAACCCCGTTTAAAGATGTGCAGGTCGGTGCGGTATCCTAATGAAATCCCTGCCCATACCATAATGCTTCCGCCTCGGAATGCGTGATGTTCGGTGATGTTTTGGGGCTGATTGTGTGTTCCTTGTTTACGCCATATCCTTATACGCTTGTCATCTGGCTCCAGAGCAAATCTTGACTCATCAGTAAACATGACATTGCCCCAGTCAGACACAGTCCAATGGCCATGTTCCCGGCACCACTTTAATCGTGCCCTCTTGATAGGACGAATAAAGGAACACAAACTTGAGGTACCCGGGCATACAGTCTATTCATATGTAATCTTCGGCGTACAGTAGCTGCAGATATAGCCTTACCAATAGACGCTGTAACCATAGATGTCACACATGTAGAGGTCTCTCTGCGATTCCACTTGGCTACAATAGCATTATTCGATCTTCCGCGGGGGTTGTAACCCTTGAGCAACCGCCTACGGCCCTTCGGATAACTGTCTGTGTGGTTTGGAGAATTGTTTCTATAAACGTGAAATAACAGAATGATGAACGCCGAAGAAAAGAGCAACATCTGTGATCGACTGTCCTGCTTCAATGCGTCCCACAGCACACCAGCTCTCAGAATCTTCCATTTGTTTTCAGAATGTCATAGAAAAACGTATGTCTTGAAAACAAATTGTACGAAAGTTTTAAACACCTTCTCTATCAGCACTTACAATCAACTTCTGTAACCCTTCATAAAGCTTGCTTCTTAAAAGACTGCCCTTTTTGCATATTTCGTGACATGAAAGCATGATTGTCTGTTACCTAACATATTTACATACTTCCATCTACCTCTGCAGCGAATTGCATCCTCTTCAATTCTGATTGTCTTTCGGAAATTAGCATTTGCCTTTCCGTGCTTAACTTTTGGAAGTGAGTGTAAATACACATAATTATTTTTAGTGAGAGCCGGAGATGAAAGAAAATAATAATTAAGAAAAAAAAAGTTTAATAAAATGATAGATAAGTCAAATTAAAAAGCTCTAACCGTAGTTATTTTGATGTAGGTTTTATAAAATCTAAGTAGTACCGGTCAAAATTATATAAAATTGGGGCAGTGTACTCAACATACAAGTCACACACACATCGAAAATCTTATTTTAGCATTTACTCAATATATTAATATTAGTTAAATGGCTCAAATAAAAATCTGAATCGAAATTTGGAAATTAATTTTGAAAGTTCTACAAATTTCGATATTAAATCTTTTACACCGATTCTACATTATAATTACTCAGCACTTAATTTTAACTTAATTAACTCCTCTTTATTGACGAGGAACCGAAGTGATAATTTTGCTTTAATTTATTTAATGTCAATTATTTCTCTCAAATCTGTCAAATTATTTGCATTTTAAGTAAGGTTTACAAAGAATGTCTTTTCTATGCTAATTAATTGAAAGCTAAATTAACTAATAAACGTCTAACATAGTTCATATAAAATACGATATCTGTCTAAAACTTATATGTGCAGTTGTCAACCAACTTATTTCAACATAAATAAAAACAAGTATTTTAAAATAGTTGACTTTATAGTTGCATAATTGTAATCTTAGTAAAGAGAACTAATTAGAGATTTAGAAACTTGATATAATTGCTTAACATTGAATCAATATATTTATTGTTATTAAAGTAAAGTAATTTAGTGCGGTAAACACACACTTTTTCTTCGGTCTTATTATTGTGAAAGAAGATTTGAGTGTTGAGAAACGGAGAATCTTTGAAACATATAAAAGAACAATTAACCCTAATAATTTTAAATTATAATTGTATTTTCTTGTTTTGAAAGTATAAAATATTCTTGAGAAATTAGTAGATGAAAACATTTAGGATTTTTTTTGTTACGTTAATTGCAAATTGATGTTTCATGAAACATATGATTGTTGAATAATGTAATATTTAAATGTGATCGAGTGTTTATAATGTACCTTTTACCTTGATTTGTTATTAATGTATTTTCTGTTTTTTTTTTCACTATCACTGAAAAAATAGCTTATTTCCAGACCAGATAATTTCAAATAAAGAGTTTATACATTAAACTTTCTTTTTGCTATCAATAAGTAAAATGAAATAATTATTTTTATTACTATGTACCTCTAATTTATTTATTATTTTATTTATAGTCATTAATCTACTATTTTATGTCTAATAGTCATGTTGAATTGTACTTTTAAGTAGTGTATTGATTGATTTTGCATTATAATCTTTTTTTCACGAATATATATATATAAAAATGCAAGCAGTTTTTGCAAAATATAAGTAAAGTCAATGTTTTTGTGTTTATTTGTCCTATTTTTAGAAAGATATAAAATTTAGTGATTTTTTTAAAGTTTCATTAAGAATATAACAATTTTTTTTTTGCAATGCTTCATTGCATGGTTTCAAAATGCGCACTAATAATTACTCGCAGCTCATCGAGTCTATACAAGATTTCTAGCCACCAGGGCATAAATACCGCCGTATCAATGATACGGGGCCCCAACATACGTAAGCGAAAAATTACGACATGTTAAGGGGCTCCGACATATGTAAGCGAAAAATCACACCATTTTAAGCCCCCCGCCATAGGAAAGAAATTTTGATACGGGACACAGCCAGGACTAGCTGCGCCAGTGCTAACCACGTTCTATGAAGCATTGTACGATTAGCATTTTTAATGGCCACTGTAATTCAACTTTTCCATTCATTAGTGTTATGAATTATAGATTGGTGTACAATACTTTTCGTGAAACCTCACAAGAAGCAGTCCAAAGGTGTTGTGTCTAGAGATCTCGAAGGCCACGTATTGGTCCTCTTTTTCCCAACTATTGCCTAGGGAACACTTCGTCTAAAACTTTTCTCACTTCGAATTTCCAGTGTAGTGGTGTCCCTTTTCAGCTGTCCATGTGTTGATAATTTAAAATCAATAGATCATTCTCCAACTTGAGCTTTTTTTTTAGGTGAAACCATTTTGAAAAGACAGAACATAGCAAAACATGGACGTTGCGTAATTTAGTTTACATTTCATTTATGGTACATAAAAAACTGCAAGTGAAAATCTTTGTTTATTTTTAATTCATTTTTGAAAGTATTGCCATACTTTTTGGACACCATTTATTTTTACCACAAGTACTTTTTAAGGAATTACAAAAATTAATTTTATGTGAGCAATCTTAACCAAAAGTGTCTTGATAACTCAAAGTTGTTATTAAGGAACCAAACCTCAACAGATATAGACATTAACATTTATCTATGTATGTCAAGAAACTGTTTACAGCGTGAATGCATTCCTTTCAGCTTTAAATCATATATGCCATTGAACCCTTCGTAATTACCATGAAACGCAAAAAGTTTTCTGTATGACTGATGACATATTGATCGACGTTAATTCCCACTATCTACTCTAGAACACGTCCATTGCTCGATAGTTAAGCGCACAAAATTTAAAAAAAAATTCATTTATCATCCATTATCCATGTTTCACTGTAATAATGACATAGGGCAAAAATTTTTGTAAACCATTGTAACTCACTTTCTAAGTTGTAATTATGAAGAAATGCACGAAAAAATGTAATTGAAAAAAGTTAGTCACCAAAAGTAAGTGAAATGTCACGCTAAAAAGCAATTAAAAGGACGAAATAGTAACTGGAATATAATTACGTTTCTATTTTATCGATTAAATGATTAATACGTGCTGTATAAGGAGTCAGAAATTTGTGGCACCCGTGCCACATTTAGCACGTGGTAGAATTTTCATTGGCACTTTACACTATTCGACCAATTTGTCAATTTTTGAGTGATGATTTTGTAAGGGAGTTTACTGGACTAAAATCTTCAGAATTATGAAAAGCAACATTTACGGTTTTGCGAAAAAATCTGAAAGATAGTTCTGACGATAAATCAACAGCTATTTTAAATTATTAAATTGCTGGAGACATTTAATTGTTTGAAGAAAATTGTTGCAATTTTGCTAGAATGACATGACGGGGAAAAAAGATGTTCTGCATTAATTTCGAGTCACTATGCACTTCGTCAGCTCTGAGTTTGAAAAAACAGTGCATCATGCAATGAATCCCAGCGCATGTTGTTATTGCTGAAAATGAAGTGGCTGAGATACCCTGGTTATGGAAGCAAGGCAACTTAACAGTAATGCCAACACTGCAACGATACTCAACCTTTTTTTCTGCCGGGCCACATATATTAGCTTTTTCACTCAGGCCGCAACAGGAGGTTTAATGGAGGAGGGGGGGGCCGAGAAAGATATGCTTTAAGACCAAGATAACATGAAAAATTTAAGATGTAGAAAATTGATGAAAATGTTAAAAATCCTCTATTTTGCTTTTTTTAACTGTCATTTTTTATATTTTTTTATTTTTCACTGAATTTTTCTTAATTGGAAGCATTTAAGAATCACTCCTTCACAATTTCAGCATCAGTAAACGGTTTCATATGACTTCTAATAATATAACAAATTTCATAGGGTACCTTTGTTACCATTGTGACATTACCCCTGACGAAACACTTTTTTGCTGTTATAAAGATTATTCAAAAAAACCTATTTATCACCTCTTGAAAGAGATCTTCGAGAAAAAAATGTCATTGAACGATTCCTGTTTATTGGTATTTTTTAAAATACACTTTCGTGACAAATCAAACAATTACTGATACACTTTTGTTTTTCACATTACAGAATAATCAACTTCCCAATCATTTTAAAACAACCTATTTTCTTCGAATATTTTTCACTTGCAAGATACGAAAGCTAATTAAAAATTAGTTCCACTCATAAAATGGTCGCTACTTCATTGTTGACTATTATCACTAAGCAGAAAAAATAGCAATTCGCACCCATACGACATCGACAGCAAAAATCAAACTTGGTATATCTGTTTTCTCAAGAAAGAATTTCCCACCAAATTTTTCATAAATAAACGAATTTTTCTGAACAATGGGCCATGACCGGGAAACTTAAAAAGGCACAGGAAGCCGCAGGTTGTGTACGCTGCCCGTATAAAAACTTAGTAGCAAAATCAAGACATAACGATAGAAAAATCAAGCTGAAACACCAAATTCCTGAAATTAAACAAGTAGAAGTCTGGCACAAGCTTAACAAGGGTTAGAATAGGATACTTTAGGGGCATGTGTGTAAATTCAGAAGAATGGGACACGAAAGTACTCTTTCTGCACAGCATCAATTTCAAAATAATATAAACGTGGGTTTTTTGCTTCAAAGTATTAAAAAAAAAACATCTAAAATAATTACCCTGTCAATGTTAGACAGATAATAATTTTAAAACATCTGCTTTAAATCATCTGATTGAAATTGTGTGTTTCCGTTCTTTACAAGCTAAATGAATAATTTTTGGCGCATTGATATACATGTCGCAGGAAAATGAGGAAATTAGGGCTTTCATCAAATCCCTAAGGGAGATGATCAATTCACGGAAGATGCTAAGATAACGTCTCTTTGAGGTCATTTCCGTGACGTAAGTAAGTGATTTGATCAAATACACGAACTGTTTTAGTGAAATGATGAAATGAATAAGTCAGCATTTGTAGAGCTCTGTTTTCGCCTGTTACCACTGCCTTTTACCTCCTCTCTCTCCTCGTCCGTGCTAGGCAGCGCCGGGCTTCTGACGTGACATACCAAAACAAAATGACCTAAATATCATTTTTTAGTTAATGCTGAATGTAAATTTTAATGCTTTTAACATATATTAATAAAAAGTACTAGAGTAAAATGTATTAATTACTTATTTTTCATGCTTCCTTCAGAAACTGTTGAAGAGACATGATTATGACTGTGTGAGGAAGCCTTTGTATATAAAGTAGTTTATCTTATTTATTGAGCAGTATGTATAAAATTATAGTATCATTTCTGTTATTACTTAACTAAGCTAACATCTTGTACGCATTATTTGCTATCTTTTTTTACAACTAAATTTATTTAAAGAAACTCAAAATTTGCCTATAATGTTACAAAAATTTTAAGAAATCCTCTTCCTTATATATATTAAGTTATGAGAGGATATTATTATTTTGATATTAGATAGTGTTTCTAGATGAATTGAAAATTACCTAGCCATTTAATTTTCAACCCAAGCTATTGTTTTTATAGTGTATGCCTTTAACATGTACTCTTTTGTTTCACAAATGAAATATCTATCAAAGCCTTCTAAACATCTATTAAGTGTAAAATTATTTACTTAAATGCTGAAAACCCACGAGTTTTTGTTCTTATCACATTTTAAGATATTAAAGTAAAGCTGACAGACAAATAAAAAACAAATGCCATTTGAGTTTACTTTAGCAAAATCAAAATTGAGCAACCCTCTCACAAATTCAACTTAAATTCATTGCTAAGTTTTTTCAACATTGATACACAAAATATTTTTGTGTGTGTTCCCTATTAACTCAATAGCCTTACTACACTAATTCTATACCTTCTTTATTCCTCTTGTTCTTACGTGTGATTAAGTTACCTTCTGGAGTGTCGAGAAGCTTTTAACCTCCATTTTCTAAACCCGATTCCACAAAGTTTTCAAAGTTAGTTAGAACGTGAAAGACTAATTTGGGGCAAAAATGGCAGCTGAGAGGGAGGCTCAGCATCTGACAACATTTCTCGTTAAGTTAATGAGAGAGAGAAAGAGAACAAAAAAAATGAAAAGACGCGAAAAGAGAAAAGTGCTAAGCGAATAAAACTGACCACCTTACAGAAGGAAATTTTCTGAGTATTTCATTAATTCTCTTGCGTAGTTTGATGTCACATCGCATTAAATGTACAGAACAGCCACAAGCCGATTAAGACTCTTTTATTTTGGTCTTAAAATGTGTTAAAAAGGATTAATCTCTTGAAGCAAAAGAAGTCGACAGAGTGTAAGACTAGAGACTAAATACAATCTAAAATACAGATTTGTTTAACCACATAGTCCCTCCTCGTCTTAAAAACTGTCATTTTCTGCTTTCAGAGACATTCCCCAGGTATTCTTAGATTGTTGAACAAAGATATATATTTTAAAAAAGGATTAAAAGATAGCGAAAAATTTCAAGTGAAGGAAAATCACAGTCTTCCTACAAATATTTGCATTGTTTAAGGCACATGTTCTTTTTTTTTTTACCACTTTTTTAAATATGTCACTATTATAAATTTGCTAATGCCTGCTCTAATGATTAAGCTGCTTTCAGCGCTTTGTGTTTTAAAAATATGATTTTAAAGTAGAATATTAAAATAAAATTAAAGTATTCCTTAATTAATAATGAAAATTTGACAATATTTATGAATTTATTCAAATAATGCGTTATTGTGGAGGGGGATGGTCTGAAATTTAAAAAAATAATTTAGACTACGACATTTTCATACTATATAAAAATACTGTTTAACTTTAGTATTATATAGGTATGTTGAAAGATTCCAAATTGCTTCATTCATTAATCATTTCGAAGTTCCATTGAGATTAAATTGAAGATTTCTTAATCAAAGTGGCAGCATAGATTTTTTTCTAATCTGCTACAACTAGATTAAAAAGTATATGAATTTGTAAAGTATACTTGTACGTAAGGGTGACTAATCCATCGGCATAAACATGGGGGTTATCCGAAACGAATAGGAATAGTTAGGGCTTTGTTAACGTCGTGCTAAACCAGAGTCCAAATCAACAGTGGTAGGGACGTTTGGCACAGAGACTTAAGAAAATAACACTAGCATTGGAGGTTGTAAAGCACCACTTGGTGGGAAAGACATTTTCACTCTAAATAACTATATAGACTAACGAAAAGTAACACAACATCGACATAAAATAGTAATGAAAGCCAAAGTCAAGAATACTTACAAGTCCATTGTTTGTGTCTCCTCCACAACGGGGGAGGCAGATTCCATTGATGGTTTGTTAGCTTGGGCGATATCTTCTAATTGTGATTTGACCATTGGTATTTCCCCAGTAGCATCAGGATTTGGGTAGACATTGGCTGCATCGATAGAGTATTGTTGGACATCAGTAAGGTGCAGGATGTAGACGTCCTAACTCCATCGGATGCAGTCCAACACACAGAGATTCTTCAAGACATTGAGGTAGCTTTTGTGGCTACCAATTTTAAAAATGTGTTGTTCTCAGGGTCCCAGGCACCGTGAGAACCGACAACAATTGGCACAATTTGCACCTTTTGGAATCCAAGTGAGGTAAGGTGATGAAGGAGTGGGGTGTTCTTTTCCACCTTTCCTTTTTTCGCTTGCTCAAAGGCATGCCGTCTGTTCTTGAACGGAATGGTGGAGTCGATGATGTAGATAGCGCTGTCTTTTTCAGCCATCAAATCCGTTCTAGGCCATTAGAGCCCACCACTTGGTTCGCATGGAGAATTGTGCATTTGAAGACCACCGCTGTCTTGACTCTTGCGAGTATTGCGTTGTGGTGCATTTGCCATGCTGTAGAATATGTCGGACAATGGTTGAGTACATGTGGTAAAGTCTCCTATTTACCACATTTCCTGCAGGCCCTTTGATCAATGGGGTTCTACTGCTTATATCCATTGAGTTTAAAGTGCATATTTGAATAAATAATTTAGCCATTGTAGAGAGAGAGAGAACCAACTTTATTCAGAGATTTTCGAATGACAAAAAGAAAAAAAATATTGGTAATTTGTATCACATTTCAATAGTTTATTTTTGAAACATTAGTTGACTCTATATACCAACAAATTGTCTACAAATTTTATGTTTTTTTTTCTTACTGTGCTGTTTACGTACAATTTGTTGAGCTTTATTTGTTTTCTTTTTTTGGTGTTGCAATTTTAATGCCCAATAATCTACTTAAGGTATCCGACTACGTTCGGAATCGTGATTTTGCAAAAATGTATAATTTGATAATATTTATGATATTTAGTGTCACTTATATTAGAAAATGTATATAAAATTATTTTAAGAATATTATTACAATGAAAAATTATTTAAGTACAATATTTTTACAAAAAATGAACATAAAAAAACCAATTTTCAAAATATATTCTCTTTTCGTGAAAAATGCTTATATTATAATAATATTTTGCCTGTATATAGCTCAGACCTCTAAACAGAGGTTCTACTAGAATGTGTGTGTTTGAAATATATAACTTAGAAGTGGGTTTATCCTTGTTTTACCACAACAGAGGGAAGAAATTTTAAGAAAAAAACGCCGATAATTATTTCAATTGGTTGTAACTCTGAAAATAATGTGAATATTTTTTTAAAAAAATAGTTCATACTCTCTGGAGAAGTCTTTGCTTTATATAAGCACGCACACACACACACACACACACACACAAAATATTATAATTTTAGAAGCATTTTTTATAAAAGGAGAACGTTTTGAAAAAATGTTATTCTAAGTTAATTTTTTGCCAAAATATTGCATTTAAATATTTTTTTTTTTTGTAAAATTGTCCTTAAAACAATTTTATACATGTATTCTAATCTAAGTGACACTAAATATCATGAAAATTATCCATTTATGCACTTTTTAAAATCACGGCTCTGAACGTAGAGTTGGATACCTTAAGACGCTTACGTGTATTCGATTTTAATCACAGTTCATTTCAAGAATTTAAGGTATCCGACTACTTACGACAACTCTTTTTTTAAAATAATTGAAAATATGGATTTTATTTGTGGTTATTGGATTTATTTAGTTCATTTTAAGAAAAAAAAGGCTAAAATTTAGAAAAGAAAAATAAATTATTGCTACTAAGATGAAAAAATGGTTAAAAATTGACAAAAAATTACATAAACTGGGCCCGCTCTGAAAATGAACAAATTCTCTCAATTTTTCAATTTTAATGTATTACTTTGCTATTCCTTTTTGAAATGACCTTCAAGACAAGAGATATTTTAATTTTTACAAAAACTAGAGCAATTTATCTTAGTTATTATATGAAATTGCTTAAAAAAACAGTGATTATGTACACATAAGGAACTGTAAATTTTGTTATAAAACAGTGATTGATAAATTTGAAAATTAAAACATTTCTATTGTTACACAGAACATACACAAAAAGTCTCAGCTAATTATTTTAAAAACGTTTTGAGCAATCGCTGTCCCCGTTTGAGCTTTTAGAGAAAAAAAACACATTTCTAATAAAACGCATTTTAAAGTTTGATATTTTATGACATCGGCTTTTATTAAAACACTTGTAGTTTTTGTTCTAGAGAATGGAAAATAATAAACTTGATATTTTAATAAAGATTATAAGATGACCTATAAAATAAATTCATAAAACAATGTTAAAATTACCAATTTTAGGATAGTCGAATACCTTAAAGGGAACACTGATGAAGGAATAATTTATTCGTTTTGGATAAATGTACATAAATGTAACCCCTGTATGTGGACTTTAAAAAATAGCAAGAAGTCTCTTCATTAATTCATCTAACAAGTACAATGTAAGTAATTGATTCCATCTTACAAAAATGTTTTAACTCAAGAAGAGTTGTGTGTGCATATCCTTACTAATATTATAAACGCTAAAGTTTGTATGGATGTTTCTTAGTCTTTCACGCAAAAACAACTGAATGGATTTTAATGAAACTTAACAATAATATAGCTTATACATCAGAATAACACATAGGCTATAATTTATCAAGATATTGTGTGAAGTGTCCAACATATAACGATAATTGTCAAGTAAGTAGGAAAAATTTCTGCCATCTGTAAGCAATTCTTGCACGCTCTGCAAAAAAACCCGCGACATCATATATCTACCTTTTTATGTGTGAAGAAACCCTTTTTGTTTTGTCTACGCCAGGCCCTTGCTTCTAATTTATTCCTTTGATCAGTGTAATCCCTATTTTTTTTATTTCAGAATAAAACTAAGTTCTGAAGGGAGAGGTTGTTTTAAATCTCTCTTTATTCGATAGCTACTATTGATTTTTTCCATGTGTAAGCCATTATTCCCAAAATATAGTGAACCATACATACAAAAAAAATTAATAATTTATATCTATGCGTGTTTTTTAATGCTCGTTTGGTAGTAACAAATTGATCTTATATCAAAATAAATACTTTTTTCACTTCTGGTACTTACAGTAGATAAACTTTGTCTTTCACACTACATCATTTGGACAAATTTGCATAATTTGTTTGTGGTTAGTAGTTAATTATAACGCTATGATTTTATTTGAATAAGCAGATGTTGTATTTTTTAAGTATAAAAATAATAATAACTAATGTACTGTATTTTTGGAGTGAGTGAGTGAATATTAACATCCCACTGTTCAGCTACACGAGGGCTTTTGGCGACGGACCACGTAAATTTGAACCATGGTCAAGTGAAATGGACGACAGCTGAGCTGGCACCCCCCTCTCCTAACTACCACACAACATCAACTTAGCAGGAATATTCTACCAATACTTAGCAGGAATATTCTTTGAAATCGACTCTTCCAAAATATATGGCAGCACGGGTTCTATGATGAGTATTTTAGCGGGGAAGGCGAATAGAGTTTTGTTGCAGAAATTGCGTTTTCAGCTGACGGCGTTTTCAGCGGATTGCGAATACTATCATTTTTGTCCCTAAAAATAGTTAATGTCAAAGTTCAAGTGTCTTATGATTTTGTATGTTAATGAAGACCTTAGAAAACGATTGACTATTTATTTTAAGTGAACAGTGTATATAATTAATCTTACAGTGGAATATCTTTAATTAATTAATCAGCTCTAACGGATTAAATTTCCCAAAGTTTAGTATTTTGCTTATTTATATCCCTTAATTTTCAATGTAGTGATCCAAAAAGGTATTGCTTGAAAAAAACTGCAGTAAATCATAATGCGGTAGATAAAGGGTTAACGTGCATCGCTCCCCTACACGGTGGGTCTTTAGTGGTACTAGGCTTGAACTCGTAACAAGGCCAGCCACGATACGATATCTTGACCACTCGGCTACCGAGGCCGCTTTGTTTTTTGGAAGTGTAGAAAAAGTACCTACTAAGAATTATGCCGCGAAAGCGTAAGTCTAATCTTTCCCAAAGCTCTAATTAAGCTCGAGCTATGAAAGTAGCTAGACATTTGCCAACTTGACTCTATCACCAACATTTCCCTATGTTTTTCATTGAATCGCCATTATAATTTAGGAAACGGCTTTGCTTGCGAATATTACAATTTTATACATAAAATAAATACAACAGAAAGTAATATTAATGTACCACTTTCAGAGAGATTATTATCAGGAATTACACTTTAAGATATAAATTATTTACACAATTTTAAGCGTTCATTGTACAAAATTTGTAACAATGTGTTACTTTTGCTGAGCAGAGATCAGCTTAGGAAGGTATTTTCAAAAATTGATCCTTAAGAGAGTTACGGAGAGTTATAAATAAAAAAAAATTCTTTTTATCAGCTATTAGATCTACAGACTTTAAATTTAACAAAGGTTTTTTCTTTCTTTTTTTTTTTTTTTTTGTTCGGCTGAGATATGCAAAAAGATTTTTTTTGTTTATTTTGTAATTCACGCAAAATTAACTCATTAAAAACTTCTTTATCCTTCAATCTGTATTGTTTAATTTTTCAGTTCACCCGTGCGAAAACGGGTATACCAGCTAGTTATGTCATATATGTAAGTATGTATGTCTGTGCGTGTGTGTGTGCGAATGTGTGTATGTATTTAATTTAAATATATAAATGTATAAATTAATGTAATATAAAATTGAGTTTATGGAAAACCTGAAGAATGAATTTGGAAGTTAAATTTGATTTAATTATGTTGGTTGTTTATATAGGTAAAGGAAGAAATAATTTTGTCTCATTGAGAGTTTTTATAAATATATAACTTAAATAGATTTCTGTATGCAAATGATGTAACAATGAGATTTACATCTGGATTGATTTGGAAATAAAATATCAAATGAATTTCGAAAAATTTATTTTTTACGCCTCAAAAGGTGTTAAATTGAATTGAAGCAAACGTAAGTTATAATTCTTATATGCAGAAAATATTTCAAGTTTCTTAAGAAATTATACAACTTTTACTTTTTTTTGTTCCTTTTTCTGGTTGAAAATGCAGTTAAGTATATTTCAGAATGATTAATTCAAGAAAATATATAAGTCCTATTATAATTTATATCATTACATAGCACGTAGTTAGAATTATTCACATGATTATTCTCTCTCTCTCTCTGATTTGTTTTTTCAAAATTACTTAACTTTATTTTCTGGGTAATTATTGTTTGTAAGACAAACTTCAGACATTTGACTTCAGAAAATTTTAAATCTATCTTAGTGAAAAATACATAATCAAATGTATGAAAAGAATCCGAGTTTACATTTCGGCTGTATAAAACTGCATCATGCAATTACTTATCTTTCACAGCAAAAGGTTCAGTAGAATAGTTTATTAAGGCTTTACAGAATCACGTTCGTAGTGCATTCCCAATCCATTTTTATTGCCTTGAACGTGACTCACAGAATGCGGATTCCGTGAAGGACACGATATTTTTTCTTGTATTCCCGACGACCCATACCTGCATTGATTGGTCACGTTACGTCTGCTTTGCGAAGCATATAAAATAATATTTTGTACAAAAACAGAAAACACAAACACAAATAACATTACTATATCTTGTTTAAAAGAAAATTTACCTTGTCATTACTTTATACAAAATATAAGAAAAATTGACAAGTATCTGTGGTACTAATTGAATAATATTTAAAATATTTATATTAAAAAAATAAACACTTAGAAATAAAATTTATGCAAATGACCCACTTTTCTAGTTTTTCTTAATTTAGTGATATCAATGTAGAATTCTCTGAGAAATAATCACACATAATTTTTTTTGTAATACAAATAATAATGACATAAACTATCTATTTTTTTTTATGAAAAAACGTTATGTAGAGCTAAAAGAAATCCAAAAAAATTACTTACCACTTGTTCCCTTACCAGTTACATTGCTACATCCAATTTTTTTCGTTGTTATTTTCATTGCCACGGTTGCCTAGTGGTTATGGTCATGAACTCATGGCCGAAGTGTCACAGGTTTCAAACCCTGGTGCCACTGAATAGTCACTTTATAGAGGGGATTGATTCACGTTTAATCTGTCAAGACTCAATGTCCACCCGTTGGTATAATGTGGCAGTTAGGTGAGGAGGTGCAAGTTTAGTTTTGTCGTCCTCGTCATATCAATTGAGGGCCCATTTTTTCAAAAACTCTCTCTCTTCCTCTAAATCCTCTTCTTTTCTTTATTTCTCTAAAAATTTATAATTTTTTAGAATAGATCTTTTTTATCAAATAAGATATTCACTCAAATGTTAGAGCTTGATGATGCATCAAAATTAGGATGTTTATCGTCAGTTGCTCCTTTTTAACATTATAAGTTTGGTGGCAATATTGATATCAAATCAAACTGTAGTGACACCAGATAGTTGTCAATAGAGTCGAAATAACTTCAATTCACCTTTAATTAAATGTATTTATCAAATTTTTTCCGTAGGCTTGAGGAATGCCTCACATGATCATTTCAAACAACTAATGAATCGTCGGGAATTCAGTGGAGAGCAAGAGGACTGTAACGTTGATTTTAATGTTCTATCTGATAAATGAAGAGCCCTTGGTATACGAAGTTTATTGATAACTTCACAGCACTACACTCACACACACAAACATTTAAAGACTATTTACAGAGTTTAAGAAGAAATATCGCTTACAGCGCTCTGTCCAAAGCATCATGCCTTTCATGTTAATTCAATCAGTTACATCAGCGTTCTCCTAATAGTTAAATGACGCGTTACATATGTTTATTCTGGCAACTCTGAAGTCGCCAATTACGTTCGAAGGCTCCAACAACTAGGGTTAGTAAGTTCAATCTGAAAGAAGTTGTGAAGTATTCACCCGTGGGTGATACCTCACTCCTAAGTTATCTTCGTGACCTAGAGGTGTGGGATTGAATGAAGAACCAGGTGTTGTCATGATCTTAAAATGTCTTTATTAAGATCTCAACTTAAACACTAACAATGCTAATATTTATGTTATAACTTAACGGATCTGAGGGGAGAAAACACACAATACGTATTACCAAATAAGCGCGATATTAACCACTGTATTAAACCTTCCCGTCTATTCCTAATCTCTGTTTATGTCACAGTTACTAATAGAAATTAGAATTATCCTACCTTAATCTCTTGTTTAACCGCAATCTTCTCGGATCCTAAATATCTTTTGGATCATCTCGCGTGGAATTGTATCCACCTTGACTTGATCGTTCTGTCACGGATAGCTTCACACTCAATGACGGCTTTCTTCTCTTCCTTCAGTTCACGCGCTTAAACCAGACTAGCATAATCACTCCCCAATAGGTCATCCGCTTACGTTAAACTTCTGCTATTTAAAAAGGTTTCTAATTTGCATATTCACGTTTCACTTCTGGATTTGGTTGGAAAGAATTTGCCTTTTTCGGCCCCAAAGAACCCAAGAGGAGTTTTTAGAAGAAAACGCGATGAGCCCGTCACAAACATCAGGACACAAAGATAAATAAATAAATACTTCCCTGCAGTAATATTAAGAACAGTTTACATGTGGCTGCAGAAACCTAGAGGTTATTGTCACGAAATCATGGCTGGAGTGTCGTGGATTCGAGTCCCGGTTCCACTGTAGATCCATCTTGTAAAGGGGACCCATGAACGTTAAATATGCTGAGGCTCAATGTCCTCTTGTTGGTGTGGTGTGGTAATTAGGAGAGGGAGAGGCCACCTCAGGTGTCATCCTAGTCACTTGATCGAGACTGAAACTACATGGTCCATCTCCAATAGCCTTTGGTGCTTTATACAGGTTGTCCCCGAACTCCATGTACAAACTTGGAGGAGAGGTAGAGAACATCCTGAGAAGCCATAATCACATAGGAAAGCATGGGGGGAAACGTAACCCTAATGACATAAAGAGACGCAAAGACAGTAAGGCAGCAATACAGAATGTAGTGTAAAACGCTTTATTACAAGAACAAAAAACTGTAATAAAAGCATCACACTAGGTGTTTGAAATTGCTGCCATTGGCATGTATGCACGCACGATACCGATGCGGCATGGATTAGTGGACATGTTCGAAATTACCGGGAGTTTCACGGATCGTAGCAGCAGCGATGGATATCCATGCCACCATATTCATTTCAGATTTGACGAGCGTGTCGTCAAATGTGGCTCTCAAAGTGCTATGTACCACCAGGTTCTGATGCATCCGAGGGAAAGTTTGATGATTTGGTTACCATCTCGTTGAATTCCTTCCTCATGCAATCGAACAGCAACACATCCATTTCCGTAGCCAGGGCCGTAGTTGAAGTGGATATCCGCCAACTTGGTGTTCGTATAACGATTCCTGTTCATCACAAGCAGTCCATGTCTAAAATAAGGAAACCACATGTGCCGACCTTGCGAGGTCACGTACAGAGCCGCCTATCGCTTTCCTATGTAATTGTTCCTCACGAGGCTCTCTACCGCCCCTCCAAGTTTGTACACGCCATTCGGGGACACCCTGTATTGCGATGTTAATTTTTCTTTCACTCAATCACTTAAGAACAGTTTCTGCATGAATAGCACTTTAAAGAAGAAAGCATCACAA
Organism: Trichonephila inaurata madagascariensis; assembly: GCA_019973955.1. Lineage (NCBI taxonomy): Eukaryota > Metazoa > Arthropoda > Arachnida > Araneae > Nephilidae > Trichonephila > Trichonephila inaurata. The sequence continues at coordinate 1,266,814 of BMAV01010006.1, forward strand.
TCAACTAGTCACTTTCCATCGGATTTACAAAGTAAACTATTCTGCATCCCCTTTTCAATAAAACGCTGGTAATGCTATTTAAATAATCGATGAACACAAATATGTGATATTTGATGATATATGATGCTTGTCAGCTATTCTTTTTAAAAGAAATTAATTGAATTTTCTATTTTCAATATATTTCAGTTTTTAAAGACAAGGAGAATTTTCTATTATTTTCATTGACTCATAAATTAAACTGACGAGTTACTTCATACCCCTCTGACCTTCGATAGAAATATGCAGAATAAACACCACACCGATCTCTACATACCTTGAAGAAAACCTTGCATAATGGATAAGAACTCTCGTATAAAGAAATAAAAAGAGAACCCTAAATGGCGCGCTTCTGAGGAAATGACTCTCCCTATATTAGATTTCGGCAGTCGATATGGGTTGGAATGCACCAAGAATTTCATGCTATTGATGACAGACGTGAACAAAGGAACCGAGTTATATGGACGCCAAGCCAATGGAATTGGATTATGGGAAACCATAATCCATGATTATTTTATTTTAGGTAGCATTATATAGGAATAAAACATAGATGCTCTTGAAATGAATGAAAGATGATAGGATGCAACAAATACAAACATTTTTTCTTTCTTTTGACAGAAATGTTTGAATTGTAAGAACACATTATATATACATTAAATTATTACTTATATCAACTGTTAAAATCACGTTTAATATTCAAACAAGTACTATATAAAAAAAAAATTAAGTTAAGTCCTACTTAGGTCAACAAAGAAAATTTTTATTTTTTAGTTACTTTTTATTAAATAATTAAAATTAATATAAATATGTATATATACATATGACAGAATCACAATATTAATTTTCAAATTAGAAAGCGATTTCCCCTTTTTCTTTCTATATAGGGTGTCGAAATGTTACTTTTGACTTTACTATTGATTCATTAATTAAAATTAATTATTCAAATAAAATAATATAGTAAAAAGGAATTACATCCTCAGAAATTAGGCCATGTCAGGAGGTATTCGAACCCACGACCTTTGCATTAGAAGTCCAACGCGCTATCCATTGCACTACAGGAACACAAAGAGCGATTTTCCTTTTTATATACGATGTAGGGCTTTTATTTTTGTTTGTTTCTTTTTATTCCTTATTTTAATTTAATTAATGAATTTATATTTGAAAAAATTTTATTGACATCAAGTATCATCCACTACAAGTTTAAGAAATGTATTTGAACTTGAGAGGATGAATAAAAAAGTATTTTATTAACGATTGAAAATTTGAACAAGATATATATATATATATATATATATATATATTGTGTTGTGTGTGTGTGTGTGTGTGTGTGTGTGTGTGTGTGTAATGTGAACTAATAGTAGGAATGGAAAAATGAAGTTTGGGATAAGGTATTTTTGTTAAATTGCGCTTATTGAGTATTTTGCTGCAAAACATTTAAATAATATTTTCGTAGAAATTCATGGAAGAAAATTCTTTAGTTCTACATTTTAGAATTGGAGATTATTACTTAATTTTATATAAAGTGTAATGGTAAATACAAGTAATGGTAAATTCTGTGTATTTAGAGAAAATGCAGTTAACAACCAGTGTCGAATGTTTTAATTTTCTTATGTTTTTTTATTCATAATTGAAAATCAAGTTTATATGATACATTAAAAATGCACAAATGTTTGACTTTTGAGAAAAACATTTGTGATTTAAGTAAATCGTCTAAACCTCGAAGAAAAAAATATATATGAAATACCACTTGTGACGGGCTCACGCGTCTTCTCGTTAACATGTCCTTTGGGTTCATTTGGGGACAAGATTATGGCAAACTCTTTTAACAAAACCCAAAAGTGAAACGTGAAGGAAAAAATGCAAATTAGATAGCTTTTTAAGTATCGGAAGTTTAAGTAGCAAGGTGGCAATTTGGGGAATGTTATGTTAGAGATTGATACAATCGTGGAAGTGAAGCCAACTGAGATTATCCGAAGATATAAAAATTAGGTCAAGGTGCATACCATTGCATGAAAGACGAACTTCCTTAATATCGGATCAACGATTGGGTTAAGGTAGGATTGACTATTTAATATTAGGACTTGCGATATTATTGGAATTAAGATTAGGGGGAAAATATTTTATATGGTCCGAGTTAGGTTATTTCGGTATTACTTGTATTGTGTGTCTGTTCATCGTAGATTCTCTCATATATATTTATTATCTAATCTGTTAAAAGTTTAAGTTTAAATTCTTAATAAAGTCATATTAAGAACATGGACACGTCTGGTCCTTTTGTTAATCCTACACCTCTAGCTCACGCAGATAATCAAAGGGAAGGTCACCAAAAGGGGGCATTTTCACACACTTAAAAATAAGATACAAAAATTAAGATATATTTTAGGAGTACACATTGGAGTACATATAACAAATATAAAAAAATATTAAATTAATTATACATAAACTTACAGAGAAAGGAAAAGCTCTAAAATAGTTTGTTGTAAAATAGAACCTAAAAAACTATTGTCACTAAAATTCCCGGGTGGTTATTATAA
>BMAV01010007.1:0-80929 GCA_019973955.1 Trichonephila inaurata madagascariensis
GATAATTTTTTGACGATTGTAAAATTCTTAATTTTTTTTTTTAAACATTTTTAATTAATTGTTTTAATTTATGCTTTAGATGTAATTTTATAGTTAAAATATATAGCAATTTTTCTGTGTTACATGAATATTAATAATATCGGTAGATTTGCTTTTTTATTTTACTTTTTTAGTAGTCTATTTCATCAACATTGATAAAATCTTGAGTTAACATTATATAAAAGATTTTATAGATAAAACTCTACTGATAATTATTTTTTTACTAAAATTTTTTTTAATATTTTTCCCACAGAGTGTATAATACAATTTTTGCATAATTTATGTAGCATAATTAATTTTGAAAAAAAAACTTTTATACAAAATTTATTTTTATCCTGCCTAAGTGTTATTTATCCAAATTGAGATTTGATGTACTTTTTTTTTTTTTTTATTATTTATCTTTTAAAAATTAGTAGGATTTTTTTTTTAAAATTTCTCTTTAAATAAATTATAATATGCTTTTTTTTCAATATACTCTATAATATATGTGTATGAGAAATATTTATCAAAGAACATTTCAAAGTATCTTTTTTGTTAATCTGCAATTTTAGTCCTCATAAAATTATATACGATGTGAAACTTCTTAGAACTTGCCCCAAAAACATTGATTTTTTTTTCTAATAAAAAAGAAAACCCCCCTGACATTTTCTAAATAATGGGGAAAGTATCATCCTTCTTGTCAATTTTTTATTTGAACTTTGGGATCAATCATGGCAACTGACCGTAATTTTATTTTTTAAAAATTAAATTTTGCATTACAATTGTTTTTTTATGTTTTTGGGGGAGGTCTCGAGTGCTACGTAGAACTATGTAAAGGGTAAGAACGTATCCCCCAAATAGGCCAAATTGTATTTTATGAAAAATTACGCAAATTAAACCCCAAATGAGCCTAAAAGCCCCTACTAGGGGTGGATTTTGGGGTAGAGGTGCCGGGGAGGTTTGTCCTTGTTATCTGACTTTGGCCCCAATTACGAGGTCCGTCGAAAACCCAACTATGAACTTTTGACGTTAAACTGACAAATCTAATTTGGATGTATTTGTAATTTATGGATTATTTATAATACCGTATAATTTATTGCATAAATTTTTATGCATTTGAGTGATATCTTTCTGATTGTTAAGCGCATTTTTTTTTTAAATGGGATTTTTTTGGTATTATATGCTTTTGGTTCAGTCCTTTTTTTCCTTCACCAAAAATTAAAGGGCTACATTTTCTTTTTTAGCGACGCATTTTAAGATCTTCATTTTCATCCATCTACGAAATTTTGATCACATTTTTTTTTATAGTTAAATTGCTCTTCAAAACTTTAAAGCATTTTCTTTCTAAATCTCATTTTTTTTTCAGCTGATTATAAAAATCAACATTTTCTTTTTAGCTACGATTATACAACATCTTCATTTTTTACCCCTACGAACATTTCAAGATCTACATTTTTTATAGCTGCTAATATAGGAAGATCTATGTTTTATTTACAGCTATCAACACTAAAAGAATCTACATTTCTTACAGCTATAGGAAATTTTCAAAATTGTCACAATCGAACTTTAAATCTTTCTTAACGATGAAAACGAAAAAATTTTTTTTTGTGTTAAATTTTTCAAAAGTGGTCATTAAATGCAAGCGTACTTAAAAGTATTTGATTTTTTTTAAAAATACAATTGCTTTTAATAAAAATTAAATAAGGTTATAAGTTTTCAATTTCCAGGGTGGACAAAATATTTGCAGTGTCCCTTCAAAATCTTTTTGAACTATGGTAATTATTACATTTTACCACTTTTTCAATAAAATTAATATTTATTAGATGCTAAAAGCCTAAGAAAAGCAAGAATAATAGGTAAATAATCTGTATTTTATGAAAAAGGACTAAACTATCACTTTTTCATTTGGAAATATTAAGTATGGAAATTTTCTATCAAGTAGACTATGAGGTGAAACTTAATTCTTTGAAACCTCGCAGATAAAAGTCATTACACATGCTAGTATCATGGCTGTAGATTTAACTCTTTATTTATATAAACATTAAAATGTGTTTTACGGTAACAATTTTGCTTACACAAACACAAAAAAGTGATTACTAATACAAACAAATGTATATATACGACATAAAATCTCTCCAAAAGGGGATATGTCATCATTCTCGTGTGGAAATTGCATGTATTTTCCAGGCTACATACTACAAATTCCTATTTGGGTTTGAAAAGCTTACTTAGCCTTAAAGTTTACTGATGTATAAAAATAATTAGAAAATAAAAGTTAGAAGATCACAATGTGTGTGTGTCCCAGTTCTTGTTTAATACGACCATTTTTGAGGAAAATCCATTTAAAAATAAAACATGCATTGAAGTTGCTATTTGCTTTCAAAGTTCATCATGTATTTTTTGTCGCCCAAGGATGTTCTTTGCTGTGCTTCCAGAGGTGTCGAATTTACTTCCATCTTGATGAAGATGTCTGCGTCATTTCACTGGATAAAAAACGGAGATGATCAAGTTGCAGCGCTTGGAAATCTCAAAAGTAAGCATAAAATGAAAATCACATAATTCCGATAACATTTCCATCAAAGCTTTAATTTAATTGATATATTTTTTTAATCAATTCAACTTCGTTTATTCAATGAAGTATAATTCTTAAAATAGATTTCAAATTCCAAATTAGCTGGATTAAATAATTTTAAAAATTTAAAATATTTTCATATCATAAATACCTTGGTTTAACTCTCCAAAAACTAAAAAAAAAATGCTTTTTTGGGGGGAAATATTTTATATGAGCCAATGCTGCAAACCACTTAAATATTTTCTTTCAATTCATTAAATAGTTTTCATCTTTGCATTTCATCATGAATGTTAACAAAAGCTGGTCATGTCTCTTTGAAGCCTGTATTGGCAAAAACAGGATCTACTTTCATGTTTTTATAATATCCATAGGTTTAAAAACAAGGGATGCATGCAAGATACAAAAATAAAAAGGACTTCCAAAGTGATCAATCACATAAGAAGAAAAATCCTTACAAGAAACTTTTTAGATTTCATGACTGAAAAATATCTCCTGGTAGGTTTGCAATAAGATCAGAACCAATAAGTAAGATTAAAAAAAAAAAAATTTATTGACATGTCGAGGGCATGTGTATCTGTAGGTTCGGGATGATTTTTATTTTCTTCTTTGTGTATTTAAAATACTAGCCACTGATTATCATCGTGCACTAAGTAGCAAAGAGCCAAATTGCTTTTTTTTTTAAATGTATCCATATTGAAAAAAATAGCTTTTATATGTGGTAGTTTTCTTCGAAGAAAATATTTATCACTGATATTGTGCATCCAAAATATCAAATATGAATTAATTTAATAATCTTAAGGTAATATTTTGATGCATACATTAATAAAGTAGATATAAAAAATGTAATATTTTTTATGGAAAAAATCTCTTATTATGTTCAGAACTGAAGAGCAACTTTTCAAATTTATAATTTACTAAGTAGAATCTGGTGATCATTTTTCCCTATATTCACTATAAAAAAGGAAGGCTATTAAAGTTTAATAATTTCTTAAGTAAAATCTTTGTATTACTTTTTTTTCTAGCGTTTTACTATATTTTTCAGAACATATATATCTAAAGTGAAATTAGTTCTTGATTTTAATATCATTTTTTTATAAATATGAGTTGACTACCGTCATCTCGTAACATCAACAACACAAGCAATGATATACAGTTACAGTATACAGTTAACATGAAAGTACACATTCAGTTACAGTTATCATGACATCACCTCCTTAACTTATTAATTATATAATATAGTCATTCAAAAGAGAAAAAAATAAGATACTGGTTTCTTCTTTGGACATTACAATATGACTCATTGCAGTTCTGTATATTTTGAGGATTTACAATTACTTCTGAATCAGAATATGGAAAGTACTTATATCATTGGGATCTGCTTCTATATTAAAGGGTGTGTTTGATTTTCTCTTATATGTTTTCTGTTACGTTTTAAGATATTGCCAGACTGATTTTTAATAAAATATGACAGAGAATGCTGTTTGTGCTTTGAGACTGTTTTAGCCGATTCCAGAGAGAGTTTAGCTTTTAAAATTTAATATTCTGACATTTTCTTCTTCTTCGCTCCTGAAAATGGATGAGAAGGTTTCTGTTATAATGCAGCTTTCGGAATGTTTTGCCTTAATCAACCTTCCTTTTTGCGTGTTGTCAAAATACCCAGCATTTAATATTTTATTTAAGATTGGTAATTTAGTTTTTAATCTATGATAAACATCATTTGAGCTGGATGAAGGTCAATTCCTGATATTGGTTATTTCTATACTTCATTTGAAACTACCAAATATAATCTCTTCTATCTTCCTTTGCCTTTCTATAATAATGCTTTTACGAATTCCTACTGCCTTTTCAACCAATCCATCAGTTGGTGAATAGGGAGGACTAATAAATGCATAATTAAACGCCCAATCATTTTTAAACTTATAATTGTCTCTTTTACAACTTTATAACTTACATTACCTAAAGCCATTATATCTACATCTATCTTTTCAATAGGTCTATAGAGAACCGTATGAGGTTTTAATGGCTTTTTACTATTAGTTTTTTTAACTTCTCACATATTACACAGTGTTATACTACTTTTCGAGTTTAACCCTGGCCAATACACTATTTCACTAGCTCTTTTCTTACATTTCTCTATCCCAAAGTGAGCTTCATGAATTAGTTGTAGCATATCTTTTATCAAAATATAGGGTACAATTAGTTTTTCATTCATAAATAACAAACCTTCATGAATATAAAAGTTATTTTTAATTTTACGATATTTTTTTACACGACTGAAAAAAGTTTTGTAAGATTTTGGCCAGTCCTCTTTGATATATTTAACAACTATTTGTAATTTTGGATCTAATTCGGTTTCCTTTTTAAAGTGTGCTAGTCTCTTTTCACTCATGGGAAATTGTTTTGAAATAATATGAACAATATTTAGCATTTCAGGATCACCCTCGCAGCAGTTTCCCTCAATTCACAGCAGGAAATGCACGATAAGGTATTAGCGAGAAATATTTGATTACATGGTACATAATTTATTTCAAAATCATACTTTTATAGTTTTAAAATCATTCTTTGCATTCTAGAAGATATTTTATGCATAAGTTTCTTAACAATTACCATTAAGAGCTTATGGTCACTCTGTACAGCAACTTTATGTCCATATACAAAATCATGGCATTTCTGAAATGAGAAAACATTTGCCAATAATTCTTTCTCAATTTGCGCATAATTCTGCTTATTGTTTGATAAACCCTGTGAGACAAATGATACAGGTTGACATTTTGGAATAAACAGGATCCTAGTCCCTCTTTCCAACTATCATATTGTATTAGTATTTCATCATTAACACTAAAACCTTTTAAAATTGGAGCTTTAGCTAACTATTCTTTAATATTTACAAAAGACAATTCTTGTTCTTTTCCCCTAATAAATTCTACATTTTCATGTGAATGATTTCTTTTAATGCAGCAGTAACTTTAGATACATTTAGTATAAATTTTGAAAGAAAATTCAACATGCCCAACAATCTCCTAAGTTCAGTTTTTGACTTTGGTGTTGGCGTTTCAACAATTTATTTAATGTGATCTGGATCAGGTTTCTTTACCTGATTTAGATATAATCTGACCAACATATTTTACCTCAGATACAATATATTGTAATTTATCTGGATTAAACTTTGTTTATACTGATCTGGCTTTTTCAAGAACTTCATACATAATTGCATCATATGTGTGATCTTCATCACATTCTGCAACAATAAGATCGTCAAAATAAATCTACACCCTACATATCGCCTAAAAAGTTTCTGATGTCATATCTGAAATACCTCAGGTGCAGAAACTATTTCAAATGTCCTTCTGCTGAATTTTTATCTTAAAAAATGTGTAGTAAATGTACAAATTTAAGAAATAACAACTTCTAAAGTTGCATGCCAAAGCCCATATTTCAGATCTACAACAGAAAATGTTTTCTTACCGTCTAATCTACTAATTATACCATCTGTGCAAGGATTTTCATAATGTTCTCTTTTGATAAATCTGTTAAGATGTCTAAGGTCTGAACATAATTTCAAATTTCCATTGGGTGTTTCTACAATGACCAAACTTTGCACCCAATCATTATTCCTTTTTTTTTTTTTTTTTTCAAAATTTATCTAAGGTTCCTTTTAATTTTGGCTGCAAAGCCCGGGAAACATATCTTGGCGGGTAAATTACTGTACAGCATTATCTTTCAAAATAATGTGATATAGTTCATTTGGAAATTCCCCTATCCTAGTTAATACATTTTTATATTGCTTAATTAACTCATTTCTACATATTATACTACATTTAATAGCATCAATTTTACACAAAGTATTAATTCCTTACAAACTCTTAACACTAATATTGGTTTAGATTTTACATTTACTACATAATAAGGCAAAGGAATATTTTTGATGTTATTAGTAGCAATTAATTATACGATGGGCCATTTGGCTTTAATTTAAAATTACCATATGTAGTTAGCGATAAATTAGTTTCTCTCTCTCTCTAAGTTTTGGTTTAACTTTAAAAATACTCAAAATATACAGTGGCAAAATATTTACTTCAGCAACAGTATCCAGTTTGAAATTTACAACAAGGCACTTATTATTTACATCCAATGAAATATTTTTACTCCAAATTGTTTTAAATACCATTTCAACATTCTTAACATTAATAATAACTAGTCTGTACTATTTATCATTTCACATTTAGTTTCATGCACACTAACTGAAGCAAAGTTAACATCTAGTTCATTTTCAAAACTTTATTTCATAAATGTTCTTCTGAAGCATTTAATAGCAAAATGATTTTTCTTGTTACGTATTTGGGTATAAATTTTTCTGAATGCTGGACACTCGAGGTTTCTGTATTTTCCCCACACTTTTTGCAGTCGTACTGGGGTTTAGGTTCATTATGATCCTTCTTCTTTATGAAGTCGATTGTGGCTGTTTCCTTCTTCATGTTTCGGTTTAGTTTCCGGTTCACTTCAGCTGCCCCTGACTATTTCCATCGCTTTTTCTAAGTGAAGGCTATTTCTCGAAGCAGCTGCTCTTGTAATCCTCTTGTCTTTTATGCCAAGTAAGGACAAAAATCCTCGAAATCAATCCATTTTCCTTCTACAAACTGCAAGCAAGTGGATGCTAGAGTCTTTAGATGATTGATATGGGATTCAACTATTTGGCCCTTCTTCAGTTGTATACCTGAAAAAAATTTAAATTGCTCATAAACAACATTCTGTCGTAGCAAGCAGTATTCTACATTTCCGAGCGAAAACTGCAGCGGAGCAGGTGACCGGAATGCTTTCATGATTCACTTGGGTATTCAACTTTAATCACGCAATTCCTGACTCCATGTTTTGTCAGTAGTTTTGAATGTTATTCTGCAACATATATATTCTAAAGTTTAATCAGTTCTTTGTTTTAACTTCATTCACTTCTTCTAATAGTTCACATTCTCGCTATATATATTTATTTATATAGTATAATAAAATAAAATAAGATGTACCTCAAGTGAATAAGCTGTATAGCCTTCATTGACAAAGAAGAAAGAAATTCGAGTTTAATAGACATAACAAATGTTGATACAAAAAGAGTCTTTGCACTAAAATGGAGACCTATTATGATTACTGGAGTCGTCGCTGAATTAGGCCAGTGATTTAGGGTTGGCAATGCTTTATGGATCCACCTTCCCCGTACAGCTAAAATAATAATAGAAAAAAACGAGCCATACTGAAAAAAGTCAAGCTTATTACTAACACACGTGGATGATAATTTAGACAGTAAAGTAAAATGAAATTTATAAATGAGAACAATAATGTTTCTCTCATAAAGAGGAATATTAAGAAAAAATTCTATAGAAAAAATTAATAAAAACTTACATGTATAAATGAAACCCATAAAAAGTTTCAAGCATGAAACTTATGCAAAAGTCTCACCCAAAGTGATGCTAAAATGCAAGTGTTTACACAAGAAGCAAAAAAATGATAAATTGGTCTAAGTTCCGTAAGTCAACAATGTGAACAACTTAGTAAGAACTTTTAGAATTTTTTTTCAAATATTTAAATAAATGCTTTTCTTCAAAAGTACCTAAAGTCTTAAGTCTAATTTAGAATAATAAAATTTTAACAGCATTTGTGTGGGCGTATTCCCTATGAATACATGTCGCATAAAACCAATATAAAAAAAATTTAATTTTACCGCTTAGAATCCATAAATAGAGTATTTGTACCCTAGAGGAAAAAAGAAATTTCGAAAAGGGTTTTAAGAGCTTAAGAAAAACAATGGAAAAGCTTACAAATAAGGTGTAATTAAAATGCAGTTCTAGCACTGTCCCTGTTGAGCATGTACAGTTTATTTTTTCTGTGCGGTTGATTAATGAATATAATTCTATGAAATATTTTACAAGAGGTTTTTGCGGCAACTTTAATAAATAGTAAACAAAATCCGTAGGTTCCTGGTCTTTTCTCTGCTGATTCGCATAAAACCGAGTCATTAAATATTTCTTATTCCGTTTGTCAGGGAATCCTTTTGATAATTCTGCTTTTAGCTGGTGTAGGGTTTACAAAACGAATAGACATTTTTTAATTCTTAATATAACTTTATTAAGAATGAAACTTAAATGTCTAACAATTTAGATAACATTATATTAGGAGAGAATCCACAATGAATAAACACACAGTAATAGTTAAACGGAATCGAGTAACTTAGACCACTATAAAAACTTAATCCGCCTACTCTCACTTCTAATAATATTACGTCCTAATTTCAAATACTCAATCCTACCTTAACCCAATTTTAGTTTCAATCTTATAAAAAGGCGTCTGGGTGCGCGTGAATGGTATGCACCTTGACCTAATGGCTTTAATCGTCAAGGTAACTTTAGAATTGGCTGTCAATTCTCGCTTGTATTACTTTCACACATAACATTCCCCAAATTGCCATAAGACTTACTGAAACTTCTGTTATTTAAAAGCTATCTTATTTGCATCACTTCTTCACATTTCGCTTCTTGGGTTTTGGTTGGAAAATTTGTTGCCATTAATCTTGACCCCCAAAGAAACCAGAGGTCATGTTAAAGAAAAGAAGCGTGAGCCCGTCACAACCTCCCTATCTCCGGTTTTAAAATAATTTCGATCGCCTTCTGAAAGGTGGGAACCACCCCTGACAGCTCGAACGGCATACGCCGGAATGCGTACGTACCATTCTTCGTTACGAAGGCCGTCTTGGCTATATCACTGGGGTTTACCGCGAGTTGAAAGTACCCCGACTTTAGGTCCAGGGACGACATAATTGTCGTATGGGGGATATTCGTTATCAAATCATCTATTAAAGGTAAAGGATATCGTGGATATTTCGTAATAGCATTCAACTATCTGTAGTCCTCCGGATTATCCGGTGGTAACCCATTATTTTTTCTACACAACACAACCGGTGATGCGTACGGAGATTGTATCGGTATTATGGTCCCCTCTTTCAACATTTTCTCTACATGGTAATCTAAAAAGCTTTGCTTAACTCTGTAATAATGGCCTAGAAACAACTGGTGGCTTATCCCCCGTATCATTCTCATGATACAAAACATGCGTGAGCCCCGGTTTGTCTGAGAACAATCCTTTAAAACTATTAAATAAATCCCGCAACTCCTTTTTCTGACTTTCTTCCAACCTTGTTTTAGTAAGATCTATTTCCACATTTCCTTCCTCAATCGTTGTAACAACTTTTTCAATCTGTAAATCCGAGATTGCCAACACTTTCCGATCAAAATCTAAAATAATCTTCGATCCACTAATGAAGTCAACGTCGAGAATACATGGGTATTCTAAATCTGCCAACACGTGAAACATCCAAGGTTTCTCAAATTTTCTGATCCGCACATTCAATTCAATTATACCAACATTCCGACATGTAGCTCCCTGTGCCGTGATCACTTGAGCACGCGATTTTTTCACTTGCTTATAAAAAAAATATTTCCTATATATATCCTCGGATATGTCGTGATTTCCTCTGCACCTGTATCCCATAAAGCTTTCGTAAAAGTTTCGTTTAACAAAATGGGAACATATGGAAGTTCCACCGGAGACATGCATATAGCAGATAATTTAATTGGTACCTCTTTTACCGACTGCGACTGATCATTTTGGTCATCTCTAACCTTCAAAACATTTAATCGACCTCCTTTCCTTTGATTACCTCTACTAAAATTTGTACTAAAAACCCTATTTCTACGGTCCCCTCGACTAAAATTTTCACTTTGAACTCTATTCCCCGACTGGGTATCCTCTATCAAATCGTCGATCATCCCTATTCAGTCCATTCCTGCTTTCGAACCACTGATTTATTTGAGAACCAGAGTCGTAATTATTCCTATAATTATTTCTGCCATTACTCGGTCTATATAAAACTTCCGAATTTCTCCAATTCCTCTGTCTATCGTCATGATTAGACCTCCTACTCTCATTCCAACCTCGTCTTTCAACATTACCACTATTCTACAAACCCTGCATTTTCTTGCACGAATATCTTTCTTTGAATTTTGCTATTACCTCTAACAACTGAGCTGTTGTTTTCGGGTTCCTAGTCTCTATGTAATCTTGGACCTGTGGTTCGAGGCGAACAAAAATCTGGTCCACTAAAGCTTTTTCGGACTTACTAAGTTTTTTTATGTTCTTTGAGCTGACCATAAATAAAATCTGTCGGATCCTGAACCCTGTTCTGCTGGGAGGGATAAAACTGACTTTTTAAATTCTTTCTATTACGGACAACGGGGAAAGTTTTTGTCAATGGCACCTTCAGTTGTGCAAAGTCCGTGGCTGTATTCTGCACTAATGCTGACCCAAATATTTCGTACCACTCGCGAGCCCTTCGAAGGAGATGACCTTTCAAATACGCACATGCTAAATTACTGGGTATCTCTAGTAGTTTAATCTGATTATCGATGCCCTCAATAAAATCCTCCATATTCTCGGATCCAGAAAAATATACCTCCTGCAAACCTCCTAACCCTGTTGCACCTCCTACCTCGGGGTGAGGGAAATTAAACCGATGGGCGCCATTGTAAGGTATTCGCCCGTGGGTGATGCCTTACTTCTAAGTTATCTTCATGACCTAGAGGTGTGGGAGTGAAGGAAGAACGAGGCGTTGCCATGATCTTAATATATCTTTATTAAGATTTTAACTTAAACACTAACAGTGATAATATTTATATTTTAACTTAGCTGATCTGAGGTGAGAAAACACACAATACGCGGGTTACCAGTCAAGCGCGAATCACTTATATCTCGTCTATTCCTAATATCAACTTATACACAGTCTTGCCAGATAACAGAATTATCCTACCTTAATCTTTTGGTTAATAAACAACTCTCGGATCCTAAAATACATCTTTTTCTGGATCTCGTGAATAGTATCCACCTTGATTTGATCGTTCTGTCACGGATAGCTTCACACTAGAATAACGGCTTACTTCTCTGACTTCAGTTTACGCGCTTAAACTCAGACTAGCATAATCACTTTCCAAAAGGCCACCTCACTTACGCTAATTTTCTGCTATTTAAAAGGTTCCTAATTTGCATAATCACGCTTCGCTTCTGGATTTGGTTGGAAAGAATTTGCCTTTTTCGGCCTCAAAGAACCCAAGAGGATAATTAATAGAAAGCGCTATGAGCCCGTCACAAGGTCATTAAGAAAAATTGGCAGGTTGTATTGTTTCTGTTTTTTTCCTTCTACTGACAAGCAGTCAGGTTATTTTTGCTGAAAGCAAGTCTGGATTTATAATGTTATCGTGCAAAAGTTAAACACCGAGAAGGATGCAGTTTTCTTTTAATTGAAAAATGAGCTTTTGTATGCAAATTTATTCCAAAATGAGGCAAACATTTGACTGTTCACATTTGTTTTACTACCAAACAAGACTTGGCTATTGGGCGAGAATTCCTTGCATTGTTTGTTTATAGTATAGTATATTTGAAAATTGTATGTATTTATGTATGTATATTGATGTATGTATGTATATAATATCTGGTTCGGGATGCGGCGTAAATAGGAACAATTAACATTAATTCTAACAGAGCAGCGCGAATGGTAGGGGAGTTTGTAAGAAAACCAGACGGTGTTTATGTATGTGAAATTACGTATTTAAAAAGTGTTTAGTATTAGACATATAAGTATGACTGTTTAATAATTGTAAGTGAATACATATTGCTGATTAATCATATTTAATGTATAGATGCAATTTAGTGCCTGGCATTCATCCTATTTTCATTTCAGTGTGGCAGATTCTGAGTGACCACTAATTAAGGAGGGATGTAAAGAAGCGTAGTAATGTAAAAGGAAGACATTGTTATATATTAAGTACTGATGCACGGCTAGGGTTTTTCCCTCAAGGAAGTCTTCTCCTGATCCTAGCCCGAATGGCGTAAACTGTGTTATTTAGTATAATATAAATGCACCGATTAAAATTTAAATATGGATTTAGACTAGGTGTTTTTTTTTGCTTGTTGTCGTATGTCCAAATCTGATCAGGAAGTAGAATAACTTTAAAATTTGTTGGCAATTCTTAAATCAGCAATAAGATTTATTAACATAATTTTTATCGAGTTGTTGAGACCTTCAAATAAATCCCGTCTTCTATACCGGGGCGAGGGGATTGTGACGGGTCTATCCGCGTTCTTTCAACTAATAATCCTCTTGGGGAACATTGGGTCTTTAAAAATTATTCTATTATAAACCTTCCCCGAAAGAAGAAGATGTAAGTATGTAAATTAAGACATGTATATAAAGATTAAACTTTCAAGTTAGAAGGAGAGAGAGGTTAGACTGCTAACGGATAACAGTGATTGATTTAACGGGAAGTTAAACGTAAGCACTTTGTAGCTTATTAGTGCAATATTAAGATTAACTATTTGGTCAATTAAGAATTAAATTGGATTAGGTTGCTTGGAATTAGAAGATGTATTGCTTGGACGTAAGTGATCAGATTTATTAAGTCTTCTAATTTCACGTTTGCTTATCATATTTAGTAGTTGGTGCATTTCTTATCTTGCTTAATAGAATTTGTGTTGTTGCTTCTAATAATAAATAAATAGAAGTTATTTTGAATATGGCTAATCCTCTTTACAACTCTCCCACACTAATGGTCTTCGCGGGGCGACCATTACAACGTTTCGTGAAACGGGTCAAAATTTCGATGTTCCTTTCAAAATTCATCGTCCAGCTATCGTGCACAGTTAATCGACGATATTTCATGATTAATTTATTCACTTTCTCAATGTTTCCGTCACTGGCGGTGGTCGCAAGTCTTTCGCTACAGGGGCTGTCAGAAACACTCTCCCGGCCTTCTCGAAAACTGACGAACCACTCATAAACTCACTTCATGGGCAGTGCTTGATCTTCAAAAACACGTATCAGCATCAAGTTTCTGTCGTCGTCTTGCCAAGCTTAAAACAAAACTTTAAATTTATCTTTGGTTCGCTCATTTTCCTGTTTTCAGTTAAGAAACAACGCACTAAACAATGACTTTGTAAAAAAAGTCTTACACGGAACACAAACAATGCTCAACTGAACAACAGTGGGAGCAGATGGTCAACACTACCGCTTCGCTTGTGCAGCGTTTTGTTTTGCCAGTATAATCAGGTCGAATGTTCTGTGACTTCATTCACCGAATTTTATTGTCAGAAGTTGTATGATTAATATTATAATATTGTTGTTAAGTCTAAGATGTCTATTTGGTAGGAAATAATCTTATTGTTTTTTTTTAAATAACTTTTGTTCTTATTCTAGTCTATTTGTGTTAAGTGTGCATGTCCTCTTATAGTTGTTACTTGTCGTGTTTGTTTGTGTTCTTATTTATAGCTGTTGGATATCTTTTTTAAGCCCAGTGGATGAGTGGTAGTGCATCGTGCTTCCACACGACAGGTCCGAGGTTCAAAACTTGGGCTGGGTATGGTCAACTCAGCCTTTCATCCCTTCCCTGGGTCGATAAATGAGTACCAAGCTTGCTTGGAAACTTAACACTGTAGGTCTCGCGTCAGACTGACCACCTGAGCGGAACATCTGCTCATGCACCTCAGCGCCCAAGGTCACGTATACTGATTTGGGCACAGTAAGCCTTGGCTCTCATGGGCTGTTGTGCCACTGAGTCAAGGGGAGTCAGTCGGGTAAAAACCTTTCGGAAATCGATTTTGAGTTTTTGATATTTCTAAAATCTCCAAATCAAGACCTTTTTAATGATATAACATACAAGCCATTATATGAATTAGAAGTATTTTTTAAATGATTTTTAAAAAATAATCAGCTGATTTACCACGCCCATTTTGACAGATAGAAATGTAAACATTGCCTTTTTAAAACTGGGGAAAAGTTTCAAAGCCTTGATTAATTTTTATTTTTTAATACCCAAATTAACTTTAGATAATTGTATAACTGCAACTGTTAGATTTGCTAAAAACCTTTTGGAGCAAGTACTTCCTCAAATTTTCATGTGGGTTTTAGTAAATGTTATACTTAAAATGTGTAAATACATTTTTTACTGAAATTTAGGTCTTTTCTTTAGTTTAAATTCATTTTACCAGTGTTACATGTTAATGATTACTAAATCTTCGCGTGTTTAAGTAAAGTGTTAAAAGAAAAAAAAATTAGGATACATGATTGTGACCAGATGAGAAATATATACGTAATGAATCTTAATTTTATATCTGCATAATGCATAATGAAGATAATATGTGATGGAAAATAAATAGGATAATACTTTTACGAGGTATTTTTTTTTTTATAAAAATTGTTTTCTAAATGTTTTTTTTTTTAAATTGTGTAAATGTACTTTTGCTTCTAAATGCACCAGTATACTGAAGTGACATTTTTGAAATATTCTTAAGCAGATATCATAACAAAAAAAATGACAATTTTCAATAAATTCATAATAATCATATTTACACGTTCAACTAAATGTTTGTTTTTGAAAAAACTAATTAATATATTTAAAAAATTTCACTTCTGTATAAATATAAATGTATAATTAATACTTATAGTCAAAATCTTGAGTTTTTATGTTTAATAGTTTCTGAGATAAAGGTATGAGATGATACATCAAGTGCGATGCTTGTTGCTTTTGCTAGAAGCTTGTTACATGCTTAAAAATACATAAATTTCATGCTTTAAAACATAAAAACAGTTTTATTTTGGCTGTTTTAGAAATCATTTGTCCAGTTTAGAATAACTTTTGAAGTTTAAAACTTAGAAATTGTCTGCAACAACAAAACCAATAATAATTTTACAAAAGCTTCACGAAAACTTGCGAAATGTCGTATAATCAGGTATTTTTATATACCATCTCAAATTCATACCGAAACCTTAGTGATACATTTTCACATTCTATTTATGATGCTTTATTTTAAAATTTGATATAAGTAATGCATGAGAAAGCTACAAATTCTTCAAAAATTGATATAAAAAATTTGAGAAAATTGATATACTACTAGAAAATATCTCGTTAAAAAAAAAACTGAAAACTGCTATTCTAGGCAATTTAAGACTTTTTTTTTTACTATTTTATGCAAAATAAATTGCAAAAATGCTAATGTTTAATAAAATGGGACAAATACATGTTGTAATTCATTATTTTTCTGATGAAGTCACACTTTATTGTAAAAATTTAATTTTCTCAAAAATGATGTTTTTAAAACTGAATACATCTTTTTCTCAGAAAATAATGTATGTTTGCACATGAAATTTTTCCCTCATGTTACTGATATGTAACTATATATATTCATGGGAGTCTTTTGGGGATTTTCCCAAAATATTTGACTGAAATCCATATATCGTGACAAAAAATGTCAATTTCTTAAAAAATTCATAGTGATATTTTTATGTTACATGTTTTTGAGAAAACTAAACAATATATTTTAAATATTTCACTTCGTTGCAAATATTAATGCTTATTTATTGTTCAGACAAGTTTTAAGCTTTAATATTCAAAGGTTTTTCAATAATAGCTAACTAATTATAACTCAGATGTGTAATGTTTTTTGTCTTTGCGAGAAGCTTGTTACATGCATAAAAATACACAAATTTCATGTTTAAAGACATAAAAACAGTTTTATTTTTGACTTTTTTAGAAATCTTTTGTACAGTTTCGAGAAAATTTTGAAATTTGAAACTTTTAGAAATTGTGTTTGCATTGTGAACATACAAATCCATAATGAAACCTTTACCAATGTCGTAAAATCAGATATTTTCAAATCATTACTTTTACGTATTGATACATCTTAAGATTATATTTATGATGTTATAAGGTCAAATTTGATATTTGTAATGCATTGAAGTTAAAAATTCTTCTCACAAATTGTTACATAATTTGTGAAAAATTGGTTTTTTCAAAAAATGCTAAAAATCTCATTGAACAAAACCGGAAAACAGTATATATGTATTTTCTGAACATTTAAGATTCTCTTTTTTTTTTTCCCTATTTTATGCTTAAAAAAATTAAGAAGATACTAATGTTTAATAAAAATAGGGCAAATACATGTTGTAATTTATTATTTTTATTTTTTTGTAAAGGGCCCTTTTTTAAATTAAAAATGCTATTTTCAAAATTATTGTTTTCAAACTGCGTGTCCCTTTTTTCACAGAATCTAAAAAAAAATGTTTGAAATTTTTTTCCGCATAAATAATATGTAATTTTTGGAGCTATTTTTTTGATATTTTCCCAAAATTTTTTTGCTGAAAACTTTATGAAAAAAGAAGACAATTTTCAAAAAAAAAGGATACTTTTACGATAAATTTTTTTTAAAAAAAAGTAAACAAATATTTTAAATTTTTTACCATATTTAAAAAAAAAAAGCCTAATTAATATATAGACAAAATTTGAAGTTTTCATACTTAACAGTTTCTGAGAAACAGGTTCCTAAATGGCTCAATTTAACGTTGTCGGTATGGGGGTACCGACTACCAGTTAAGATATTCTTCAGTTAACTGATTAACTAGTGTAGTTATTAGTACAATGTATATTATTAAAAAATTTCTGAGGGGAATGATAAATTATTTTTTGTTCTAATAAAAAGTACTCTTTTAAACTCTATTACGACTATATAGTAGTTATTTTTACTTGTTTATGTCCTGATTTAATTCATTTTTTTAAGTACAAAAGATTTTTAATATATTAATAATGTTATTTATCATGAAATTTATTAGAGAGATAGAAGTTAGTTCTAAAAGATTATATAAAAAAATCTTAAGGCAACTATATTTATTCAAATTTAGTGGCTTTCTTAAGGTATCCGACTACGTTTGGAACCGTGATTTTGCAAGAGCGTATAAATGGATAATATTTATGATATTTAGTGTCCAATTAGAAAATGTATATAAAATTTTTTTAAGAATATAATTACAATAAAAAATTTTTTAAATTTCAATATTTTGACAAAAAAGAACATAAATAAAAATTTCCTTTTTGTGGCCTATTTAATATTTTGCATATATATAACTCAGACTTTTGTGCAGAGGCTCAACTAAATTTTTTTAAATATATAACTTTGAATTGGGTTTATCCATGTTTTACGACAACAAAGGGGAAAATTTTAAAAAATAAAACCGATAATTTTTTCAAGGGGTTGTAACTCTGAGAATAATGTGAATTTTTAAAAAAAGTTCAAACTTTCTGGAAAAATTTTTCTTTTTACAACAAAATATTATTATTATAGAATAATTTTTTATGGGAGAACATTTTTTAAAAAAGGTTTTTGTTTTTTTTTAAAAAATTGTATTAAAACAATTTTTTTTCAAAAGTCCTTAAAACAATTTTATCATGTATTCAATCTAAGTGACACTAAATATCTGAAAATTATCCCTTTATGCTCTTTTAAAAAACGGTTCGAACAAATCGGATACCTTAAACTATATACCCATTTAGTTATTGTAAATTTCGCAGGTTTTTTTAGATTTCTAAACTTTTGTTCTAAGTCCAAATTTATTCTTCATTGCCAATTTCAATTTTGCAATTTGTCTATTTTTCCCCAAATAAAAGCGTGGCACATTAGGTTTTTAAAAAAAACCGACATCTGTTAGATTTCAGTTTTTTCCCATCTTCTAACAGCGATTTGATTTTGTACATCATTCAACACGTACCGGGGTTAAGATTGCTTTCGAAGGGGAATTGTTTTTTCCAAATTGCTACGGGCCCCATTTTTTTTTAAAAATTGAATTTCCCATTCTCTTATTTTTGATTAATTTCGTTTCTTTCGGGAGGACTTCAAAAACGATAATATCCCATGTTTCTTTTTCAATCTCACCTAAATAACTACTACCTTTTAAAGATTTTGAAATTTCTATCTCCCCAATTACTCTTAGATTTTTTTAAAATCATAAATTCAATATCCCCTCCTTTCTCTAGCATATCCTAGCATACTTCCACGTCTTCCTGGAACTTCAAATTTATTTCTCAATGCTTTTTTTTTTCAGAACGTGAAAATAGGCCACACAGCCAAATTTTTTGAGGTAATTTAATTTCGGTTTATTACCTGTCCAAATTTCTAATGGGATTTTTTCTTTCCCCTTTCGGGGTGTTAAATTAGATACCTGAGTACTACAATTAATAGCTTCAATCCAAAATTTTAAAAGAAGCTTACTTTCATATAATAAAGATCTAGCTCTTTCAAGAAGAACGCGATTAGCTCTCTTTGCTTTGCCACATTTGATTCATTATTGTATGGAATAGTTTTTTCATGAAATATTCCTGAATTAGCTATGTAAGTATCTAGTTGCTCATTTACAAATTCTAACCCATTATCAGTTCTCATCTTTTTTTAATCCTTTTATCAATTAAATTTTCATATTTAGCTTTAAATTGAGACAATATATATCAAACTCTTCATATTTATTTTTTAAGAAATAAGTAAAGTACACATGCCAGAAAAATCATCTACAATTACCATAAAATATTTTGCACCACCATAGGATTCGATATTAATTGGACCACACAGGTCAAAAAGGATCAACTCAAGAATTTGTGAACTTTGACTTATTTCAATACTATGATGAGTTTTTCTGGTTACCTTACTTATATCACAAGTTTCACATGTGAAATTATTTACATTGTCAATATCAATATAATCTTTCACACACACATTTTAAGCATATATTTACAATTGAAATGACATAACCTGTTATGTCAAATTTCACAATTATTAGTATTGGTCAGAAATATAACACTCAGAATTACACATAGGTTCTAATTTAATTTCTAATCTAAAATTATTTTTATATATAAATGCTTTAGTTATTAACTTATTTTTTATCATATATCAATACACAATTATTTTCTGATTTAATCTTACAACCTCGATGGAAAGCCGTCAATACATGTCTATTTCTAGACGAATTATGTCTTTGTGTTATGTTCATTTGGCTTGTACTATTTGGAGAGTTCTTGTTTCTATAGTAACAATCCTTTGTCAGATGATTTGCTTTTCTGCAAATATAGAAAAGTCTTGTTTGTTTATTATTTTTACACCTGGAATAAAATGCTTCAGCATTAATCCCATCCATACGAGTTTTAATTGGTAAGTTGAAAGTTGTTTCTTCTTCCCTTAGAATTTGAAGAATTTCCTCCATAGTCTTTTCCCTTTGCGTCTTTAAAATCTAGCGCACTTTGGAGAATTTTCCATTCAATCCCTAACGGTGTGGTATACCTATTCCCTCGGCGACACGTCCAATCCTAGGGAGTGACATTTCGTCGATATCCCCGTGCTCTTGCAATATAATCGGTGACAGTTTCGCCGTTTTTCATGAGAATATTCTTGAGTTCATTGCCCGCGTCAAATTTATGGTCTTCGCCATGCTCGATAAAAGTCGCTCTAAGTTTATCCCACAGCACTTTCGCGTTGTCTTCCGCCACAAACTGCAACGCCTTGTCATTGGCGAGTGATAGCTTAATGTACGATAGGGCGTCTAAATTTTTTAATTCCCACTCAATTTCTTCCTTGCTGTTAAGGTGTCCAGGTTTTTCGTTTATGATTAGAGAGTCTAATCTCTTTAAACTAAGGGCAGCCTTTATATCTTAAGTTCCCATGTAAAATAGTTCGTTCCATTTAAATCGGGAACTGTTATTTTATCCATTATAGGTAAACAGGTTTAAAAGTTCACAAAATCAATTAACACATCACACAGATGAACCACGGACTTCTGCTAAAACTTGTTGTTTTCTGTGAAAATATTTCCACTCAGGAGTTATTGAACAGTACATTTATTTAACACAAACTAAAAACAATTACGAATACTGCACACAGCGATGACCAAAAGCACACAGCAACTGGTCAGCAAGTGGAACCCGTAAAAGGAATGAGTGGGAGTGAAGCGGGAAAACCATGCGTGAGCGGGTCACACAGTTATCTCTCTCTCATTCCGTCAGAAAAAATAGTTCACTCACTTCAACCCAACATTCATCATCAGTTAAAATACTTTTGTTAGTAAGTGGAGAAGCTTCTATAGCTTCAACTATCTCTAACTTGAATTTGAAGTGATCCATTTTGATTTTTTTTGGAGGATTTTTTTTGATATTGCATCTTGCTTGCACAGAAATCAAGAATTTTCTACAGCAAAAACAATGAAATGAAGAGGTTCAAGAGACTTTTATGGTAAAGAATGTGAAATGGCCCCCCTAGAGGGTGCCCCTCTCCTTGATTATCTGCTTGAGTTAAAGGTGTAGGGTTAACAAAAGAACTAGACGTATCCATATTCTTAATACGGCTTTATTAAGAACTTAAACATTTAACAGATTAGACGATAATAATTTATGTGAGAGAATCTACGATGACAAAACACACAATATCAATATTACCGAAGGTCAATCCTACCTTGATCCGATCTCCAATCTAATCATAAGGGAGTTGTGTCTTTACTCGAGTGCAATGGTATGCACCTTGACCCAATGGCTCTATCTTCGGGATAACCTCTGTTGGCTGTCACTTTACAATCGTATCACTCTCTATCATAACATTACCCAAATTGCAATCTCACTTACTCAAACTTCTGATATTTAAAAGCTATTTAATTTGCATCTTATATTCACGTTTCACTTCTTGGATTTTGGTTGGAAAAGAGTTGCCATTTATCGTGGCCCCAAAAGAACCCAAAGGACATGGTAATGAAAAGACGCGTGAGCCCGTTACAATCCCCTCCAAGAATCAAAACGTGATTTATTCGAGGGTCCTAATGGCCCTTAAGAAATTACGTGCCTAAATTTTCTGTTTCTTAATTTTCTCGCTTTCCATGCTCTTATTAAATTTTAACTTCGAGTGTAGTCATTTTAGCCAATAATTTCAAATATTCGACTTAAACAATATTCGTTTAATTTTTAATATTCCTCCTTAATTTGAACTCCCCACAGACTCAATAATTTTACTCAAATAACTAGACGCAACATTAACAGTTATGTATTTTAATCACGGTAAATTCTCCATTTTACAAAAGATATGGGCATGCCCCACCCGGGCAACGGACAGGGAAGAAACCATCTTTGACTTAGATGGAAAAAAAAGGTCCACATGCCCCTTAACTAACTTAATTCTACTTAATGCTACTTAAAAACTATTACAAGCTTCTTTCTTTTTCTTTTTTTCTTCTTTCTTTTCTTTTCCATCTAGTTGAAATTACAAGAATTGACGATTCTAGTTCTGATTGTGTGTGTGTGTGAGAGAGTTGACTTTCTACTTGGAATTCAGGGTTTGTCACCCTGAAATAAAAACTCTTTAAGTCACTGAGAATAACACATTTTCAAATAATACCAGTACATTTCACAATTTTTATACATTATATATCACTTTTAAATTACAACTAATTTTCATTTACACACCTCATCTGGCTTTTCCAATAAACTTCCCCTCAAATCGCGTAGCGCCGTTAATGTTATTGTTATTGTTAGAATCCTGTCTACGCCGCGTTTTCCTGAACCATATGTACATTAACATGAAACAATACAACAATATATATATATATATATATATATATATATATATATATATATATACACACTATACTATTACAAACATTTTTCAATAAATCATTATAAAACAAATAACCAAAGGAATTGTCGCATCTCAGCGAAGTCATACATAGAAGTAAGCAAATGCATATTTACAATTGTTTTCTCCATCAATTGAAAAAAATTTTACAAGTCAAAAGTTCAAAAAATTTGCACTCATTATAGTGTCAACTTTTACTTGGCGTTATAAATTTTAAATATCCGACCGTGACTTGCTTCTCTGCAATAATTCTTCCGACCACTTGTTCGAAAGAATATAAAATGAAACAATACACACACACACACACACACACACACAACCTGGTTTTTATGACTTGTAGTTGGCGTCTCCTACTAGGACCTCTAGGGATATAGTACGGCTAGTATTAGCCCCTCCTTTCCTTTCCTGGCCATTTTGTTGGGGATTACCCATTCTTTTGGTCTTCTTGCTACCTGACCTTGCTTGCTCTTTGATGTAGGGTCTGTAGTGATTTTCTCGGCTGTTCCTGGCTCGAACTTCTCCTTGTTGTGTCTTCATCTCAATGGTTGGTCGGGACTCTACTCTTTTTTCTCTTCTCGGTCTGAGGTTGTACCCACTCTTATATTGGGCACTACTGTTTCTTCTGTTCGACCTTTTTTTCTATAATTAGTTAAATCATAATTTTTCGATGACAATGTTCTTTTATTTACCCTATATTCTAAACCTTTCTGCATCTTCCTCACTGGTCCTCCTGACCTAGGTTCCCGCGATCATTTATATCCTATACTCTCCTTTCTTCTTCTTTTAATCTTTTTATTGTGATGGGAAAAAGAGCTAGGTAGTGATCTGATAAGTGGTCCGCGCTTATCGGCCCTACCTGTGTGTCTCTCACCTTGATTTGTCTTAAAACTTATCCCTTTTTCCTCTAACTCACGATTTACACCTGACCTGTTCTTCCTACCGTATTGCGATTCTCATTTGATCTCCGTTTCTAAATTGGTATTCCCTATCGTTAAATCTTCGATCATCACTCTGAAATCTAATCCTTCTCACGAACCCCTGATTTCCTTGACGGCCATTCTCGAAGTTACCCCTATAATCATTTCTGCCATTACTCGGTCTACGAACAACTTCCGAATTTCTCCAATTTCTTTGACTATCACCAGCATTAGACATTCTACGCATATTCCAACCTCCTATTTCCACATTATCACTATTCCTCGAACCACGCATTGCTTTGCAGGAATATATTTCCTCAAACTTAGCTAAGACCTCCGAAAGTTGGACCGTGTTTTGTGGATTTCCAACCTCCACGTAATCCTGGACTTGAGGTTCGAGTCTAACGAAAATATGATCCACCAAGTCTGCCTGCGACATCCCCAGTTCTAGTTTTTGATTCAACTTTAATAAATCGTGAACAAAATCCGTTGGTTCCTGGTCTTTTCTCTGCTGGCTAGCGTAAAACTTAATCTGTAAATCTTTCTTGTTTCGGATCGCGGGGAATACTTTTGACAATTCTGCTTTTAGCTGCGCGAAATCTGTGGCGGTACCTGCACTAAAGCTGATCCGAATATCTGATACCAATCTCGGGCGCTTCCCCGGAGATGACCTTTCAAATAAGCACATGCCAAGTCGCTGGGTATTTCTAGTAATTTTATTTGATTGTCAATAGCTTCCAAAAAGTCGGTCCCATTTTCCGACCTGGAAAAGCACACTTCTGGTAAAACACCAAACCCACTCGAGCTCCCTACCCCGGGGTCATATAAATTAAATCTCGTTGGGCACCAATGGGAAATTGCCCCCCTAGGGTGCCCCTGTTCTTGATTGTCTGCGTGAGTTAAAGGTTAACAAAAGAACTAGAAGTTTCCATGTTCTTAAAATAACTTTATTAAGAACTTGAACTTAAACGTTTAACAGATTAGACGATAATAATGTATGTGAGAGAATCTACAATGTGACCAAACACACAATATCAATAATACCGAAATAACGTAACTCGGACCACTATCAATATCTAACCCGCCTAATCTGAATTCCAATTTCTGTCTCTTTTTCTATTCTATTCTTCTACTATGCATCTACTATTATTCCTCCATTCTATTACTATCTAGCTTCTATTCTACTATCCGGCTTCTATCCAACTTTTATTCCCCAAACTCGCGAATGCTAAATCCCCCTTATATGTCTATATACTAATCTACATATCGCGATTTCTTCTTGAGAGGATTGGATTGAAATAATGTCATCTGGCCCCAAAGATTCCCCAAGAGGATTAGTGAGAGATCACGCTAAAGCCCCGTCACATATGCGTTGTTTGCAGTATTGACATCATCCGAGGAATCACTAAGTTCTGATCTTCATCAATTGCAAAATTTCTTCTTGTGTGAGAATCCTTCTCCTTTTAGACACCTGAAAAAGTTTTTGGTTGATAGTTAGCACATTATTCCATGAAAAATAGTAAAATGTATCAGAAAATTTTATTATTAAAAAAAAATATTTAAACCATACCGTACTAAATCCCACCTTTGGGGGAGGGGAAAGAGGTATGGATGCAAATATTTGTGGAGAGAATAAAAATGCCATCCTCCTCATCAAACGTAGGAAAAAGAAAAATAATTGCAAAAAAGAGCGAGAGAAAGGAAAAAAAGGGAATTATCCATGGCGACCCACAAGAAAATTTGGTATTAATTATATAACTATATATATATATTTCATTTTTATGTAGGCTTCCATCAAAATTATTGAAACAGAAAAGAAAATTCGCAAGCCAAATACTTACCCATACAGGTGCAGTGACTCAAGTAACGCCCATCACACACGATCATGCGGATAACGAAATCCCGAGTCCTACAAGCTACATTAACAGAGCATAGTTAGTATTTTTTCTATTTTATAATTATTTAAACATTAATACAAAAATTTGTATAGTAGCAATTAGAAATATATTGATAATTACCTTTTTACGACAGATAAAAAGATGTGTTTTCGTTGTATTTGAAAACAAAGCTAGATTTTCCAGCTGAAAGTAACACATGGACCACAACCATCGTCTGTTAATAAAAAGTAACAATTTACACTCTTTCTGGAAACTGGCTTAATCCTTAGATTTGCGATTTTCTTACATACGACTATTCCAGAAGCAAAAACGTATACGAATATCTAACCGGCACGATCGAGCGAGTGAGGTCTTAAAGGATATGTGACTTAATTTAAAATTAAGCTACTTCCGTCTTTTTCAAATTTTCCTACATGGAAAAGTATCTACACTGCTGGTCATTAAAATTGCAACACCATGAAGGAAAGCAAACACAAAAAAAAGATACCGATTGTAAGTAAATATACTCATTGCCATAAAACTTTTCACACCAAGAAATAACTGGGGGATTCTAACGAAACTAGGCTTGAAGGTACATGTCGGGCAAATATGCAAATGATTAGAAATGCAGCGTGATTGCGCATTGCGTAATGCTACTAGAGAGCACTGAACTTGGTTCTCCTTGGAGTGTAAAACAGGTAAGCAGAGCTTGTTTCAGTGCGCTAAATCTTTCGCAAAGCAAGCGCTGAGAAATATATGCCATTACGCTGCCATGAGCAACATGATACCTATAATATAAGCAGCTGTCCAAGTTCGAGAGGGGAAGAATTATCGGGATTATGGAGGCTGGGTGGTCCGCTTGACGAGTAGCTCGTCAAGTAGGCGTTTCTGATTTGACTGAGAGGAGTTGTTAGGACCAGTAAACGGAACAGATGTCATTTACATGATGACCAGGCTCAAGACGCCCTCGACAAATCAGTCGTCATTGGTTGCTATCCAGACAACGATAGTACCTTCCCTACGGGCCTCTGTGTCTTCCCAATCCATCGTATCCATTACGTGTGCTGTCAATGTCACTCCTCCCCACCCCGACACCTCCGTCTGGATTGGTGTCACGCACGACGAGATTGGCCTGACGAAATGGAGCCAGGTCATCTTCAGTGACGAATCCAGATTCAATTTGAGCAGTGATGACAATCGTGTACGTGCGTGTGGAGGACCCGTGGTGAATGCCTAAATTCTGTCTTCGCTTTACAGCGACACGCCTCTCCCACAGCTGGTGTGATGTTATGAAGTGCCATTGCTTACCATACACGGTCACCCATAGTATTGATGCATGGCACATTGACAGCCCAACGGTACGTTCATGACATCCTTCAGCCACATGTGTTATCACTCATGTCAGGGCTCCCAGGAGCCATTTTTCAACAAGACAGTGATCGGCCACACACAGCAAGGATGTAAAAAGACTGCCTCCGCCCCATTACCACCCTTCTGCTCAATCTCCAGATGCATATCTGAGATCTACCACCATGCGAGCATATCTGAGATCATTTGAAGCAGCAAGTTACGTAGCCTACGAGTTTGGTCGAACTAGAGGCGCTTTTACGGCAAATGTGGAACGGGATAGGACATCATACGGAACTTAATGCCCGCTCGTATCGCATCGTGTATTCATGCTAGAGGGGGTCCAACAGAGTACTAAAATTTCCGTTCATTTGTACTTTTTTCAGCAGAAAATTTTCCTTTTTCTTTGATTTTCTAATCACTTAATTATATCAAAGAAGTACTTACATATGAAAAATTTCGTTTCGTTTTGATTATTCTTTCTTGGTGCACAAATTTTTATGGCAATGAGTGTAGTATGGCAGGAAAATAGAATTATTAAATTTGCAAGCAATTGGGGGATTAGAGGGGTGTACAATTAGTAGAAACAGCTGCCGCTCCTGGAAGCTAAATCGGCCCTTATCCGCTTAAGCATGGAATTGAACTGGGCTTGGATGACAGAAATGGGCAACTCATTCCATGCTGCCTCAAGTCCATGCCATACTTCATCAACCGTTTTGATTGGAGAGGGGGGTCAGTCTCTCAGAGACTCAAAACCAGATTTTTAGTGGGTGACAGATCTGGAGACCATGCAGGCCAGGGTAACAATCGAATACCCTGTGTATTTAGAAAGGTCATAACCCGATGCGCAACATAGGGTTTTGCATTATCTTGTTGGTAGAGGGCATTTGGCATGCCTCTACGAAAGGACAAAACCACTGGATGTAAGATGTCAAAAAATGTACCCATCTGCGTTCAAATTATCGTTGATACGAACTAGAGATGTGCATGTCGTTTACGCAAAGGTTTGCCAAACTATGTGTTTACATGGTGCTGGGCCCTATGCCGATATGGAATGAGTGGTCTCTTCGAGCCTCCAGCAGTTTTTCAGCGTGCAATTCTCTGATACTACCATCAGAGAACTGCACGCAGAACTGGGACTCGTCTGAAAAGACTACATTGTATCACTCCTGTATCCAGCTTTGTCATTCGGCGCACTAGAGTCGTCGCCTCTCTCTGTGCTGCATCGTCAAGAGAAGCCGAAGTAGTGGTCACCTTGCTGACAGTCCACGCTGTTGCAAATATCGTCGCACCTTACGCTGAAAACATGCTCATTTCCTAATGATTCATGATGTGGTTGTACAGTTTTGCAAGGCTGACCTCATGATATGTCTTTCATATCGGGTGTTAGTCATAGGAAGACGTAGAGAACCTACATGCTGTTCAGTATGACCCTCAGCAACCCATTGATTCCATTCCATATTTGCATACAATGGTTGGATTTCGATCAGTGTGGCACGTGATATCACGGGACTATAATCCACACTCTCAATAGACAGTGATTCTGCCTCTATCAAATTCTAACACTTTTGCTGGTACACTTTTCTTCTTTTTATTCGAGGCATACTGTATTCTGAGTGAAACGTTGTGGGTCAAGCTCGACCTATCGCTAATAGCAATTGAAAACAAAGCCATATCAAACCTGGATTTCACCGAAGTTATTGAAACTTTTACGAAAATTTAAGCTTGGAAAATATTGTAAACCAAATTGTTAATTTGTTGTTTATAGAAAGGTATATAAGTCTCTCTCTCTCCCTCTCTCTCTCTCTTTAACTTTCATATAATAAATCTTTTATTCTGTATCAACATCATTTTATTTCCTAATACCTATGTTATTCTTCGTAATCTTGTTCGTTATCGTTTAATTTTTATTATCTATTACGTCAACGTTTCTCAAACTGTGGTGCGCGCCCCCTAAGGGGGCGTGATAAACCAAAAAGGGGGGTGCGAGCATATCGAAACGTCAAAAATAAACCATTATTTAAAAATATTAATTTATTGAAAGAAAACAAAACAAAATACATTCTGACGTAACAAAAAATAAAATACGCATTTACACCGATATAATATATTTATAAATGTATCAGCACTGCACCCTGTATTTGGTAATTAATTTAACAATACTAAGCTAAGAAAAAGTTTAATAATTACCAGTGACTCCTTGGGCTTATGTGTCATATATAAAATTATATAAAAAATGTAATACTGATCTTGATAATTCGTACGGTTTGTAATTAAATTCGTTTTGTAGATTTACGTCGAAGTACATTATTATTATTGAATCCAATACATTATTATTGTTTGGATGGTGGGAGGGGGGCGCGAGGAAATTTATGACTGAAAATTGGGTCGCAGGTATCGAAACTTTGAGAAGCACTGTATTACGTTACTTCTCGACTTACGGTTCCGGCAGTTCAAACTCTTCACAGCTGTTCTGAAAGAGGTTTGTCGTGATGTCAAATCAAACCTGGGCGATCACAAAAGCTCACACAAACTCATTCACCTACATGTAGGTAGTATGTAGCTTTTCTTTCGTGTGCTCTGCAGAGCACGATAAAGAACTGATGTTAAAGTAGCTTTCTATAATTAAAATATTCATATATTTTTTTCAGTTTCATTTGATAAAACCCAACCAAAATAAGGCCCTTATTTTTATTTTATTTGCATCAGGGTCTTTAGATACCTAACTATGCCCATAATTCTGATTACTGATTCTTGTAGTGATCTATGCTTTGTGTTTCAGAAGTGTCTTATGTTTCAATACAAGGGGGATAATAGCCTTCGTCGTTCCATATCGCCCAAAAATAATAACTATAACTGTTACAATACAAGGGTTTTAAAAACTTATATATTGATTTTCATGTCATATTTGTTGTTACTGTCAGGTTTTCGCGTGATATATATATATATATATATCTAGAAAGGCAACTTTTTAAAAGAAGAAAAAGAATAAAAATTTAACTGGTTTCGGTAAAT
Organism: Trichonephila inaurata madagascariensis; assembly: GCA_019973955.1. Classification (NCBI taxonomy): domain Eukaryota; kingdom Metazoa; phylum Arthropoda; class Arachnida; order Araneae; family Nephilidae; genus Trichonephila; species Trichonephila inaurata. The sequence goes on from BMAV01010007.1 coordinate 29,268, forward strand.
AATGTAAACAAACTATGAACATTTTGGTAAAATCAAAAAAGGCTCCCTTAAATACTGCAACACTCCCATATTTCAAGCTTTATGGGAGAAATCGCCTTCGTTATGATAGAGAGCTAAAGTATAAATTGAAACGTGTCTAAGCAGTGCCAATTTAATTTAATTTCGAGCCCAGAGTGCAAAAGATCTACAGGCCCCCTTGGCACTGGAGGATCGACATTCATAACCAGAAAATCTGGCTAAGTCCAGCTTATCCGGGCCCTTCTGGGCCTCCCCGAGCCCCTTGGCTAATGCCCCAAGCGCTTAATGGATAAACCGGTACTGTGTCTAAATAAACATTTATGATGCCTTATTTTACGGAAGATTATATTTTGCTGCATAAATAATGACTTCGGTTACTTCATCTATATAGGAAGCTTTGTCGTTAAACTAGTCCATAACGATGTTAATTGAAACATTTAATTAGAATTTTTAATTTTATTTCATAAATACTTAAACGAATTTTATTTCTTGCAGTTCAAATCTTGTTGATGATCTGCTTAGAAATACAAGTAAGGAATACTTCCATGGATGCTTTGCCAGGAAAGATTTTGAGTGGCAGCGATAGCCTAGTAATATGGTCACGAACTCGCAGCCGACATGTCATGAGTTCGAGCTCAAGTTGTGAAATTGCCCCCTAGGGTGACCTTCTCTTTGATTATCTGCGTGAGCTGGAGGTGTAGGTTCAACTAAAGAACTAGAAGATTTGCATGTTCTTAAAATATCTTTATTAAGAACTTGAACTTAAGGATTTAACAGATTAGATAATAATATATATGAGAGAATCTACGATGAACAAACACACAATACAAGTAATACCGAAATAACGTAACTCGAACCACTATCAATATCTAACCCGCCTAATCTCAATTCCAATAATATCGCAAGTCCTAATATTAAATAGTCAATCCTAACTTAATCCAATCGTAGCTCCGATTCTAGGGAGTGGCGTCTTTACGCGAGTGCAATGGTATGCACCTTGACGTAATGGCTTTATCTTCGGAATAACCTCTGTTGGCCGCCCTTTCACAATTGTATCAATCTCTCACATAACATTCCCCAAATTGCCCTTCCACTTACTGAAACTTCTGTTATTTAAAAGCTATCTAATTTGCATTTAACCTTCACGTTTCACCTTCTTGGGTTTTGGTTGGAAAAGAGTTGTCATTAATCTTGGTCCTAAAAGAACCCAAAGGACATGTTAATGAAAAGAAGCGTGAGACCGTCACAAAGTGCCACTGGACCCACCATGTAGAGGGGCTAAGGCATGCTAAATCTGTCCAAGCGCCAAGTTCTTCTATTGGTATGGTGTGTTAGTCAGGAAAATGGGTGCCAGCTCGGGTGTCATCCTCGTCACCTGAAAATTACAAGGTTCATCGCCATTAGCCTTCGTGTAGCTTTATAATGAGATGTAAATAAACTCTCCCTCACCCATCAAAAATTCGGCCTTTTTTCAATAAGTCGAAAGAGGTTCTGAAAATTTGAAGTTAATGCTCTAAGAATTTTTATAGATTGTCGTAAAATGTGTGCCTAAAATTAACTATGTCATTGTTTGAGAGGAAAAAATCCCCTCCCCTCACACACCAGAGATCTATTTTTGTGGCATGTTCATAGGCTGATTCTGAGAAGTCTTCAACAACCGAGATTTTAAGACACTTTAAAATGCGCCAAAACGCCAAATAGAGCAAGTACCATTCAAATGTAGCTGTCGTCTATTAGATCGTCACAGAGTTAGAGCAACACGACTTAATTTAGAGTTAGAAATAAGTGGTGAAAAGGGCGGTTCTCTTCCGCGCGAACACATCATATAGTCCGAAATATAACTAATTTTCTTAAGGAAAATACATAAAAAAGATGAATTTTTAATGTCAGTTTTGGGTTTATTTAACATAAGAAATTTTGAAACAGTCTTAGAATAATATTTTTAATGTAAATAAAAAGATTAAACTAGTAGAAATTAGTATGTATATTAAACGTTCATAAGACAATTCCTTTGCACTTATAATTCTTTTTATAAGTAAAATTTCCAATTTTCTTTTGGAACATTTGATATTTCTTTTTAAATTAGGAATTCGTGTTACTTAAAATATAAAATTAAAAATTATAGAAATTTGAGAAAATAGTATTGAATGAAAAATTTATTTTTTTAAAAGTTTTCTTTTTTATCTTTATTTATTACATACTGTGTATTTTGTATATTATTATTTTTATATAATATTTATATATATATATATATATATATATATATAACTATTTTTGATTACTTCATATAATAATTTTTAAGGTAAAACTGAATATTTGATTTATACAAATACTCAAATAAAATACCAAATATATATATGTATATATTACTGAAAATTTTATTTTAATGAAAAAAATTTATAAACTTTTCTTTCTTTTCTTTTTTTAACTTGGGGGATTTTTCTGTGAAAGATGAAGACAATTTTTTACATTCTTAGTTGGTTTTCCTTCAATAATTCACTTGAATTGAAATATATATGGATGGTTTATTTTTATAAGCAGGTTTTGATTATTTTGAAGACATATTTTATAAAAAAAGAAAGAATATTTTTTTATCACTGGCACTCAATTTTTTCCAAATAGCTTTTTTTCTTTAATTTCAAAGCATTTCAAATTTTAGAAAATATACACTTGATCATCTAATTTACTATTGCAATCCTAAGAAATTAACTACTTTCTTGAATAATTTTATTTACATTTTTTAGACTTGTTTCAAATTTAAAATATGTTAATCCGTTTTTAATTATTTGAAATGTTATCTCTGTAAATGGTTTTAAAAGGAACACGACAACTAAGATGGTACACCATTCTTCTAACTGCCACACATCACATTCACTATAGGGAGAAAAAAGTCAAATTCAAATGTTATGATCCTTTGCATGCCTTTTTTCAAAATTTATTTTTTCAAATACAGACACAGTTTTAATGTTATTCTTAAAAATGAAAATATCTTTCCAATTGAAATTTTCGAATATTTCTAAAATTTTCTATATAACTTTCTTTCTTTTTTTTAAGAACCGCCGCAAAAAGTACACGTTAGAGTGCCATATACTTTCTAAAATTTTATTTTAAAATTTAATTCAATTGTACTTTTTTAATTATTTAAATATATTTAAAATAGTTTATTTTATTTTTTGGTTAATAACTTATGTATAATTTGAGACTAATTCAATTTTTTAAATGTATTGCTTGTTGCGAAAGCTGCATAAAAATTCAAATTTGGAATAATTTTAGCCAATGGTCATATTAGTTTAAACCGTCAAATTTACTCCATTCTTAAATTTTTATGTAGGAATAATTGGGGGGCTTCACAATGAGCAAAATTCGCTATCAGAGATTGCTGGAAAAAAGCAGGAAAATTTTTACAATCACTTTGGATCATTAATTAACAAGGAAATGGAAAACAAATGTTATTGAATTTCATTGTTCCGATATATTTTCCAATTAAAACAAAAACTAAAAACAAAATATGTTAATTAAGATGGACATCTTAATTTTATTATTTCGAAGAAGACTTTTATTTCAATCTAGATAGTAAAGAATATTTTAATGTTTCATTCAATAAAATAGGAACATACGGAAGTTCCACTGGAGACATGCATATAGCTGAAAGTCTAATCGGAATATCCTTTCCCGATTGTGATTGATCATCTTGAACTTTCAAAATATTTAATCGACCCCCATGTCTTCGATCCCCTCGACTAAAATTTTCACTCGGACCCCTATTTCTAGATTGATACTTTTCACTATTAGTATTGAACTTTTGATTATCCCTATTAAATCTATTTCTGCTCTCGAATGCTTGGTTCCTCTGATTCCTCTGAGGACCATTCTCGTAATTACCTCTATAACTATTCCTTCCATCATTTGGTCTATGTGTTACTTCTGCATCCCTCCAATTTCTCTGTCGTCTGTCTTCTCATATTCTCATTAACTCTCGAACCCTACATTTCCTTGCACGAATACCTTCACTCAAACTTCGACAACGCTTGCAATAACTTAGCCGTAGTGGTCGGGTTTCAAACCTCTACATAATCCTGGACCTGAGGTTCGAGTCGAGCAAATATATACTCCACTAATGCCTCTTCGGACATTTTAAGTCCGAGTTTTTTATGCATTTTCAACAAATCGTAAATAAAGTCAGTCGGCTCCTGACCCCTACTCTGATGCGCCGAGTAGAACTTTACTTCTAAGTCCTTCCTATTCCGAACTACCGGAAAATTTTCTGTCAATGCCTCTTTCAATTGCGTGAAGTCCATGGTCATCCCCTGCACTAAATTAGACCCAAAAATTTCGTACCAACCCGTTGCTCTACCTAGGAGATGACCTTTCAAATACGCACATGTGCCAAATTACTGGGTATCTCAAAGAACTTCACATTATTCTCAACTCCCTCCGAAAATTCCTCTATATTTTCTGACCCAGAAAAATAAAGTTCAAGCAAAACTCTGAATCTTGATGCACCCCTTACCTTGGTTTTAGGGAAATTTAAATGCCCATTAGCAAACCTTGTTGGGCACCAATGTGGTATCCCTACCGAGGGGATACCCTCTCTCCACTATCCAAGCGACCTATGTCTGAGGGAACGAAAGATGAACCACTAAACTCATCCATAATTAAAATCAATTTATTATGATCTTAGTTTATATACAAAACAACAACAATACGAGTCTAGGAGGAAAATGATCAAGAGTGCTGAGACGCAAAACGTATTACTGATAAATAACGCAATTAACAACTATAATCCTATCTTTATAGATTAATTCCTATCTTAATAGTATCCGTTCTATCCTTAAAGTTTAAATGTACAAGCTTACTGCTATTTCCTGGGCAAACAGCTACGTTCCGTAAAACCGTCAATTCAACATTTAATCTGGCTTCTCTGGCTCCTTTGGTCTCGGACCCACTTTTGCTTATCTTGAGTAGCACTGTTAGACCGACTCACAGAATTAAGACTCTTCTCCTAGACTTTATCTCACTTCACTTCAAGCATTACTTCTCCATTTAGTGCTCAGAGCTTTACTTAGCGATCCTCGCGAATGCTAACATTCCAATATATATGATTCCTAATTTGCATAAACACGCTCTCTTCTTGAGTTGGTTGGAAAGAATTGCCATTCTGGCCCCAAAGAAATCTCAAGAGGACAATTAGTAGAAATAACGATAAAGCCCCGTCACAACCGCAACTATTATAAAGAGTGAAAATAAATTTTTTAAAATGAACAATAAAATAAATAAATAGCATTAAAACATTTTAAACAATTTGTCAGAGTTCGTTAATATATTTTTGTAAAAATTACTTTCAATAGAAAAAAAAGTATTTGATAACTTAATAAACGAGTTTTATAAACTTTTTCCTTCAAGATACTTGGGTGAATAATTTCATCTAAGAAATCTGCAAAATATAGCACAGAATTTAGCAAAAAAATGTGTCAAATTTAAAGATGAACATAATTTACATTTTTTTCAGAAAACGCAAAAAAATGTAGGAGACTTCACATAACATAAATTTGATTATTATGAGCTTAGAAAGAAAGTGTCATGTTAAAAGTTTAAAGTAGCAGATTATTTTCTTATGAATATATGCATATTAAGAATTTAAGTAGAAGTTTCTATTTTTTTTTTTTGATAAAAGTTAAAATGTTGCTGATATATTTCTAACTATGCAGTGATAATCAAGAAAAGAATTTAAACATTAAAGAATTTTACTGATTGAGGTGAAAACTGTAGTATTAAATGTTATAAATATAGAGATACGTACACAGGGCCGATCCTAGGGTGTTGGCCGCCAGCGTGCAAAGACCTAATGTGCCGAGCCCCTAAAGAATTTTTCATACTTTGATTTATACTTAACGTTGACGTTATAAACTCATCTACCTGTTAAAGAGTAAAAATGAAACATTAATAAAAATAAAAATAAAACTTGAAGTTCAAAACTTTATTTTTTGGCCAGCTAGTAGTTTATAATAGTGACACAAAATACTATAAAAAAAGATAAACAAAAGAAAAATATTACCTTTAAAATAAAAATATAGACATTTTGTAATTAGAAATACTAAACAACAGTATTTACGCAGAAAATACAATCTAATAAAAAAAAATACTAAGCATAAATCTCGTGAAACGAAAAGTATATTCACACAGATGTTTAAAATTCTGAGAATTTTTAGATTTGGTTGATTATCTCTAGAGCTTCTGGACAGATTTAAATGAAATTTGGTTTGTGCATAAGTTTGATATAACACAAATAATAACCCTTCAACATTTATAACACACACACAAGATCGAGCGCAAGACTCATCGGAATCGGAAGGTGTGAAACAGCGAATGTAGAATAGAACAAAAATAATGGAGTTAGTAGGAGATATGATCCCCTCATAAAGATATACAGGCTTCGCACCGCGATTTTATATTAGAAATAAAGGAATTAATGAGCTCATGTGGCAATAGGTTCCATTCATTAAGCATCGAGTTATTAAACCTTGGAGCAAGGTTGCAATTGCCCTACTTAGAGCATGCCAGGTGTGCTGTATAGCAGGGATGGCGAACCAGGGACACGCGTGCCATTGATGGCACACGACACAATATTTTGAGCACACCAGCGATCAAAATGGTTTGCATTTTATTTCAATGTAACAAAGTTCACTGTGAAGTATTACGAACAAACGCAAGAGATTGGTCCAGGGAGCACACTCGTTTGTTATTGTCTTGTTTTAGTTACGTCGTGGACTACAATTGCTTATGATGTAAAGTTGGTCTAGGTCTCCATTGACACAAATGCATTTTAAAGTTTATTTGTGTTATATACGATTTTTAGTTGTTTTTTAACATGGCTAGTTCAGCCAAAGAACGAAAAGTGGAAGATAGTAAGAGTAACAGAGAATTTCAAATTTGGTGAATCTATAGAAATATGGCACTATTCGTAAAGGCGACAAAGCGGTGTTATGTTTTATGTTCTGCAATAGTGGTATGCAGTATATCGTCTGTAAAACGGCATTTTGAAACAAATCACAAATCCTTCTGTCAAAAAAGTGAACCATATATAGCAAAATAAGTTAATAATATAAGTTATTTATATACCATCCAATCTGCAACAACAGAAGTCACTTTAATGTTTACTTTAATTTGAATTATTAGTATAACTAAAACATTTACAACTATACAAAAAAAAAAGCATTTTTTCGTAGTAAAAATTATTTGAAGGCACGTCTATACCTCATTAAACACTTCTTTAAAAAAAAGTGTCACGTTGATCCATAAAGGTTCGCCACCCCTGCTGTATAGGGTTGAGGTCTGAAGATCAGGCTGGCTAATCCATTAGGAGAATATCCTCACTTTCCAGAAATAATATCGCCTCACATTATCATGCATTAAAATGAAATCAGGGCCAACTACTTCCTTGAAAAGGTGAACATAGGGCTCCCAGATCTCATTCCTATGTCTCGCAGCAGTCCCAGTGCTTCTTTCAAAGACATTTGTGTATGAGCATCAATCCATCGTGATGCCTTCCCAGATCATTAAGTCTCCTTTGTCGTAATGATCGATTTCTCGGACATTGGTAGTGGGTCCTTGGTTCTCTTTTTATGAAAGTACGGCGAGAATCACTGATTAGGCCGAACCGGAACACATCAGTGAAGCGAACGGTCACTCATCGATCCATACCACAATCTCTGTGATTTCAGCTTCGTCAGCTTCTTCACTCTCTTGTTCGTAGAACTGACGGGACACAAACAACAGGTCTTCTTGAAAATAGCCCTCTCTCATGTAGTCTTCTGGATACAGTCTACTTTGAAACTCAGGTTCCTGTGGCCGCATGTAACTCACGAGATAGCTGAGTAGCATCCCTATGAGGCCTCGCTATAATGGACAAATGAACATCTTCTCTGTACGTCGTGGCTCTTGAACAACCTTGATTAGGCTTTCTCTCGACGGATCCGGTATCCTGAAACTAATTCCATTTGTTGAACATGATGCTGATCATTAAAAAATTATCTGCAAATCTGAATTTGAGACTGCTCTGTATCTAGTCTACCCATGTGTGTGATTCGCCGCCTCATTCCATTCTCTAAACACTCCCATTCGTGGTTACTCTTTTTACTGTGTAAATTTTGATTTAACCAATTGCTTCGAAAAACACCCAAGAAATTTGGCAAGTTATGATAGCGAGCGAAATGCATATTTTGGCACGCGCGCTTATAAATCATTTTCCTCGACTCACACATACATATATGCCAACATATTTGTGTTGCAAGATTTACATCTTTGTTTTGAAGCAATATTTTTACATTTGTGTTTCATTTTTCCCCATAAAATTCGACAAAATAGGCAAATTTTCTTAATTTTGAACACCCGTGTAAATCAGTCCTTCTACAAAGACTACCTAATAATTTACATAAAATAACTTTTCTAAAATATCTTTTCTGGCTTTCTGAGAGGCAAATTTGTCAGAAATTTCGACGAAATCAATTTTTTCCGAGATTTTTGATTCAATAGAGAGGATTGTCAAGTGTCCGAAAGCTTTTCTAGTGTCATAGTATTTCTCAAGTAATTTTCAATTTACACAAAGGTTTTTTTTTTACCTGAAACTACAGAAACAGGTTAGATAAAAAAATTCTTACTGCTAGAGCTAAATTTGTAAAACAGGGAATGTGAGATCATTTTTTTTACTATAATTTCTACTATCTCAATTGATTGTTTTTTTACCAAGAAGAATAATCTTTGAATAAAGTTATTTCATTTCAGAGTTGTGTACCGTCTATATCGTTCACAATTCTTTTTTCCTTCTGTACCTGTAACTTAATATCTAAGTCCATGCAAGCTTTCATCATTAGAAATGTTGTAAAACTCATACAGAAAAAAAAATGTTGAATAGCACTCAGATAATAAGATGTATCTTTCATTTACCGAAGAGACCTCGTGTTTAAGAATTACAAAATGGAAGCAGTCTTCCTTTGCTGGAAGGGCTTTGAAACTGGTTCATCACTGCCCTCATAATCAAATAAACGGAACTTTTCCAGAGCTTCGAGATGGAAAATTTGGGATCAATACCTAAATCTCTAACAAGAGCAGTTGCTGAATCGACAAATTTTTTAAATTATCGTTTTTGATTGTTTTATGATTTGTGCCTTAGTGCCTTTTAAGACTGTATTCCTTAGCAACTGAAATAGAGTTTTTACATATCAGGTATAATATTTTATTCTTGTTTCGGACACAAAAATATTGCAGATCCCATTTTTCTTGAAAATTACGATGTTCCTCTTCAATTGATCTTTTCTTACTCATTGTAGTTGAAGGGGTTTTTTTTAAATTACACTACTGGCCGCCGTAAATGCAACACCCTGAAGGAAGCATGCAAATAATATGAAATTTTCAACATGCATTAGCGGAGGTGAGATATGCAAATGATTAGAATTTCAGTGCAAACACGCATCACTCGCGCCTGTGGCGCCACCTCAAAGCGCTATTTAAGGTTTGGAGATTTCGACGATTTCAAGTTGGGCAATTGTGTTTTTCTTGTGGTTTTTTCAAAATACGATCAGTTATGTCTCGCAGAAAACAGCGATCAGCTTTTGATCAAGTATCCGAGTTCGACAGAGGAAGGATAGTGGCCTACCGAGATTGTGGATTATCTTTCAGGGAAATCGGTAGTCGCATTGAACGAAACCAAACAACTGTAATGCGGATATGTGACCGTCGGATGCAGGAGGGTACGACGGACCGACGTGGTCGATCACATCCACCTCAGTGCACCACTTTACATGAAGATAGGCAAATTGTTCGCATGGCAGTGACAGCTCGCTCATGCACATCACGAACCAAAGCACAGCACATTAAGTCTGTAAAGCATCATTTAGTGTCTGCCTGTACCCTTCGACGCCGTTTACAGCAGAGTGGTCCGTCCGCAAGACGTACATTGCTTGGTCTACCCTGACCAGAACCACGACGTCTCCGCCCCAATGGTGCGATGAAAGAAGGATGTGGCGCGAATGGAATAAAGGATAGTGTCTTTCCCCGGGGGACGAGTCAACGAAAATGCTGCGCTATGCAACGCCTTGATCCTGCACCGGGTATTATGGTATGGGGCGGTTTTGGGATATCACTCGTACTCCTTTAGTACGCATTGCCGGTACTTTAAACAGCCAGTGCTACATCTCCGAGGTTTTGGGAGCCAATTGCCCTTTCCCTTTACCTGGCTTGGCCACAGCCATATTTCAACAGTATAATGCCCTCAGGAGGCTCACCTTGGTTAGGTGGGTACGGGTGTCACAATCCCGAGGTACCCTAGTGATCTTTTCCTTTTCCCAAGGGTTTTACTATATTTGGTAAACACGAGTGTCACGACCCCGGAGTACCCCAGTGATCCTTCTATATTTTCGACCCTCCATCTTGTCATCCAATTTCTCCTTTTCTTCTTTTCCTGTTCAGACCACAGACCTATGAATGTTTGGCGCAGTATAGCCAAAACTGGCTCTTGCGCCATAAAACACCAAACTCATCATCATCATCAACAAGATAATGCGCGACTACACATGGCTCGCATTGACCAAAGGTTCTTCGTCAATCACCAGATTGAATTGCTTCCCTGACCGGCTCGCTCTCCGGATCTTTCGCCAATAGAAAACATGTGTTCCATGATTGCTCAACGATTGACCCAGATTACACCCCCAGCTGCCACACCAGATCAACTTTGGCAACGTGTGGTAACTGCTTGGTCTGCTGTACCCCAAGAACATATCCAAAGTCTCTTTGAATCAATGCCGAGGCGTGTGGCAGCGGGGATCTCCAACAATGGAGGCTACTCTGGCTACTGATTCTGGCAGGAACCACACTTCACAGAAGTCTGTAAATTTAATCATTTGATACTTGGTCAACATGTTATCTTCAAAATAAATTTTGTTGTGCTATCTCTTGCCTTTCTTGGTGTTGCCTTTACGGTGGCCAGCAGTGTAAATAAGGTTTTTAGATTAATATAAGTTAAAAGCAAAATCTTCTTTCATTTGCCAATGATTGACTTTGATCTGACAACTTTGTCTTGATCGTTTTATGTTTAGTCTTGTGACACACACTGCCTCTGACAACAATTTCTACCTCGCACCGCTGATTGGACACTCTAAAAACAGAAGGAGAAAGAGGAATTAAGTCGCAAGCACGATAAAATGTGGGATGTTCACTCTGTGCTTCTAATATTCTAGATTCTAGATTGTCAGTTCCTCTGCCCACAGGAATTCATTGAACAAAAGGGACAGAGAGCGGCGTTGAAGGGGGAGAATGACTTGTAGCATGGTGCAAACCACATGGATTTTTAGTGTTACATCATAAATTGTGTGAGAAATACTGTTTATACAGTCCACGAAGAAGTTACTCTCTCTCTCTCTGCAGTAAATTTACTCTACTGTAGAATAACTGCTAATAGTGAAAAATATGCTTAAATGCATTTAATAATTTCATAAAAATTTATTTCGTATAGTAAAAATAAATGAAATATTTTAATGAAATTAAAAAAATAATAATAATATTTAATCTATAAGATATTTTTGTAATCAAATAGGATTTCTTTTAAAACAAGAACAAGCAACAAATAAATATGTTGTAAACTTCAAAAAAAACTTTACCTCAAATAATTTACAAAATGAAAAAACTTTTAAAAGTTTGATATTTAAATAATTTTTTTTTATAAAAATTCATGGAGAGCCGCAACTTATATATTGGCGGACCACAAGTTTGACTGGCCTGGGCTAAGTAGATTGGTTTATATGAAATTTCCCTTCATCTAGGCGCTGGAGTATTCATATTAGTGGGCAGATATATGTAGATCATGATTAGCTTTTAATACATGTTTTTTGTATTAAAAACTAATGATATATATATATGTATATATATATATACATATATATCTGATTTTTGTTTTTAGTGCTCGTTGATTCGCCTATTTGATTATATGGCATCTTGTTACATTTAGGGTTTTTTAAAAAGATCGCATTGAATCCGTAATTTTTATAACATAGTGCTAAAGTACCAACATAAAATAAAATTTAGAATTTCAGCAAACTTCGCTAACATTAATAATGCTGTACGAATATTGATGTGTTTTTTTAAAAAGGCTTTGTATTGAAAATCACTCAAAAGTAGCTCAAGATTTTTTTTCTCAAATTTCTAGATACCAAATAAAATCACAAGAAACTACCTTTTAATAGAGGTATAACACTTACGTTAAAAAAAAAGGAAAACGAGTATTGTTTTTAAGCGTTGGAAAACCATTGACACGAAAATCACCTTTTTTTTTCTATTTTGTATTTCTTAATTGTAAGGCTATTTTATTAAGTTGAAAACTTTTAATTTCCCCAATTGCCCATATTGAATTTAAACGCTCCTATGTGTTAGGTAATATTAACCATATTAGATGTCTTCGTAAAACAACTTTCTCAAAAATCTTTTTTGTGATGCACTTGTTAAGCATCGACCCACAGTGCGCCGCCAGTGCCGCTGCTAAACAAAAAAAAAATTTCTATAGTGGTATTGCCCGCTCTACCACGAATTTTGCTATCAAATGAATTATGTGTGCAAATAGTAGACATTGATGGACAATGGACCAACACACTATGCATCCGACTACATTCGGAACCGTGATTTTAAAAAAGCACATAAATGGATCATTTTCATGATATTTAGTGTCAGATTAGAATACATGTATAAAATTGTTTTAAGGACATTTTGACGAAAAAATTATTTAAATACAATATTTAGGCAAAGAATTAACTTAGAATAATCTTTTTTCAAAATGTTCTCCTTTTATAAAAAATACTTCTAAAATAATAATATTTCGCTTATATAAAGTAAAGATTTCTCCAGAGAGTATGAACTAGAACTTTTGAAAAATTCACATTTTCAGAGTTACCACCAATTGAAATAATTATCGGCGTTTTTTTCTTAAAATTGTTCCCCTCTGTTGTCGTAAAATAAGGATAAACCCACTTCTAAGTTATATATTTCAAAAATTCTAGTTTATTCTCTGTAGAAAGGTCTGAGCTATATACAGGCAAAATATTATTATAATGGAAGCATTTTTCACAAAAGGAGAATATTTTGAAAATGGGTCATTCTATGTTCATTTTTTGTCAAAATATTGCTCTTAAATAATTTTTTATTGTAATAATATTCTTAAAATAATTTTATATACATTTTCTAATCTAAGTGACACTAAATATCATAAATATTATCCATTTATACCAGTGTTTCTCAAAGTGTGGGGCGCCCCCCCCGGGGGAGCGCGATAACCCTACAAGGGGGGCGCGAACATATCGAAAATAAAAGATTTAAAAAAATTAATTTACTGTAATGAAGTAAGAAAATACTTTCTGACATAATAAAAAGTACACATTTACACTGATAGAATTTATTAGTATTACTTCATCAAACATAAAAGCTTTCATTTCGATACATTCATTAGCTATCTGATCCTATAAATAAATAAAAAACATCACATTTTGTTTGATTTGCTGTAATCCCAGGATGAGAGATTTTTTCACTGAGTTTTCTCTTTTTAAATCTAAAATACTATTTCAGAGAAAAGACAAAACCCAGACCCAGAGAAACACATTCTAGGAAGATAAAAAATTCATTTTTGTTTGACCTTCGAACTTACTGGTACGATTAGTTCGTTCCTTTTTTATGTCTTTATTTTTCATTTAGGGAAGTTGTAAATAATGCGCCTATACGAAAGAGATATATGACATTTCGAAAAGCAGAGAAAACACTTTGAACGATTATTTGGCCAATATTTATTTTTATGAGTATTCTGAAACATATAAAGCATAATGTGTGAAAAACGTTTTATATAATTCATTTTTAGAACTTAACATTCATAGTTTTACATTGATTAAACATTTAACCCGGGAGTGTTCACGCGGGATACAAACTACAAAAATTTGAACAAAATAAGACAGTTTTGCTTGCAGATATCATTCCTGTAACGTTCGTGAAAAGTTTCTGTGATTTGTGTCCTTTATTAAGGTCGCGTACCTTAGAAGCATTTTAATTCGGTTCTGTTGGAATTTTTCTCAAATTATCAATGAAGAAAGGTAGAAAGTAGGTGTATACTTTCTCTTCGTTAAATTATTCACTGGAATTGTGATTTTTATTGTGTACAATAAAAATAATTGTAAAATCTTCGGGTGACTCCGTCCCCCCGCAAAATTACCATTAGTATCGAATGCGCGTCTGCTCCCGGGTTAAAACATTTTGAAGTCTTTTCATTTTAAATATTAAAAAACACAATTATTCTTTATCGGAATTTTACATTCTTTTTCGTTAACATTAATAATAAATGCTAATTTGTGAGGATTACAATTACACACACAGTTCGTTTAAATCTATTTATAATATGAGCTTTCATTTAAAAAAATCATTTTACATTTTTGTATTCATTGCCGTGCTCTTGGTTTTACTCTCCTTACAATTTCGCAAGTGCCGACTGGGTGGCGTAGTTGGTTTGTCGCTGGCCATCTGCACCTAAGGTTTGCGGCTTCGACCCCAGCCCATGTCGGTGGATTTTCATGATGCAGAAAATGGACAGCGGTCATGAACGGCCACGTCGTATGATTATTCGGCATGTAAAAATTCCCTTGAAGTGCCCTTTTGGCTTGGCTGCCAAAATTCTTAAGTTCAATTTTGCATCGTCGGAGCTCAGGTCCCTCTGTGGAGGAAACTGGGCATCAAAATTACTTGGGGCAATTGCCTATTATACGGTGCCGCCCTAAAAAGTGATACCAGCTCCTGGGGAATAAGCTAGGTCTGCAAAGGTTAAAAATACCAACACATTTGCAATTACACGTTTTGCCCAGACTCACGCAGACGTTAGTGAGAATGCTAGTTGTGACGAATATGATAACAGAGCAACATAGACTAAACTGTTTTTCTAATGACATTTAAACTTTTAGAAATGGATGATGGAAGGAATAAATCTTTAAATAAATATCATTTTGCGATCTGTTCCAATTTAAAAATTATAGATACGAAAAATAACATGATAATTATAGTATTACTTAAAAGTATAATTTGCTTAAAATATATATTACTTAAAAGTAACAAATACAAAATTTAATACATTCTTGTGAATTTGTACGGCTTATAATTAAGATCGTATGGTAGCTTTAGCAACAAAGCGCATTATTATTGTATAAGGGGGCGATGAAAGGTATGATTCAAAATTGGGTCGCCAGTAGTGAAAGTTTGAGAAGCACTGATTTATACACGCTTTTGTAAAATCACGGTTCCGAACGTAGTCGGATACCTTAAATATGTTATAATATTGGGAAAACGGAACTTATTTTGATTTTTTCAATAACTATTCAGAATTATTTCTTTATTAAATTTAAAATTCATTACTCTAACTTTATTAAGTTTAAAACTATTTCATTTATTATAAGTTTTATTTTGAGAAATTCACACCCAAAACTTTTTACTTGATTGATAGAACCATTTGCGGCCTGCGGCCGCCTCCTTGTTTTCGCCACCTGCGTGCGGTGCACGCGATGCACACCTGCTGTTTCCCCTTGTTGATAAAAATTAAACTTCTGTACGTACACTTGGCCCTGTACGTACAGAAGTTTAATTTTTATTCCTTGCAAATTTAGAGAACGTATGATTGGTACAGAGTTAAGCATATTTTTTCTAAATTTCTCCAATTATTTGTGCATCCTATCAACAAAATGCAATGGTACTTCAGATATATTACTTATGACACACATTGAGTTATATATTACCCCGTCGCACTATAAACTTGCATGAGGAATATTGGGGACGGACCTCGTAATTTTGAAACCATGGTCAAGGGATGGGGACGGACCTCGTAATTTTGAAACCATGGTCAAGGGATGGGGACGAAACCTCAGCTGGTCCCCTCCCTCTCCTTCCACACGACACCAAAGGGAGGACGCTTGAGCCTCGACATATTTAGCGTGCATTGGCCCCCTTTGCACTGCTAGGCTCGAACTCATGACATGCCAGGAACGAGTTCATGACCTTCACCACTATTCTTAAGACCGTGGGCACTTATTACTTATGACAGAACTGTGAATGTGGTTTGCTATATATGATATATTAGAACAAAATTCTTTTCCAATAAAATGATTTCTTTTGAAAAAATAATTTTTTTCTACGGATTCTTGTTTAAAGTTCTAAAATTAACCAAATATTATTAATCGTATTTTTAATGGGTATAGTCTACAAGCAAATCTAAATTTAACGCTATCATTTTTGAAAAATTGTCTATGATCTCTGAAAATTTCTTAATCGTATTGATTAAGACATTAATTCTTGTTTTGCAAAGAGAAAAGTAATTTCTTAAACACATTCCTTATTTCAACATTTTCACACTCTAAAATTTTGCAGTTGACGTAATTTAGTAATAATAACCCTTTAGTAATAATAAAATGTTTTTAAAATAATTTCCCGGGTTTTTGAGATTTATATTTTTTTAAAATATTTATTAACTTTTATTAGAAAATAATCGATTAAGAAACACAAAAATTTTTATACCTCATCATTAACTGAATGTAAATTCTATTTTAATTTTTACATGGATATTTAAACTATGTCAATTATAATTTTTGCTGTAATATTGTAGTTGAATATAATTCAAATATTGAAATATAAATTGTACAAAATGGAAATCCCTCCTTTTCATTGAAAATAATTTTTACATCTTATACGTTGTTTAGAAAAAAAATCATTTAATTATTTTACACAGATGTATATAAAAGTGTTTTACTAAATGAAACAAGAACTTTAATTTTAAAAAAAATTTACTTGAGTTGATACAATAAGAAAAAGAAAATCATGTAGGATTTTAAGGTATAAAGAAATTTCAAAATGACAGCAAATTTTGAGTTTTTGTTTTAAATTGTGTTAATTTGTGTGTGTGTGTGTTTTATAAAAAGTGCAAAAATTTTGATAACCTATTTAAGATAATATATATTTATGTGACTAATAAACTCTTAATTGATCAATTTCCGAATCAGTCAAAAAGTGATGCAGATAAGATATCAATTTAATGTCACCACTTTACAGGAATCTTGTCTTCTAAGAGTCGTGATGTTTCGGTTGTTAAGAATTCTAGATTTATTATACGTGGATATAATTCAGGATTTATTTTCAACACTTTTATTTAAAGGATTTTATTATCTGGAGCAGAAATGAATTTTTTATATACTATTCACTAACTTATGCAATATATCAAGAATGTGAAAAAATGTAAATGAAAAAAAAAGAAATAAATAATAATGAAAATTTTGAAATGTAAGAAACTGCACTCACTTCAAAAAATTATTTGTTTTAAATATTATAATAAAAAAAATATTCAGTATGAAATCAATATTCAGCATGAAATATGTTGTGTATAATAAATCAGCTAATATAGAGGAAAATTCAGTAAAGTATTTGATGATTTCAAAAATTATGAGTGAATATGAGTCTACTTTTGAAATTAGGGTAATAAAAGAAATAATAGATTTAATTAATAATATGTATGAAATTTTAGATTAGATTCTGATTTAATGTTGATTAGGTATTTTGCATTGATTCTACTAATATGTGAATGTTTTCATAATTATAAATAATTACTTTCCTTACTATTGGCAAAAATTTAAACCATGTAATTTGATATTTATGTTTTGCACTTGTAAGAATAATGCAATTTACTTTCATATTTAAATGATAATAATTTTTTACTTTGAAAAAAAAACTTAACTTTGTTGACATTTTCACAAAGTTCGTTTTCATCTGATTTTGAAATAAAAAAATTTTTAAAATGTCAATTCCAGAAATCGTTGAAAGTACTGCTGAAACTACTCTGATAATATTTTCAGTAGACAACGTTCCAAAAGAAGACGAATTTCAGAAATACAATGTTTTACTCCGCGGAGTTTTCCCGTGAGGAGAATCATATCGGATATTGTTACTACAAACCGGTTCCTATCAAGGATACGCATTGGAAATCAACTTTTGGCTAGAAAAGAAGGATTTGGTGGTGAAAAATCTCAGCCCTCGATTTAAGAGATTTTCTAAAAGGGGAGGACAAAAAATCAATACCTGCAATGAAAAACCAGAAAAAATAAATTCATCGCTGCATTGGCAAATCGGAAAATGTAATTGTATGCAGGAAAAGTGAAAAGGAAAAGAAAATTTTTAACTATGATGGGAAACGGAAATTAGTGTTTTAACTCTACGTTGGAAATACGGAAGCAACAAAAAGCTTGAAACTATAATGGAAAATAAGAAATTAAGAAAACAATTAAAACAGAACTAATGAAAAATATTTATTTAAATTAATGACAAAGAAAAGAAATTGAAATTAACATTAAATGCTATGCAACTCTACTTATAATGCTGTAGTAATAGAGACGAAAATTATGGTATTCGAATTACTCTATAAAGTAAAAAAATACATAAGTTTATATTTAAAAAATAAAAATGAACTGTGAAGAAGTTATAATGTGATTAAGTATATAGTATTTATACTTATTTTTATAAATTTGAGTCCATGATTATTTTTTTTATTTATCATTAGAATTTATTTTATATTATTAGTTTTACATCAATTTAATTTTTATATTATAGATCTGTGATACCATCGTATGTACAATAATTAATATAAACTGTGTTTTCATTTTATTTCTGGTTGGATCCTAGTAGGGCACACTTCTAGCCGACAAAAATTTTGGCAAAAAAAAAAATTGGCGATAAAGTTTACAGTAGGGCAACCTTGCTTAATTGTCCAGTTTTAGGCAAAGAAAAATGGCAACCCAAAAACCGGTTGAGCAGAAAATCAACTCATTTTCGGACAGAGGCCATTTTCACTCCTGACCTTGCTTGCTACCGCTCTTGCTATGACCATGCTTTTTTATCCCTTTCCTTTTTTTTTCTTTTTTGCTTTGATTCCGGGCATTAGTTTTTCTCAGAATGATCAAGGAAAGAAAAATTCAATTTGGAAGCTGTTTTATCTCAATGTAGCAACGGTTTTTCTGTTTTCTTCTTGAAGCCATTTTTGAAACCACGTTTTTCTTTTTTGAAGATCGACGAATGGATGTTTTTTTTAATGCAAAAGTAAGAAAGAAATGATTGCTTTGTGAATGAGTGAACGGTTGAAAGTATTTCAGTAATGTTGTCCGAAATATGAAAATAATTTGTTTTTGAGAGGAATGGAGAGATTGTTATTTCATCAGCCTAAAGCAGGGATGGCGAACCAATAGCACGCAACACAATTACTTTTGCACGTCTCCGATCAAAACGGTTAACATTTTAGTTCAAAATAACAAAGTTCAATATGAAGTATGACGAATAAACGCGAGTGATCAGTCGAGTTTTTACAGACATATGCCAACATTTCAAGGAATTGAATGTAAAGCCTCGAGACATAAATAAAAAATATTATCTTCAAGAGAGATATCAATGCTTTTGACACTAAAATTGCATATTTGCAGAAACGATATTATTACAGGAAACTACTAGTACTTCCAGAACTTGAAAAAATCAGGGATGAAAAAGTTATTCAAGAACTTATTTCCATAATTATTATGTACCCTGGTGTGACGTCATTTGATAAACTGAACTTGTCCCAATTCGATTGGAAGAAACTGAAGAATTTGAAATTATACTGTGCTTGATTTCCAGTCCAGTTCAATATGGATTCAAAAATTTATTAAAACAAGAAAAATGTTGGAATTGATTAAAACAGAAAATTAAAAACAAAATAAGTAAAAATGTCAGTAACGAAATTTTGGAAACATGGAATTCAATTCCAGATACATTTAACTGTTTGAAGAAGCTGGCTCATACTTTTTTTATAACCATATTTTTTCATCTACCTATGCCCGAGAATCATTATTTTCAGAGATGAATAACATTTAAGACTCACTTAGAAAACCATTTGGCAGATGAATCTAATTTAGCATACGTTCTGCTAAAAGAAACATTTTACAATCCTAATGTAAGTTATTTGTCATCTGATTGGCAACAACAGAAGTCACACTAATGTTACTTTAATTTGAATTACACGTATATCCAAAATATTTACTGATATACAGTGCAAAATGTATTTTTAATAGTAAATAAAGAGTTTTGAGTGGTTAGTATTTACTTTTATTATTTTCCCAAAAATCACAAGTCAAAATTATTTGACAGCACTTCTATACCCCATTAAACACTTTTTTAGAAAAAATGGCACGTTGATCCAAAAAGGTTCGCCACCCCTGGCCAAAAGCATTCATATTGGATTTTTTCAGCCACTGCTGCGTTTTAGAAGCTGCGATTTTTCAGTTTTTCTTGTAGAAATAGTTTTAGAAACCCCGTTTTTTCCGTAAAAACATTTTATTTATTCAAGAATTTTTTTTTTTTTACTTTTGTATTCAAATCTATTGAAAATTTCACTGTTTTTTTTGTTAATCATTTTCTTCGATGTGTGTTAAGAAATATCTTAAGTGTTTTTGTACATCATAAACGTTTTAAAAATGTTTTACTTTCATCGAAGAACGATTCCGAAATGAATTTATTTTATTGTTATTTGGTGTTAAAATTAGCATTTAGAATGGTAAAAGTTGAGAATATCAACTAAAATGGACTTTCATGGAACGAAAACTATTTTATAAATTTTAACATGAATTTTCTAGATAAATAAGAGTTTAATTTTTTAAGAGATAATTAAGAGTTTTGGAACTTCTCCCTTTATGCGAAAATCTAAGTGCATATTAATATTATTTAAGCACGTTTGAAAGTTTTTTAATGTTACCTGTTAATTGGTTCGTATTTGTCCGTCGACCATTTTCGCCAAATCAAAAAACAAAATGACTTGGTGTACAGCCTATAATAACTTTGTTCCTGCCACAACCCGAACATAATAACCTTGTTCATTGAAAATTGGGTACTTAACTGTTATGGCAACCTTTTGGCCATATTATGTGACACGCAGTGGCGTAACGGAGAATATTAGTGTCCCTCTGCAAAGTCAGATTTTAGGCCCAAGGCCAATTCTTACAAAGGGTATGTACTTGGCTTCAGACAGGCTTTTAGCTCCTTAGAATCCTGGGACCCTCCGCGGTGCGTGTGTGTGAGGGGGTGTACATTACGCCACTGATGAAGCGAAGCACATGGTTGCAATGTCAGTTCGTTCTACACATAGTAAATTGCGGTTGCGAGTTATTAATAGAGTTGGCGATTGTTGCGATAATACGCAAATACCCGTCTGTTTAAAAACAGACAAGCCTCCACCTGAATAATACATTTAATGTTAGATATTTTGTTTTGCTAAAAATTAACTAAATTTTGTGCAAAATTCATTCATTTGAAAACTTTCAGTTGAATTCTATTCAACAAAATACCTATAAAGAAGAGAATAAGAAAATAACTGAGTTTTGCTTATAACAAGTCTTTTCGCACAAGAAGAGTAATATAATATATTAAACTTTTATAGTATATTTTGTGTTAGAGGATATTGTTTATATACTTTAAATGAGAAAGTAGAGTGATGTGTTTTATTATTCAGAATTATGAGAAACTTTAATGCGCTTCATTATTTTATTTTAAAATGTTAAATGAGTTAACATTCATGATAGATATTGGTGTTTTAAAGTTGAAAGATATAAGTTGAGTCATTATAGAGAAATGACTAATGTACTAATACTTTTGATTTTGATGAGAAACAAAGATAAAGTCACAATGCATTCTTTTTCCTCCACTGAAATTAATTATTTTATTCATCAGTAACTTTATTGCATGTAATTTAATTTTTTTCATTTTGAAACTGCGTGTTTTGATATACTGGATATATATCAAAATTCACTGTTTCACGAAATTTTCTTTATTTAAATTTAAATTAATTTAACAACTTGAGGCTTATATTTTTAGATATTACACAGTAGATAGACGAGAATTCAATCACTATAAATTTTTGTATATGTCTTGAAACATTAAAAGGACAAACGTATTTACTTTGATTTGTACACCTCTTTTATTGTTTTCATATAAGCATCCCTGAACATCTGTGATTTGATCACACAGATTTCTCAGAGATGTGTTTCAAAACAAATAGTAGGATGCCGTTTATATTAGTGAATAAGAGATGTAAGAGAAAGAGAAGAAAGACTATGTCTATGAAATGAAAACACTTAAAAAGTTACGGAGAGATACAAAAGATTTTACTTGATATTTTTAAATAAAAGTGAATATTGTGAAAATTTTTATTTCATCCAGTTGTAGTCTTCGCTGAAACGTAAATACTAAAGGTGATTTTTATATCCACTGTCTTATTGCTTCATGTGATATTATTTTCCAATATATATATTTATATAAAAAAATTAATACATTATCTGCTAGCTATAATACGAATTTAATATGAAATTATAGGAGGAAACGTGAGCTGTGTGTGGTTATTCTGGATGTCAGATAGATTCAAAAACACAAATGTATAGTTATGTGTAAGGAATTTCAATTTTATCAATTAATATTTTAGAAGTATTATTATTGCGTTTGTTGTTATAATTTCGTTTATTTTATTGTGTTTTGATTTTAGTATTCCTATTATTTAAACCTACTTACTGTGTGTAATATGTGTTTCCAAATGATGTTATGTATTGTTTTTTGTACACATTGAAAATTCATTAAGATTGTAAGAGAGAAAAACCACGCCAGTACCTTCCTCTTAAAGTTGGAAGGGGAGGGGACAAATGTAAGGATAATTAAATTAGATGTAAAATTAAATTCTCTATATAAGACTCTCTTAACTTTTATTTTCCATTAAATCTTCAAGTATCAAATTAAACATCCTATTATTTCTCCGAACAGATGGTCCAAACAGACCACTTCTAATCACCTGATCATTATTTTTATAGCCCATGTGTAAGCATTAACTTTCATGTATAACTCATAAGCTAAAAGGTGCTTAACCGGTCTGGGCATAAGCGGTAAGGCCATTAGAATTCACTTTTGGCGTCGTTTTCTCTCAGCGACAGATAAGTAGATTGCTCTCTGAATAAAAGCCGTTTATAAAAAAAACTTGGTGTTGTCCAGAAACATCACATACATATATGCCAAATTCAATCCAAATGCCTCCCCCAGCAGGGGTCCGGCCCTAGAGCCGCTCCTGGGCATGATTTGATAATATTAGGCACAACATTTGACCCAGTTCCATCCCTATTTTTACTATATTTTAAATTCAAAGATTTAAATCTTACCTCGAGCTTCTCAATATGCTCATGGCAAATGGTAATTTTAGCGCATCAGAATTATTAAACTCTGTATCTGACAGAGAAATGAAAATTTTTTCTTTCACTCGTTCATATTTTATATAAGTCTTTCAAACTGACTTAATTAAAGTGACAATATACTTTTTGTCGCCTTCAGCAAAAGTGTTCAAACAAACGCTATTAATGCTGTAACTTGCTTTTTATTGACTCTAAACTTCCGTTCAATAACTCCTATTTTGCTTTTCGCCTTTACACATTCAAAACACAAAATTTTTAGATATCTTTTAAATCTACTAGTTCTATAGGTTGTCACGTTTGAATAAACTTCAGCACGGCGGGTGTCGACAGCTTACGAAATAAAATGTGGAATAAAGTTCAAAGATTTTCATTAACATAATACGACTTCTTTATTCATTCCAATCGAATCGAACAAAATACAACACACACAAAAAGTACAGGAAAAGGGCTGTTCATTTCTAACTTGCCAGAGGGGTGGAAGGTTAAGAGATCATAACAACAAAGCAGCCTTAATTATGGAAAATTAAGTAACCCTTTCACGAAATAATTTTTAGTCCTTCCTTTTTGATAGTTATTTTCTTATTAACTCGTCTTCGATGTTGTTTTGGAAAGTAAGTGTTTACAGGCATGGAATGTGTGTGTGTGTGTGGTTTTCTCTAAGTTTAGTTGCGCTTGAAATTAGTTTTTTATAAAAAAAAATTATACTTGAGAAGATTGGTATTTTTAAAAATGATAAGAGTTAAAAGGATGGAACTAAGTTGCATTTGTTTGCAAACATTTCATCCCCATATTTCTTCTAGTTTTTTTAATGAATTCTCATATTATTTTATGCATCAAGGTATATTGTGTTTACATTTAAAAATATAAATGTTCCCCAAAATAAGCTTAAATAAAATAACTTCTCTCACCGATTGGTGGGGAAAAAACTACATAATAGTTATTGCCACACGGTTTTTATAGCTGTTTTTAAAATGTTTTCTTTTATTTATTCATGAGAATAAGTTATATAATATTTGGCAAAAGATATGCTATTTGTGTTTTTCTCTATAAGTAAAATTCTTATTTTATTTAGATGGCCATGTTCACCTACATGTCGCACTCACGAGCTTATAGCCGGCGTATCATGAATTCGAGCTCTAGTGCCATTGAAAACTCGCCGTATAGCGAGGCTGATGTAGGTTACATCTTTCCAATAACCCTCCTGTTAGCGTTCTGCATTAATACTCACTCAAACCCTATTTCACATGGCATCGTTTTGAACAATCTATGGATGGGAAATGTTGATGTGTTCAAAGTTTAGAAAGAAATACAATTTAAAAATGATTGAATAAAACATAAGAAGTTTCGAATATTTTTGAAGCTATATTCTTTTGGCGCGACAGAGAAAAATGATGAGAGTAAATTTTTATGATGCACGCGCACACCGTTGTCTAATATTTTAACATGACACTTTTTTGGTGCTAGGGGACTGATATCAGTTTGAGTACACTCAATGATTTATCGGCCGCTCGCTAGCCTCCGGTCTCGGTGGCAGCGTCGGCCGACACAGAATCACTCTTTCAACAACGCAGACAACATAAGCTCAGCAATATTAATTTTATCTAATGGTCATAATCATTTAATCAATTGAATTTTATTTATTTTAATTTATATTCTATTTAATTTTTCACATTTTATAAATTCCACTATTTCCTCTCTCTCTCTACTTCTTCCTTTTTTTTAAAACTACCCCTCAAAACCATGGCAAACCATCCTCTAATGCTCAACAACAACCTTTAAAATAGGGGATTAAGACCTCTCATGAGATCATGTGCCTCATTAACCAGTTTGAGTAAAAAGTTTTCCGCCAAGGGGAGATACCTCCGCTCCAACAGCGGCCTTTCCTATATTAGTTAACCTTTCTCTCCAAATGGGTTTTTGCATTCTAAATCTAGAAGTTGGAACTACACGAATGTGTAATTTGTTTGTCAAAACTTTAATATCTTGTCCACCAAAAAAGTATTTTAAATGGAGCAATCACGTAAACAGATCGGAGCGATTATGTACTATGAGTTCTGAAATAAAGTCAGTGCAACTGAATGCCACAAAAAATGTGTGAAAGTTTAGGCTTCAATACTGTTTCTTATGATGCAGTAAAAGTTTGGTTTAAAAAGTTTAAAGCTGGGAATTTTGACATTGAAATGAACCACGTTCTGGCTGCTCTATTGAGGTCGATTGTGACCAGTTAAAGCAAATCATTGATCAATACAGAAATGTTTCATTGCGTTAGAGCTTGACGTTTTTACCAAAAAACAATAGTTAATACTCTCAAACGCATACGTTTCAGTTTAACCGCTAGGCGCTTCACGAATTGACTGTGAAGACAAGAGCAAGAGAAAAGCGGCCTGTTTGGCTCTGCTCAGAGATCAAAGGAAAGAACATTCTAGACAGAATTGTGACCTGAGATGAAAAATGGGTGTACTACAACAGTACAAGCCGTGAAGGAGGCTGGTCAGCACCCGGGGAATCAGCAGGTTCAGTTGCAAGACGAACGCTAACTAACAAGAAGGTGGGATTGTCATGGAATTATCACTAAAGAGTACTTGAAAAGTGGGCAGACTATCAACAGTACAATATACAGCAAAATGCTAATCAAAGTTAGCGACGCCATTCGCGAAAAACGTAAAAAGAGTTCAGAAGGAAGGTGGTTCTCTTTCATCAAGATAACGCCCGGCCACATCTTAGTGCGATGACCAGCTGGACGGCTCTACACCCTGGAGTGGGAGTTTTTTTGCAGAATAGATTGAAAAGTTTCCAAAACGTTGGCAGACCATTGTAAATTTAAATGGAGATCCCTATCTTCATTAGCTTTGTTGATTTTGTATGTATTTATCATTTTACAAGATTTCATTGGCGGAAAACTTTTTACTCAACATAATATTTGGGGGATCGTAATAACTATTGTTATAAACCATATTTGTTGGGACGCACACCTCTCTCTACAGCTTTTTGGTCAATATCTCGGCACCCGAGACTCACAGTCCATTCGGACCTGGCTCATTCGATCCGTCTCTATCTGCTCTTACAGTTATAATTTCATGCTCATGGGGCTATTTCTTCCATAGTTTTTAATTGTTTTAAACATTTTAAATTCACAATATCTTGGCTCCTGTTTGAGTCTCGGACTTGAGATTTGAACCAACTGTTCCACTCGTCGAGACCCATCCAGTCATCTACTTCATTCCCATTGTGTAGGCATGGGAAGGGCTTAAGCACTAAAATATCATGCTCCCATGTTAATCCTATTTGGACAGGAAAAAAATTCCCTAAGGAATTGAACCTGGGACTTGATTTTTCGAAGTCCGCCATATTTTCGTTATTAGCGCGAGATTTACTTGGAATTGGCTCTCTCCGGTGCTTCCCCTTCCTACAGGGCTCTTTCCCAGTAATAAATCGAATCCTATGCTACCTTGGTCGACCGCACCGGCTGTATTCGATTGTTCTCCCTATGAGCATTATAGATATTTTTTTTTCAGGACAATAGCCCCATTTCGTCACCCATATTTAACATTTTAAAATTATTTTATTAAAGTTGTTTAAATCCCGCTTAGCTCCGAGGATTTATGAGCTTCGTTAATGAAACTCGGAAGATAGATTCTCCTCGTTGACCTTTTAAATCTGTTATAATTCGTGTGTAGATAGTTGCCCTGGGGGGCCGCTATCACTAAACTTAGAATCCCCATGTTATTCCTATGGGGTTCGAGCTTTTGATGACGTCACAATATTGCAGAGATAGAAGGATGAAACTTTGTGATCACCTACTACTCTCTGTATCGTTGGGATGTACGCGACCATTTAAGTCACAGTTGCTTCCACCCTCGGGGGAATTAGTTTCGTTTTCCTTTCCCGAGCTAGCGCCGCCCCATTTGCAACTACAGACTCCGGATCGGTTCGAATGGATTCCTCTTGTGTTTCCCCACAACCAGGCCGTGTTTCGAGTTGATGGGTGCCCTGCTTCTGTTTTAATTATTTTAAATTTTTTAATTATTTTAAAATGACCATAAGGCGGATGTCTTAATTTTCTCGGGAACGATAATTCCCACCGAGACATTCAATATGAGGTCTCAGGTGTCACATTCGGTTCACCTCATCTCCAGATAGTCTGCCGAAAACCCCCATGTTATTGGTCCTATTGTCTCTGTGCGGGGTGTTTAAATTTATTTAAATCGTGATTATCTCGGGTCTTGGCTGGTCCGATTGAGAGAGAGAGAGACTTAAGGTTAGTATCATTCAACTCTGCTCGTGACCGCCTTTCATCCTTGGCTCAGCTTGCCCTGCTCAAGATTTTTAACTTGTTACGCCAAAGAAGTATAACTTCTTACATTGTACATAAGTACACACACTTTTATTTTTAACTCTCTGAATGTTTATCAAAGATTGAAATTTGAAAGTACTCTTGGAATACTGTCTTCAAACTTCGCAGTTCTGAGCCATGGTCAAATGACGAGGATGATACAAGAGCTGGAACCATTTCTCGAAACTGCTTCGCCCTGCCAACGCGATCAATTTGAACCACGGCACATTTTATCCTGCATCACTCTCTCTACGCTGTAGGTCTTCACTACGACTCAAATCATGACTGGACAACTCCGGTCTTGATCGAATTCGCAAGGATTACTTTTTGAATGAGTGAATATTAATGTCGCACTGTTCAGCTACTAGATGGCTTTTGGCGATGGACCTCGTAATTTTAAACCATGGTCAAGTGACGAGGACGTCATCTGAGCTGGAACTTCCCTCTCCTAACTACCACACCACACCAACGGGAGGACGTTTGAGCACTTGACAGATTCAATATGCATCGCTCCCCTACATCGCGGTACTAGGCTCGAACTCATGACACGCCGGCCACGAGTCCGTTACCTTGACCACTAGATTACTGTGGCCACGATTACATCTTGAACAAAGGCTAACAATTAGAAAGCATATAAAAGATTTCCACCTTTGAAAAAAAGGCAATGCTAATTCACTGATTTTTGATATAATTTTAACAATATTCAAAGCTAATAATTATTGAAAATATACTTAGATTTTATCGCTAGTTCCGAAATACTCGCAATTCAATCATACACACAAATTACTTCACGCGGCCTTAAGTTTCTTCAGATGTCTTACTTAAGAGAATTTTACCAACTCATCAAAACTGCCTCATATTTAATTATACAAAAAATAACATAAAATTCAGTTTCATGTATGTATTGATTTTCTGTTTTATGAGGTCCCGTACTTTTTTTTTTTCCTGACATAGAAATTATTCCACACGTAAAAGACAGAGGTAGAAGTTGTTTTTTTTTACTAGACATAAATGACGAGTAATTTCTCAGTTTGGGGGAACTTCTCTTAATATACTCTCATTGCCAAAAGTAAATCACAGAGAAAAGCGTTCATTTCTAAAATTTAATTTCAGACCAGTCGAAAACCGGTTAAATCCGTCTTCATTCTCATTCCCACCCGATTCAGCAGGTCAGATTTTCTTCAATAATATATTGACAATTGGATGTGATGGAAGTTGCTATTTATAGTGAAGAAATAGCGAATGGACTAAATTCATGTAACGTCACGATCAGGTGATTCCGTCAGCAGGTGAATATGGCGTCATTTGCTTATTATTATTTTGTTCTTAAACATTTACAGTTTACTTTCTATAAAATGTCTTATTTTGCTAAAATGGTTGCTCGATCAGTTAAAGAAAGGTTAATTGGAAAGAAAAAATCATTTTTTAAAATCTAAGTGCTTTGATGGCATGATGAAGCGTGAGGATTACATACTATCTTCCCAGTATTTATGTGTTTGACCACTCTTTGAATAATGTTTTCAAAACCGTAAGGCAAATGAAACTTCTTCAAAAAGGATTTTGGATAGATGTAGACTTCTACAAGAATGTAAATATTTAAAAACAAATGTTTATTTTATATTAAGAACATATTATGTTTAGTTAACTTAAATTTTACACATCTTCAGAGTAGTTAAAAGAGGTACTTCAGCATTTAATTATCTAAAATTAGAAACCATAAATCTGATATGTAACCATACATATATCAAAAAGAAGTATATATATTTATAAAACTTATTTTACTTAATAATTTTACATTACAGGGAAAAAGAAAAAATATAGAATTGGAAAAATATCTTAATTTACTACAGCTCTGTTAATGTTTATACTAATTGATGAATCAAATACCACTTTCAAACATTAGAAATCAAAATTATCATGTACCATTTGTAAAATTACACATAAAAAAATTGTGCAGCATTTTAAAAGTCTTTATTCGCTGCACTACTTTAGGTAAAATATACGATTCATCAAGAATTGAATTTCAAATATGGTAATAAATTAAGGCATTAAAATTTTTATAAATTAGAATGTGTATATAGTAGAATATAAATTTGTGTCCATATATTAAATATAAAAGTCCTGCTCACTCCTACATGACCAAAATAAAAGTCATTTTTGAATCCATATAATTCTTTTACAAAAAAAAATAATAATAATTGTAATATATTTGTGTGGTATCTATTAAAACATGTTTTTCAGAGTTTGACTGTGTGGTATAAACCTGTCACACACACATATACAAATTTTTTTACTACATATGTATAACAAATATGTATTTATTAGTATTGCACAATTTGTATAAGATTTATCATTATAGAGATAAGATTTATTTTATACTTTTGCAAAAATAAATCTCATCATATAAGCCCTGAATAAATTTGTTGCATTCAGTTATTTGCAAATATTGACCGAAGAAGAGTACTTGGACCAATTTTGATATTTATCAAAGAGAATTATGGAGAATCTTTTTTCAAAATTATTGTTAAGGGGTTAATTAGCCAAAATCACAGATATTTTTGTGTGACATACGTTTCAAAAACAAATTTTGGGCACTTGTGTATAATAATGATCAATTTCTTTTTTTTTTAAAGTATAATTATATATAAAAGGATACTTTAGATACATATTAGTGATAACAAAATAACATGTCAATACATTTCTCCAAGTAAGTTTTAAGTTTGCATGAAATGGAACTCAAGTGTTTAACACTTAACAGAAATATCTGGTCATGAGACATAACTAGTATAAATTGTGAATGGAAATTTTATGTAACTATTTATTTCTATATATATATATTGTATTGAATTGTTTCTATCTTATTTGAAATTCATTGTGTAATAAAAATAAGATTCATTTTCATCAATGAATAAATATTTATTATTAATCAAAAACACACACTTTCATATTAACTCTATCTAATATGAGATAAACAATAGCTTAAAGTATGTAATTCAACAAGAAATAAATTGAATTTTTGTGAAAATTATAGCATTTTTTCTAAAGAAACATTCCTTTATACAAGACAAAGCACTTTATACAAAGACAATTAAAAAAAAGTATTGAATTTGTAATGTAAATTTTTAATATAGTTCATACTCGCATTAATAATCTGAATTTGTGATCCAAGTGTCGCATATCCATGCATAATATTTAGTAGCCGAGATATAAAGGTGAAGTTTCCAATAGAAAACTATTCAGTTCTGCATAACATTGTACTTAAACATGTGTTTGTAATTTTACTTGTTATTTATAAACATAAGATAATATAGCAAGGGCATTTAAGCCTTCTGTACACATGCATGACTGAAAGTAACTCTTTCTTAATTTTAATATGATGAAAGAACTCTCAGCACTTGCTATAGTAACTGCAACTTTGAGAAAAATATAAAAACAGTTAATACATGTAAAAATTACTCATTATACTTATTTAGTTAATTATTAGCCCTGATTATGCACTTTATGTAATTCAATAACTCATAATAATGGATAATCATATTACATTGAATATTTCTTGAAAATTATATATTAGTAATAGGATTCATTTCTTTAACTTAATAGTGAAATAGTATTTTCCTTTATACAATCATTTCTAAAAAATTTCCAAACATTTTTAAAGGATAATTACTAAGTAAATCAGACAGTCAAAGATAGGAATGTTATTTTATTAGAAACATTTTCAAATATCTTTAAATGCTTCATAATATTGTACAATATATATATGAAGTATTTATATGCAATACATTGTGTAAATGAAAAATTTATTTTCATCAAATAACTGTTCCACAGCGCAATAAAATATTTATTTGAATTTTAAGTATAGGTAGGCAAACTTGAGTAAGTATAATATTATATTTTATAGAAAATTGTTATTTTCCATTTCTTAATTCTGAAGTACTGGTTGAAAAAAGGAGAAAATTCATAAATAACATTTATATACATAAATTCACACCTGTGGGAAGAACAGGTTTACCAGCTAGTAGCATAAGTACAAAGGAAGAAGTTTCAGAACTTCATATAGTATTGATAAATCAAACCAAAATTACAGGATTATTTCAAATGTCTAACACTTATAATGTTTCACATAGTGTGTTTAATGTCCCATTGGTAAGCCATACTATTATAAAATTTGCAATTCATGAAGATGTAAAAAAATATTTATTTTCATCACAGGAGACATATATATGAATCATATACCCATATCCATAATTATCCTTACATGCATAATACTGAGTTTTCAGGAATTACACTATTTTAAGGATTTGTGCAAAAAAGGAAAATAGTTAAATCATGGATAAACAAACACTTAAGTAGCCATTGAGATTTAAAAAAAAAAAAAAATGATGGAAAATAATACATTTTTACCAAAATATAATTCTCTTCATTTATCTAAAACTTGCATATTAACAAATGTTCTATGTTCACAGGCTTCAAGAAATAAAACTTTTTTGCAAGTTTGATATGTACTTCAAAAAAATAAGATAATATATCAAATTAAATGTAATCATTTCTAAAAATTGTTACCCTTTTTGTAATGGTTTCATTCCCCTTAAGAATATTGTACTTTAATTTAAAGAAAGAAATGATATATTAATTTTTAGCAGCAAAGAATAATTATAAATTATTTAGAAATCGATAATTTGTGGAAGGTAAAAATTAAAGAAACATTTCTTTCAATTTTTGTTAACATTCCTCCCACAAATTATCATCAAATTGAAAAAATTCAGAATAAATATTTTCTCTTGACTTTGAATTATTAATTAAATTACAAACAGACATTCTTTATATTATTCACACCTAACTGACACTGTGTTGTATAATAATATGCGGGAGTTCTTTTTAAGGAAATGATATCATTGTTATTCGATAGTCATACAATTTTAAAAAAGTAGTTTTGATTCTATACTGTCAACCATTCTTGCGCAAAACTATATATTAAATAACTACTAAATTAAAAAAGAACTAAAATAACTGAGAGCCATACCTAAGTGTACCAAGAACTATAAATAAATGCAACAATGCAACCTAAATTAATATGAAAGCTAACATTCGTCAAAGCAGACAATTACTTTATTAGATAAATAAATTAGAATTAAAAAAAAATTATATAAAACAGTTAAGATTACTTCCGAAACAAATATATATTCTAAAATAATACAAAAAATACAATGATATCATGTTTTTAATTAGATAAAATTAAGACACAAGTATGTCATCAACTTAAATATAGGAAAACCCTCGCTATGAATAAACACATGCGGATATTGACGCCGGAATAACGTAATTACTTGTCGTGCAGTTAGTCCATTCAAACAAATAGTGGGTTGATATTTGTTTTGTTTTTAATTTAAAAGTGATAACATCATACAAAGTTTCTCTATTAAGAAAAAGAATTTGCATGTATTATATTATAAAATTTTAGAAATTTGAAAACTTTATTCTTTACTTATTATTTTTAATACAAAATGTGTATGGGGGGGACGACACATTCTTAGAAAAAGAAAAATATTAAAATACAATTATACACCAATAATGTCAATAATTTAATTTTTTAAAAAGATATTTTATTACTACATAGATCCCAAATTATGTTGTATATTACATAAAACAAAAAAGAAAAATAATTGGCAAAATGTGTAAAAAAACAAAAAAAATTTAATTGATTAATGCATTAAAAAACTGAGTAACACTATTTTTAAATTTATAATTTTAAAAAAATAATTATATGCTACAATTCATTTGAAATGCCTTTTTAAAACATTAGATATATTATTTGTAAAAGAAATTGCATTTTCATATCATTACAATACATATTTACAATCCATTACTTCTTTTCAGACTATATAATTCATGCTAACAAGAAAAATATAAAACAATTCTCATTTTTTGTTTCATGTATTTTATTTTAAAATAAGTGAATAAGAATACAGTTGTGATACAGCTTGATATTTTAATTGTCTTAGAAATTAATACATTAATTTAAATTTACTTATTCATACTTCTAATTATATAAACAAAAATAATTTGTTATTAGACAGATAATTAAAATATAACTAAAAAGATCACATTTGTCCAAGACAAATTAAAAGTATTTCTTCTGCTGTTAAAGACTTTAAAATTTGTGCCCTGTTTTGATATTTCTAGTCAATATATGAGTCTGTAAAAATGTTCTTTTAAAATATCATTTTGAGGGATACCCTTGAGATACATTTCACAAACATACAGCATTTTCATTTGTGTGAGTCAGTAAATGGGTTTTTAATTGAATATTTTGACAAAAGCCCTTGTTGCACATTTCACAAACATAAGGCTTTTCCTTTGTGTGAGTACGTAAATGGACTCTTAAATTACTATTTCGAGAAAAGCCCTTGTTGCACACTTCACAAACATATGGTTTTTCCTTTGTATGAGTTCGTAAATGGACTCTTAAACCATTATTTTGAGAAAAGCCCTTGTTGCACACTTCACAAACATGAGGCTTTTCATTCTATGAGTTCGTAAATGGACTCTTAAATCACTATTTTGAGAAAAGCCCTTGTTGCACACTTGACAAACATATGGTTTTTCCTTTGTATGAGTTTGTAAATGCATTTTTAAATTAATCTTTTGATAAAAACTCTTGTTGCACATTTCACAAACATATGGTTTTTCCTTTGTGTGAGTCCGTAAATGGACTCTTAAATTACTATTTTGAGAAAAGCCCTTGTTGCACACTTCACAAACATATGGTTTTTCCTTTGTATGAGTTCGTAAATGGACTCTTAAATAACTACTTTGAGAAAAGCCCTTGTTGCACACTTCACAAACATATGGTTTTTCCTTTGTATGAGTTCGTAAATGTATTTTTAAATTAATCTTTTGATAAAAGCCTTTGTTGCACATTTCACAAACATGAGGCTTTTCATTCGTATGAGTTCGTAAATGGACTCTTAAATCACTATTTTGAGAAAAGCCCTTGTTGCACACTTCACAAACATAAGGTTTTTTATTATCTTGAACATGCAAATGATGCATTGAGTTCCCTGTAGTGAAAGCCATTTTTTTTAGTTTCAAATGTGCAAGATTTTTTCAAGGATTTGATATTTCTTTTTAAAATCTACAGTGAATAAAATGGATCTTGCACTCTTGTTCAGAATATGAATTTGTATTAACGTCTTTCTGTAAAAGAAAAAAAAAGTATTCAATTTAATGTAATACATGTATAAGCAGCATTTTATTCTTCATTATAATTTATTAAGTAAAAAAATTCTCAGCTGGTTAACACATCTTAAAAGAATCAGCTAAATTTTTTTTGTCTGATATCTGAAGAAATTAATAGGCTTTTAAATAACATTTTTATTAAATCAATCAAAGTATAAATTAAATATTAGTAACTAAAAATATGTCCATGTAATACTTTATAAAGACAATCAGGTTAACATAAGCAATATACAGGAAACTGAAAGAATATCATGATAAAAAATGAATACCTTCTTGAAGGAGGACTCAATCAGGTTATGTCCTGCATTGTGGTACATAACCTGATGTGCGTTAGTGGTTTGAATTATATTATTCACATTAGGAGTAATGATAAAGCTATTGCTGACTGTCAACATAATTTTTAACAATATATCAGTAAATCATAAGAAAGGACTTCTCAAATTACAAAAAAAAAAATTTCATTTAATAGGCAACATCCAGTATTACTGGAATCAGAACTCAAAATGCAAACATTTAGCTTGCAACTTTACAAGTAATAACCTCAAGCAATTAAAATTTTGGAAGCTCCAAATTATATCATTTTTTGCAGAATGATAGATCCTACATTATGACCTATCATAAGTGAAACTGGATAAAATAGGTTTTGAAGTGATAAATAAATCATTTTTTGCAGTAGAAGGATTATTAACACATTTTCCAAATATTTGTAAAGCTGCACAGGAATTAATTGCTACTAGCATCTTGTAGATTCTTTAAATTTAGTGAAATCTGTTAAAATTTATTTAATGTAATATGTGAAAGGACAAAAGGTCAAGATTCAATTTAAATCTTAAAATATTAATCCCATACTAGAAACAATAAGTAATCAGTCTTTTGAAGATTGATCGAATATTAATGTCGCAGTGTTCAGCTATGTGAGGGCTTTGGGCGACAGAGACAGACCACATAATTTTGAACCATGGTCAAGTGACATGGACAACACCTGAGCTGGCACCCCCCTCTCCTAACTACCACACCAAGGGGAGGACGTTTCAGCTCTCGACAGATTTAACATGCATCGCTGCCCTACATGGCGGATTTTTAGTGGTACTGGGCTCGAACTCGTGACAAGGCATGCCACGATCCGATACCACTCGGCTACCACGACCAGTCTTTTGAAGAATTAAGAAAGTTACCAATAGTTTTATATGTGCTGGAATTAAACTTATTGAGCTTTTCTGGTCATGAATACTTTTTGATAGACTTCATTTAAAAATACTGTGACAATAGGTTTTTCATGTGTGTTTTTGGTAAAATTCTACAGTGTAAGAAATGAAATAACAGTAAAAAAAGATACAGAGAATAGAAGTAAAAATAATTCAAGCACAATAATTTCAGACACAGGTGTTATTTAAGAAATGCAAACCATTGAATCATTTGATTGCAAATAGCAACATACTGCTTTAATGGGGTTAAAACTCTTTTAAGAGTTTGGTGCAAATGGCAATAAGTATTTGAATGAACAAGGAGTAACGAAAATTACATACAATATATATTATGAAATATTATTTTTTAGTATATATATATATACTAAAAAATATTTCATAATATATATTGTATGTAATTTGTAGTATATATATATATGACAGGCCCCGGGCCTGCTGTTAAAATGAGGAAGGCATCATCTCTATAATAACTTCTTTATTTTGCTTCAATCACATAAAATCCAACATGGCGGCCCTTTGGCACGCAACCAAGTAGAACATTAGCAACACTTCGGACAAGAGTCACCAGCTAAACCTTTTCGAGTATGTGTTCTTCTTCGTCAGCGCTCGCTCCACCTTTAAATACACTTATTTACTCACAAATCCTTATGCGATGGTAAAGAGTTTGCTCTAAATTTATTTACTACTTACTTAATTTTGTAACTAAACTTTTCAAACCTGACAATTTTCCCCACCTCCGCTGAAGCCTGGCACAGCCAGGTTGGCTTATCCTACCTGGCAAGTCCTCAGAGGATAAAAATAATAATATTTCAATGATATCAAATTCCCCAAATGAAATAAAATCTAGAAAATATAATAATTGTGTAAAAGAGTGAGCTGGTGAATCCTGACATGTAAAAAAATAACAATATATCAAAAAATTGGTATACAGCATTGTGTTACATAGAATTGTTTTCTGAAAAATATCACACATCTATTTTTACTTTCATTATGACTATAGTAATAATGAGGTTAAGAAAAAACAACATAAGATAAGATAATTCACATTAAACATCCAAAAATATAGTAGTGTTAAACAACATAACATAAAATAAAGTGAAATTCACACTAAATGTGTATCAATAGTAAACAATGTTGATAAAGTGATAAATGTTGAAAAAGTTACAAGTACTTCAAAATGATATTGAATGTTAGAATAATGAGTAAATAAATACATAGAAAGAATAGATATAGAGTAAATAATAAAATGAATTTAGGAATAATGATTAATTAAATACATAAAAAGAATAGATATAAAATAAGTAACAGCAAAATGAATTTAGGAGCTCCCCAAAAAAAGAAAAGATTACATAACTATAACACAGAAATATACCAAAATAAACACAACATCATTATATCAAAATATCACTAGAAATATAAAATGTAAAGAAAAATAAGTGTATCTCAGTTATATCAAGTACAGATAAAAAATTCAATCAATGTCCATCCTTTTTTGTGTGTCATGTTTCACAGTCCTTTCTTGGAAAAATCATAGTTCAATGTTCATCATTCAGTAACTGTTTATCTCTCAGTTCCTTTGTTTATTATTATTAGAATCACTACTCAACCAACTTATTTAAAAAATAAACAACCATAATAAAATCTTCAGAATATCATATAATATTTTTTACTCTCAGAATATACTTCTATCACAGTGAAATTATTATAACTTGTATCACACACACATAAAATTGACCTCATCACCATGTTTTCATACAGTCCATAATTATTTTTTTTCAAAAATAGTCTTCAATAATGTGTTCATTATGAATAAAGATACAATACAAATTCAATTACATTAAATTTTGATGTTCATAATGTAAACAAGACTTAAATTCAAATTTTAAAAGCAACTTTTATTATTATTTTTTTTTAAATAACAATGCACTTCTCCCCCCAAATGTTTGAGAAAATACTCTATAACAAATATAAATTAGAATTTAGCTTAATTGGAAATTGAATGAAAAGGTTTTAATCTTGGAGAATAAACAATATCTGTTAGTTTTCCTGTATATTGATTTGGTTTATCTATTTCATAAGTAACATTTGAGTTTTTTGACAATTTTAAAAGGACCATGATAAGGAATTTGAAGTTTATTTGAATTAGGGTATGAGAAATTTTGATATAAGACTAAATCTCCAATTTTAAATTTTGCATCAACATAATGTTTATCACACCTTTGTTTATTTATCTTATGATATTCAATTTTCTGTTTACTGCAATCTGTCTTGCTTGTTGTATAGGTGGATAGTTTAATTTTACTTGATTAGGTAATTGTGAGTTATATAGCAAAGTTCCAAACATTAAATATGCAGGTGGAAAGCCAGTAACATCATGTGGCGAGTTATTGTATTCATATGTAACTTGTTCTAATAATTTTGTCCAAGGAATTTTTGTAGTTGAATTAACTTTACATCTTAATTTTGCAACTTATGTCTGATTAACTCTTTCATTCTTTCCATTGCATTGTGGTCTATTTGCTGAAGTTAGTAATTGTCTAATATTATGATGCTTTAAAAATTTCTTAAATTTAGAAGTAAATGCAGTATTTCTATCACTTAACAGTTGTTTTAGGCATTAAATTGAAAAAATTTGTTTTTAGCAATTTGTATAAGTTTGA
This sequence comes from Trichonephila inaurata madagascariensis, assembly GCA_019973955.1. NCBI lineage: Eukaryota > Metazoa > Arthropoda > Arachnida > Araneae > Nephilidae > Trichonephila > Trichonephila inaurata. The sequence continues at coordinate 68,014 of BMAV01010007.1, forward strand.
AATGACACTTTGATGGAAATGTCCAAGCATACTGGTAGCTACGTCCGGGACAATATGCAAGTATTTTGTGAATTATGATAATTAAATCCTCCCAGTGTCTAGTGAATCATTTCCCAAATGGTTCTGCTACAGGAACTTCTTCTAATAATCCGACTTTTTGTGTAGATTTTTTTTTCATTTGACATGTTTCACAAATTTAACAAAATTGAAATATCTAATGTAATGTTCTTTCCAGTAGTAAATTGGGGAAATTAATTTTAACATCTTTTTCACACCTGGGTGACCAAATTGTTCATGTGAGTTGTAATAATTTTTTTCTCAAAGCTAATGGTACTACAATTTAATTAAATTCAATTTTTCTACATAATACAAAAGGTATTCTTTTAATTACTCCCTAATGAACTTTACTAAAATATTCTTGAACCAGAATAAACTAATTGGCTATACAAACTCAAAAATTCAAAATTATACATAATAATAAAAATAGTTGGTTTATCATACTAAAATTTAAAGATAAAACCCCGTGGGGATATCAAGAAATATTTTGCTTCTTCCACTGTTCGCCTTTTTCGAATTCCAAACATAGTTGATCAAAACAGTCAAGAAAACTTTAAAAGAACTAAACATATTTGTATCAAATTTTATGGAAAAAAAATGTTGTTTTAAAGTGTATTGGGGGACTCCTGCCGGAAAGAGTCGTCCTCCATGGTCGTATCATTTTCAATGCAGTTGCTAGTTCTAAAAAAAAAATTTTTGAAGTTCATTCTTTTGGTTTCGTGGCATATGTTGCAGTTCCTTGAGTAATCCTGCCGGCTATTGACAGGCCCCAGGCCTGCTGGTAAAATGTGGAAGGCATTATCGCTATAATAACTTCTTTATTTTGCTTCAATCACATAAAATCCAACATGGCGGCCCTTTGGCGCGCAACCGAGAACATTAGCCACACTTCGGACATGAGTCACCAGCTGAGCCTTTTCGAGTACACGTTCTTCTTCGTCAGTGCTTGCTCCACCTTTAAATAGGCTTATTTACCCACAAATCCTTATGCAATGGTAAAGAGTTCGCTCTATATATATTTATTTATTACTTACTTAATTTTGAACTTTAACTTTTCAAACCTGACATATATATACAACAAAATTGATTATGAAGTATTTAATGAGAAATCTGTTGTTGCTGTTTATTTTCAGATAGTTTTTTAATTATAGATTCCTATTTCATATTCATTAGTGTAACGTATTTCTCAGTTAATTCCCTGTCAAATCTATTTCTATTTGAAAATTTTACAAAGTTTACTGAAGAAAAAAAATTTGGTAAAACGTAAAAAAATCATGATATAAAATCATTTGGTAAAGAATCCCATACAAACTTGCGCATGACAAGGTGAAACAGAGAGGGGACGATAGTGCTATGGAAGTCTCTTTCTACAAACATAACTGAACATGACCTTAAGTGCATTTTATCCGAAAAAAGTGCTTTAAATATGGTTATTTGCTTTGGTTTGTCGATTTTTTTTTCAACAAACAAAATGTGAGTAAAATTATATACAAACACTTTGATGTTTTGTAAACACTTTTGCTGAATCTCAAATTCTCTACATACCTTCATACATATTTGTTGTCATTGGCGCAATTTTGTAACTGTGATGATCACACTGAAAGTTATAGACAGCATTTAAATTGATTTTGTGTCAATGCAGTGCTTGAACAAATACAAATAGAATATAAATAATCCACACAAATTAGAGCATATAAATAAACTCGAGTAAACAAGCAAGGGGTTGTCTAGCAATCGCAGGTCAGTTAAAAAGCTTGCGTGGGTCAGACACTGACCCACGAGTCATAGGTTCGCCATCACTGGACCAAAATAAAAGACTAATTAAATTTAAACATTTATCTCTTATTCTTATGCAAAAAAAGGAATATTTTTTTTAACTCATACATATTGAAAAACAAAAAGATACAAGAACCCAACATTGCAATCTCATTAAATTTATTTAACAGTCAATTGTCATACAAGTGAAATGGGTACTTATGCATTATCACAACAGTCATGAATTCATTAATAACTCACCAAGTTGGCAATCCTGATTTCCTATGTGTCATACACGCTCAATCGGTAACCAGGTGCTTCACTTCATATAATATCGCCAATGCAACAAAATATAAGTACTCTGAAATTAAACACACTGAAATGTAAATTTCAGAAATAACACTAAAAAGAGCTTTTAAGATCCATTAGCTTAAAAAAACTAATAAAATGGTCTTAAAATTTCAGAATAATACATAAAATATTATGAATACTTTAATAGAATGGTAATTCACAAGTTGATTTCAAAAGTTTAGATAAAAATATTAATTTTTGACCTTTTTATATATATAAACTCAGTTAAGTATAATTTATAAGGAAAAAAAATACTTAATTTCCGTAAAATAAATTTGTTATTGTCAGAACCATATGAATAAAAAACATCAAAGCTTAGCTCTCTCATTTTTTTCATTCAAAATAAAATAATTTTAAAAAAATAACACTGGCTGCTTATGAAGACGATTACAACATAATCAACATTTTTCAAATTTTATTTAAGCTGAGTTTAAAACAATGGGAAATTGTTTATATTTAACATTATTTTATTTATTCAACACTAAAAAATTATCCTAAAAAGTAAAATTTTTTTTAAACAATGGGCTCCCAAAGAGGTTTAATTTTTTTTTAAAACATAAACAAAAGTACTCATATATTAGGGTGGACTGAAAATTTTTTTTAATATTTCAAAAAAAGATTTAAAATGTCAGCTGTTATCGGGCAAGGGCTTTTTGAATAAATATCATACCAGTCCACGATATTTGGGCAGTTTTAGATAACCGACAAAAGGTTTCCCCCTATTTAGGTTTTACCCATTTTTTATTCCCATTTTTTGGGGCTATAGCCTAGTTAAGGTTAAAATTTCCCCTTCATGTCCTAATTTACAAAAGTACTGCAGAAGACTTGCCATGTGAGGGACTATCGCAAATATATTGAGGCTCAAACATCTCCTTGTTGGTACTGTGAGGAAGATTGGAGAGGGGGGTGTTTTTATGGTTTCCCCAGTCACGACCATGGTTTAAAAATTACAAGGCACTGGCCAAAGCCTCGACACTATATAGTGCAAAACACCCCATTCTCGCTTAGAATTTGGGGAGAATGGGTCGCCCCCCCCTTTTTTGGAAGAATGTTGTTTTTGCTTTCAAGAATTTCTGTGTTAAAGAAAAGGGTTTGGGGAGCTATTTTGAAATTAAATACATTCCAGTGGTTCTTTTTGAAATGATTTCGGGAAGCGGGGGGGTTAGTGAGAAAACGGTAGTTGAGTCCCTTATAAGTGACTTCAAAAGTGGGCAAAACAACCAACTAAATTTTATTTCCAAATTTGGTTTTTAAGGTAAAAAAATACAACCTTAATTTTTTTACATGCATTAATAATGCAGTTCAATGATATATTAATATCCATTTTACTTTTGAAAATTAAAAAAATTCAGCTTTTTAAAGGAGACTTTCTATTCAGATAACGGATAGAGAAATTATTATTTGTGAGGACTGAAAATTTTTAAAAAAATATAGGGGTAATTTTAACTACAAGTGAAAAAAAATCCAGAGAAGAATTTCCAAAATGCAGAAAAAATGAAATAAAATTAAATTTAAAATCCCCAAAAAAACGATCATGTTTTTTAAATTTTTTAAAAGGGAAATTTCACATTCCTTTTTTCCAAAAAAAACTAATTTAAAAAATTTAAAAAACCCCTTAAAACAAAGATTTACATTTCAACAAAAATAATCATCCCAGAATGCCTTAACTACATAAAGCAAATTAGTATCAAAATAAAATTTTTTTCCAACTATTATAGAGGTTTCAATATAAAACCTTTAAACCAAAGCATTTTTTTAATTTTAACTGATTTAAAAATTACATTTTCTACCCAAATTATTTTAGATTCATAATCATTTTCTTTAAATAGATTATAGTAATATATTCCTAAATGATTAGAATGTATCTGATAATTCTCAGCAATTGATTTCTACTTTAAATTTATTAGCATGTACACAATATAAGTATGTTTCTTATTATTGTAGGTTTGATACTCTAATGTAATATTGAATTCCAGATTAACAAGACATCTGTAATTATAGATTTACATATAGTTGAATTTTAGATAATGGATAACTGCATAAATGAATAAACTGATTACATATGTAAATTTAAAGTTGAGTTTTTTCATCAATGATAACATAAATTTTAAAAATAAAGACAACTAAAAAGAATAAATTAATAAAAGTGATTGATAAGTTTGCAACCACTAGCCCATTTAATATTTATCAAAACATGGTTCAATCCTACTAAACCTGTTTTAAATATTGAAACTGATTTACAAATTAAAATTCCGTTTCATTTTTGCATTAATTTCGTTTCCAGTCATAAGGATATTCATCTGTAAAGATTTAACTATATTCACTACTTTGTGACTGCTACCTTAAAGTGGCAGAGATGTCTAAATATCATTTGAAATTCAAGTTGGTTTACAAAAAGCAGTCCAAAGTTTTTCATTACAAAATTTCGGTTTATATATAATAATTTTAAATACACATTCTGCACTTAGATATATTACTCTTTATTTTTCGAAAAGAATATATAATTTGAGTTCTAAGCTTAGATGCATTTATCATTCAAAGTTTTAAAAGATTCTACATGAGGTTCTGTAAAAAAAAAAACTCAAAATTTCTGTTGTACTGTAGAATCGATTTAGTGACCATTATTAGTCACAAGACGAGTTAAGCAGTTTTCTTAATCCATGTAAAAATGCTAAAAAGTAATCTATATTTACCAAAAAATAATCAGATTTTTACTGCGAAATGAAAAAGTCAGGAACGTAATTTTTATGGAGTTGATGCAAGCTTATCCTCACACAAACTTGAATCGCGAACGCTATAAAACAGTAACCGACAAACAAAGAACTCAGAAAAGCGAGCCAAAAGCAGAGTTGCCAGAAACTTAAGTGGCAAATTAGCACAAAGAGGGGAAAAAAGCAGCGAATCGATTTTCACTTGCAATTCATAAATATATATATATATTTTTTTAATTTTGTACAACTGTTTTAAAAAATACGTTAAAATGCTTTTATTATTTAGTTCATTTATAATCTATTCAAATTCTTCCTGCTAAGTATCGTGATCTGCTGTCCTTTTTATAAATTTCTGACTCATATTGAAGCATTTGTGGTGATGGAATGAAATCAACGCAGCAAGTCCCTCATTCTTCCAAAGTCCTTTTGATTCTGAGAATTGACTCAAACAGTTCAAGGCACATTCGATTCCTTAATTTTATCTTTTTTGACGTCACTCTCGAAAATGCCGTTTCTACAGGGGCATTACTTATGGGTAGGCTGTAAAGCTTTAAAGTAAATATAGATAAATCTCTTAAAAATGGATTTCCAAATGGGTCTTTTATATTAAAAATGCGACGCCAAAATAATTCCCCATTATTTATATAAAAGCTCAGATTCAGATAGAAAAATATCTTTCAACTGTATGTTAAAAATTTGTCTCCATTGATTCGCCAGAACTTATCATTTAGATTGCTGATTCTAAAGGCATATAAAAAAAAGGGCAATTTGAATTTTAAAAAATATAAGGAGTATCTTTTTTAAAGTTCTGTTATTTGAAGGGATTCACTTTAAAAGTTGCTAACATGAAATCCTGAGAAGATTATGACATCTTTGGTAGATTTACTTAGTAGATTCTGCAGAAATTTTATTTTTGCTTGTCAGTTTATTCAAAAGGACATCCATCAAGTACTTCAATAGGCAAATAAATGCTTGTTAAACTCCTTTCCACTTAGAGATTCACACATTTAGGGTAAATTATTCTTGATCGGAAAGAAAGGAATCTAGGCAGTGGCGTAGCGGTGACTATTAAGGCCCCTGGCAAAGTCAGCTTTTCGACCACAAGCCCTAATACGTACTTGGCGCCAATCAGGCTTGGGCCCCCTAGAATCCCTAGGCCCCCTCAACGTGATTGCGTACTTTACGCCACTGAATCTAGGTCAAAACCTTTCAAAAGGGATTTAAGCAGATTTTTATCTCATAATCTCTCTAGATGACAAGTGCTTACTTTTGCGATTGTCTGCAACTTTTTTATAAGTCCAGTGCTGCAACGTAAGTTAATTACAAAAATAGATTTTTGTTCTTTAATTCAATACATTGCCGATGATGATAATTATAGAATTTGCTTAGTTCGGGAAATCTTGTCAGGGGCTGATTTCCACCGCCAAATACTTTTTTTTCTAGCCGAAGGTGGATCGCTATATGCATCTTTTGGGACGAACCGGTTTGCAGTAACCATATGCGATACGTTTCTCCTCGCAGAAAAGCTCCGCTGACACACTGCATTTCTGATAATCGTTTAAAAGCTCATGTTCTCTGGTATCGCAGGTAGTTTCAGCATACTTATGACGATTTCTCGAATTCACTTCTTATGGAAAAAATTGAATCAAAATCAGATTTAAAAAACTTAATACATTTTCAATTAAGTTCATTTTTAAGTTATTCTTCAAAGCAAAGAATTATTATCATTTAAATACGTGGCTGCAAATTACATTAATTTTTACAAATACAAGACATAAATGCCAAAATTACACGTAGTTTTAATTTTTTGATATACTCATGAAAGTAATTATTTATCTAATCCAGAAATTTCATGTACCTTATTATTCTAAATATATATTATTTGTTTTATCTCTCATTGTCTTAATTTCTAAAGGGAGGATACCCTACCATGTTTTTCGAAATATTCAAATACTTACTGAATTTTCCTCCGTTATATTTATTCATAGCTGATTAATTATACTCAACAAAAAGATTATTTCATACTGAGTTTTTTTCGATGTAATAGTTAAAAGATATAATTTGGAACTGAATATATATTTGCAGTACGGTACTTTATTTCACATTTTTCATTACTTTTCTCTTTTTTCGTTTGTAGTTTTTCGAAGAAATAGCAATTTACGAAACATAGTTGATATCACATAAGTTAGTGAATAGTATAAGAAAATTCACTTTTGCTCCAGATAGTAAATGTGATGAAAATAAAGCCAGAATTATCCATCTAATTCTAAAGAAATTTAGAATTCTTAACAACCGAAACATTACCGACTCTTAGAAGAGCAGATTTATTGAGAAGGGCGACTGTAAAATCTTATTTGCACTACTTGTCTGAACAGGAAATCAATTAAATTAATAGTGCATTGGGGATATAAATATATTTAATCTTAAATTGACATATCAAAATTTTAGCACTTTTTATAAAACAAATTAACACAAATTTAAAAAAAAACTCAAGAACTAATGTTTTTTTGAAATTCTTTTATTCCTTATAATCCTACATGATTTATTATTATTATTATTGTATCAACAAAAGAAAAACTTTATTAAAGCTCTGAACTTTTAGTAAAAACACTTTATATACATTCGTGGCAAGATTTTTTTTTATGTACACAGTAAAATTTTAAAAGTGTATATTTATTTTCTAAATAAGTTATAAGATGTAAACATTCTTTTCAAAGAAAGTGAGTGATTTCCGTTTTGTACAATTTATACTTCTGAACTTTTTTTCTTTTTTTTTTGCAGAGTATCTTGATGAAATTATTCATCCCAGTATCTTTGAAGAAAAATTTTAAAACTAATTTATTGTCATCAAATACTTTTTTTCTGCTACATACTTGAAAAGCTATATATTAACAAACTTAGTATAAAGTGTTTTAAATGTTTTATTGTGTTATTTATTTTACTCTTCATTTTATGCTAGTAGATACAAAATACTATGTTTAATTAAATGTTTTGAAATTCTAAATCTTCTGTGTTTTTTACGTATGTTTTTAAATTTTATTTTTAAAATTTTTTTATAATTTTGTTTCATTTTTAAAAGTGGCTGCGGTAACCTAGTGATTATTGTCACGATGACAGAATATAGTGGGTTCCCACCTTGTAGAGAAGGCCTATGTACATTAAATCTGTAGAGGCTCAATGTTTCCCTGTTGTTGTGGTGTGGTAACTAGGAAAGGGTGTCGCCTACTCATGTGTCGTCCTCGTCACTTGACCCAGGCTCAAAATTACGAAATCTTTCGCCAACAGCCCTCTTATTGCTTTACAGTGCGACACACGCAATTCTCCCTCCTCTCACTCTCTTGACTTTTTATACATTTTAATGTTTTTTTAAAAATCCTGTATACAAATGAATAAGTATTGCTAAAATCCCAAAGGAAGTATTCCTTTCAGGGTTATACTTGAAAAATTTTATAATAAAAATTCAGTCTCAATGATGAAAACTCTTATAAAAAAAATAAAGATTTTGTAAGAAGCAAAATTAGTATATATACTAGCTGGTATACCCGTTCTTCGCACGGGTGAATTGAAAAATTAAACAATACAAACTGAAGGCTAAAGGAGTTTTTAATGAGTTAATTTTACGGGACTTGTAAATTAAACATTTTGCATTTCTCAGCTAAATAAAAAACCATGTTTGCTTAATTTTAAGTCTGTAGATATAACAGCTGATAAAAAAGATATTTTTTTTAAATTTATAACGCCCACACATAATGTGTAATACGTTAATATTAAATCTCTATATACGATATTGAATTTATTGAACAATCTCTCTCTATATACAATATTAAAAATTTAATGAACAATCTTTCAATATACAATATAAAATTTACTGAACTATCTGTCTATATACAATAGTCAGTACAAAACGGGTCTAAAAAAGCAGTAGGGTGAAACGAATCTGCAAGCAGGGGGGAGGAGAGGGACGCGTGACCTTTGACACTGTCCGTGGGGTGAGGACCGGATGAAAGGAAGCCGCTGCAAGCAAGGGGTGAGAGGGATGCATGACCTTTGACACTGTCGATTGAAATAAATGATCCCTATTTGAAACGGATATTGTTCACCATTTCATTGGTTTTAATTTTATTTTCGCGGAACCCTATTTTTTTTCTATAATAAAAGTAGCCTAAGTTATTTCTTTTAACATTAGCTATCTTCCAGTGAAAGTTTCGTCAAAATTGGTCCAGCCGTTTCAGAGATTAGCCGGAACAAACACAGACAGACAGATAGACACACAGACAAAAATTTAAAAAATTGATTTTTTCATATAAGTACCTTATATACTTTTAGATGCATTTGGTAAAAAGCTGTTAATTTCAAATTACAAACAGACGCTTCATTTTTATTTATATGTATAGATTAATTCCTTGCACGATCTGGAAGTCAATCTAGATGCACGTAGACAAAAGTTCTTCCAATACCTACGCGTAAATATTTTTCTATAAATGATACATTCTATATAAAACATATAGAGTGGTTAGTGAAACTGATTGTTGTGCCATTGGGCCTAGATTAAAATCTCGGATAAGGCATGAATATTTGTTAAAGGAAGAGTGCCTTTGCGACATGGGATTAGTCTAAATAGCCATCGAGCCGCAAGTCTTCTCGTGAAGTTGGTGGAAGGGGAAGAGAGATGAGAGGCCCCTAATAGTGTTCAGGGTGTTCTCCCTCACAATTGGGGTGGAATGGAGCCAAATCACACTATCACCTGTTTGGTGCTCAAAGCTAAGACTAAGGGATGCCAGGTATAACCAGCCCCGTCGATGAATTTCGTGGGCCTTGATCTGATGTTACAATCGGTTACTGTCGATCAGGTGGCATAAGTACCAACAACATAATTTTTCACCAGAGTATAGATTTTTATACACGGGAATGTATTGCAGAAATATCAAGAATTGTGCGGTTTTCTAATGTATATACAAAAGAAAGAAAATGAAAGTGGTTGATTTTAAAGCGTTAAGAAACTTAATTTTTAAAAAGGAGTAATTTCTTTGAATAAATTGATTAAACCAATATTTAAATTCAACCTGAAAGGTATGTTTAAAACACAAATGTTTCTGTTCTTCCCGATCTGTGATTTTGTTCTTTAAAAATTTCTCAATATGATTGACTGCATATAAAACATGTGAATTCGTTTGCAGTAATAATTATTTATAATGATGAATTCTGTACAATATGAGGAGTATTAATTCATAACAGAAATGTATCATTTAGTCGAAGCTTTAGCTTAAATGTAGTATTTACACTATGATAGCCGTTCTCAAAATTTTCTTTTAATTATTGATTCCGCATGAATATATATATATATATATATATATATATATATATATATATATAACCAATTAATTAATTACCATAAAAGAGAATCAAGGAAATGGGTCAGAATTACACAAAAAATATAAATTTTTATTTGGATAGTCGATTGATCTCGTAATTATAAACTGAGGTACCAGTTAATGTAACTTTATATCTAACCGTATATAAATTTAAGTAAACACATTTTGCGAAATTATAATAATTTGAAAGGGGGAGGGTGGTCTTTTTTAATCGATATATTTAATCAGCACTTTCTATTTCTACTGTGGTTAACTCTTAATTATTAAGCGGTGTGAAATTTTAAATATTTTTTCATGGTACTTAGAGAACAAGAAAATTTCAGTTATAATTAATTATATTTCATTTCAACAAATTAACTTATTTTAGCATCTCAAAATGTAACATACTATGTAATAATAATGTAAACATTTGATACTCCCAAGCTTTTTAATACTTTGATTGATTTCGAAACAGTATTAATTTTTTGAAGATAAGGTTTAGAGATGGGCTCTATTTGTCGAAACTCTTTTCCGATTTATTTTTGTTCGAAATGATTCTCTGGATCTTTCAAGTTGGGAAAGAGTCTGCTTTGAGGTCAACAACCGTAGCATTATTTTTATGACATGGTCCTATAGATTCCTCTTATGTCAAGAAGAGAGCTTCCTGTGGGTTGTTAGGGTCTCCCACCTCCCATGTAGTGGTTTAAATACTTGAAAAAAAGGCCCTTTTTTAGTTATTCTAAGAATTTCTTTTTTAATGCTTCGCTAATAGGGTCCTCTTGTCTTAAGCTGAGGACCCTCAGTTTAAACTTTATTTTTTTTTTTGCGAAACATTTCATTATAAAAGATGTACAGTTTTTATTAAATATTTTTATCGAGTACGTAATACGAAACATTACGAAAAGAGTACAGAGACAAATTATATAAAATGCTAGCCACATTACCTGCCTTGAACTGATCAAGTGAATTTTTTTTTTCACTTGTTATATAAAAGTTCTTTGTATATCACACAAATGAAATCTACATTTATCTCTATATTTATTACAATTGAAACGAAATACTATAATTGTCACATCATTTATAAAAGGTTTATGGAGTTAGTATTCCTTTTTTTTTTTGTATAACTATGTGTTTTTTAAAAATAGCCACAACATTTTAAATGTTACTATCAGCAAAAATAAATAAATAAATTCAAACACACTCATTCAAATCCTTAATATTCCTATCCTCATGAGGAATAAAATAATTTTTTAGGGTTAAAGAAAGTCAACTCTTAAAAACGCTACTCTAAAATAAAATACAAGTAATGATTAACACATCTAATTTGCAAAATTTAGCCGATTAATAAATACATAAAAGCAACTTATCTGATCCATTACATATTTTCAAAAAATTAATACTATTTTAAAATCAATCAAAGTACTTAAAAAATTAGGAATATGAAATGTTTGCATTATTTTTATTTAGTTCGACACAGTTTAATATTAAAATATGCTCTGATGTTAAAAACGTCTGAAATAATAATGAAATAAATAACGTTAAAGTTTTTTAGTAATTGAATTTAATAAGAGCGTTGCGTACAAAAGATGAAAAATATACATGTTTGATTAATAATTTAGTGACTGTTGGAAGAAAATTGTCCCATATTCAATGCATCGCTAAAAATTATTCAACATTTCTAAAACCTAATATTGAAAATTTAATTAATAGCAATCAAACAATTTTATTAATTAACAAAACAACAAAAATGGAAATTGCAATCATTTTTCAAATTAATTTCATACTGAAATTTTATAAAATGAGTCTTTTGATAACAGATTTCATAATTTATATGTAGTCAAACGAAGACACCTCAGGTGGAACTTCTAATTTATAATACTATATCAACTACCACACAATATTACTCGAGAAATTTGAGATCCAGTTTCGTATAATAAGTGTTACTTGCAAAATATTAAAAATGAATTCTTAGCAAAATCAAGATTCGAACCCATGACTGATTTACTAGACTGTGATCTATTAAAAAAGATCAAATCTGTATAAATATACGAAGAAGAATTGACTTGAGAACTAAATACAATGTAGAATTTTCCACCAAAATTCCACTCAGTATTTAGTTGTATTCATAGTTTTTATATCGCCACAAATGGGTATGTATTGTAGAAATTTTTATGAATTATATATATATATATATATATATATATATATATATATATATATGAAAAGAAATTTTGTATAATATTTCAAAACTAGAAATAATAGATAATGAACATAACAAGAAATAACGTAATAAAATATAAAAAGCAAAACATGAAGATCGAAAAATACAAAAAAGGAACTATAAAAATTACAAAAAGGAACTATAAAAAAGAACCTAGCGAGTCAGAAAGCAATTTCGAAAAAATACAAAAAGGAACTATAATATATATATATATATATATATATATATATATATATATATATATATATATATAATATAAAAATATATATATTATTTATAAGTTTTAACCTAGACCTTGAATGATGCAAGATTATGTATAATTTCGTCAGCTTTTTCCCTCAGACACTAATCCTTCCTATAGACTTAGTACCACCTCGTCTAGGGGGACAGAACCAATAGACTCTAGGAGTCCCATAAAGCATGTCTTTTGGGAATTTCACTTTTCCCATCCCGATTTTCCCCATAAAAAA
>BMAV01010008.1:0-15813 GCA_019973955.1 Trichonephila inaurata madagascariensis
GATGCTGAAAAGCTCGAGAAAAACGACCTCTCTCCTTGAAGGCGAAAACTCGAATCTCTTAACTTTCTAATATATTTTAATTTACTGTTTGGTTAAATAACAAACAAACAAACAAACAAACAAACAAATAATAATAATACTGTAAAATATGTAAAAATGCTTCCCAGAGAAGTCACGGATAATATAGTGAACGATGTTTCCCAACTAGTTGTGACGTCACAAAACAGTTCTTCTATCTAGAAAGTGTTGTTTGAGACTTTTCCTTGGTGTCTTTTTTTCCCCTGAGTTAACGGTATTTCCCCCCGGAAAGATTAAGTATGTATGTGCAAAGGATTATTTTCAACGTACCTTTACTTATCGAATTTGATTTCTAAATCGAATGGAATTCCAAATTGACTTTTATCGTTGGCGTAATGGGGAAGGTTTGAGAGTCACACAGATGTTGCTTCATATAAAATTAGTAAAAAAAGAAGCAACCAATATCTAATAAAATTTACGTAGAATTTTCCGAAGTCGATTGGAAATAACATGTACAATATGTGAGCTATATTCTCAAGCCTTTTGAATACCGCTTTGATGTTTTAGTCAACTGAAGATGCGTGGTGTCGAGAGTCCTCACGATGGCTAATTATGGATTTGGATTAGGGATCTGATCGAGGCTCAAAATATCGAGGTATATTCTTTTGAATATCGAGAAGGAAAAGGCAATAGAAATAAATTCCTATAGTATGTTAAATTATGTAGAATAAAAGTTGTTTTTGAATTATTTGCAATAATATATTGATAATGCTTTTTTTAGTGAAAAAAAACTTGCAACAATAGTACAATATCCAATATATAATTAGTAATTCCGTAAAAACTTGTTTGTTTTTATCACATTTCAATCTCTCAAAGGAAACATAAAAATAAGGAAACAATTTGAAACTCCTTATTAAAAAATTGAAAATGTAATATTTTCCTTTCATATAGGAAAATCAAACATTATACATGAGATTGATTGTACTGTCAACATATTAGTTTGACATTGAAACATCAGGAAGTTGTCTATTATCTTTCGAGGCGAAAATACACACTTTTTGTGAGTCTGTTTTAGAACCCCCTCCCCCTACATGATTAAAAGAAAAATTAGTCTTAACATTGCAGCTAATGGAAAATGCAAATGCGGAATCTTAGAATCAAACATCAGATCGAGGAACATAATAATAATTACTACAAGTGACTAATATGTTAAAAATTAATTAATTTATTAACTTGGGCTTTTTTGAGCTCTCCAAATGTAACCATTATTATTTAATATCAGAATGAGTTGAAAAAGTAATGTCGACATATCTGAAAACCTTGGTTGATTTAGTGAGACGTGGTACTATATAGCAACAGGTGGGCTAGTGGCGACGAATCTCGTAATTTTGAGTTTCGGTCGTGACGAGGATGACACCTGGAAAGCCTTGGTGAGTGAGTGAATGTTTGTTAACGCCGCATTAGGGTTATTGGTGACAGATCTCGCAATTTTGAATCACAGTTAAGTGACGAGGACGACACCTGAGCTTCCCCCCTCTCCTAGCTTACAGAGATCACGCCAACCTGAAAGCTTTAGAAGAGACAGTTAATATGCATAGCATATACGCGAAATATAATCGGAAAGGGGGGAAAATTTAGAGAAATTATGTGCATAAAAATAGCATTCAATCTGGAATTTAAAAAAAATGCTTGGTTTTTACAAAGGTCTATCGATTATTGAATGATTGAAAAGCAGAAGAAATAACGAAAAAAATAAGACAAAAGCATTTCTTTCAATCGCTTCAAGTAACACAATAAAGTTGACTGGTCAAATATTTTTTCTAGTTGCCGTCTGAAAAATTCTGAAACATATTTCATGTAAAATAAGACAATTTGTCGAGTGGGGAAAAGGCCCCAATGGGACGGAAGCAGAATAATTAGTTTCCTCATTGCGTCTCCCTTGAGTCCAACTTTCAGCATCTGAAAAGGTTCAAGCGGAAATTTGAAACTTGATATCGTGTAAGATTTTGAATTGCATCTAAGATTCCTTTAACCGACTGCTAGTACAATCAAGAATGTTTGAAATGAAACTTGAGAGGGTTTTGTGGATTTTAAAAATATTAAGAGTCTGTCGAAGATGGAATAATAAGCTTTTTTTACTAAAAATCTGTCAAATAATTTTAAGAAGATTAATTGGAAAGCTGAAGAATTTTATAAGGAAAATGTGTGTCCATTAAAAGTGATGGCCGCTGGCTGATTTAAAAAATAAATGGAATTAGAAACTCATTTCCTTCTCAATGTATATGTAGTGAAAAATAAGTGTGTCTTATGGGTTTGAGAGGGTTTCCTTGATTCGCGATCCATTGCCAATAATCCAAAGTTTGTTGTTAAGAACCTCGCCAGATTCTCTCTAGTGAAAGAGAGAATTTCATTTGATGCTCAAGATACCACCGCTTCATAAAGATCCCCTTGATTGGATTTTATTACGAAAAGGTGACCCTGGTAAAAGTTTCTTTTTTACCGTCTATTTGAGTGACAGCCATCCAATGTTGCTCCTGGAAAAAGTTTAAAAAACCGGTCCCATGGTCATTTGACCTTCAACTCCGTTGAGAGGCAGAAAACATTCGCACAACACAACTTCTCTTGGGATTCACCTGGTAAGTTTGCTTTTACTCTTTGACAGCGGTAACGAACCGGTTCTTACTTTTGGATTGGACGAGGTTTCAGTAACATCCAAAAATACCATTTTTTCTAAAATTATTTTGACTCAAACGAATATTACAATAAAGAAACTTTACACGATGTATGAATTAATGCCGTTTGTGAGAGACATCGATTCAGCAAAATATTTAATATATTAATTATTACTTATTCTTATTTATTTTATTTATATTTTTTCTTCTAATTATTACTTATTTCTTGACAACCTTTTGTAACATAAGAAACTCAATAGTTTTAAAATTGCGTTTCCAGCCCCATGGATGGCTTCCTTTTATTTTCTCTGCTTAAGAAACGTATTATAATTTTTTTTTCTCTCTTCTTACTCGCAGAGTTTTTCGTGAAATTATTGCATAATTTGGCGCATGAAATGCGACACACTTAGCAACATTTTGGGAATATCCATTTATAAGCTCTTACAATGCTTTCAAAAATAATTTTGTTATTGTATTTTTGTTGCTAATAAATATTTCTGATTGTTCCAAATCAGTTGGAAGGCAGCCTTTCTGCTTCGTTATCCTGAATTTATTAGCTGTTCATGTGATGAATGCTGTAGTTTTTGTAATTTTTTTATTTTTAATAATTTATAATAGATTCAATCGAGTGTTATTATATTTCTCGATCAGTACTATAAAAAGAAGGTTGTCTAACTCCCATTAAAAGTAGTCCTCAGCTTGATTATTTATTTCTATATATATGGATTTTTGGGTGTTTCCATCTCTATTTTGAAGATTTTCTCCTATGTTATAAAGTGCACTTCTGATCATGTTTCCAAACTACTCTGGAGGAATTTCTCTCTCTATATATAATTATAAATATAATTATATATGTGTTTATAAAGAACCGCTACTTCTGATAACCTTTGTTTTTAAGGTTAATAAAATATTAAAATTTAAAAAAAGGCAAATTAAAATAAAAATTTAAATTATAGAAAGAACTAATTTAATTCTTAATAAGCTTTTATCACTTTGTATGAATAAAATCCACGGAATCAGATTCAAAGTACATCGTAATTTTAGAAGGATTTCGTAGAAATAATTTTAAATTCAAGAGAAAAACATTCTCAGTTTCCATTTTGATAAACTTAACTCGCTAAGTAAAGTTCCTTGTTTTCCACATCAAAATCTGCTACACAGATTTTGGTAGACTAATTATTTTAAGAAATATTACGCATTTTTTTTAAAAAAACTAATTGAATATTTAGTTTAGTTTTATTAAGTAATTAGTAACTCCGAATGATTTTAGCATATTTTAATCTTTTTTTGAAATATGTTAGAAAATAAAAACATTTTTAGACATTTTTAGTTTTTTTGCGTATTTATGAACAATTATGTTGTTAATCTGTTTTTTTTCTTTTTTTTTCCTAATTTAAAAACGGTTATTAAACCATGTTTGTTTCTAAAACAGCTTGTAAAAACTGCGATAAATATGCAGTTTTCACTCTAAATTTCACTGCAAAGTATTTTGAAGAAAAATTATTAATACGAGTATACAATGTTTTATGCATAGATAAATGTGTGTAGATAAAAGGTATTATTATTATAATTTTGGAGCAACAAAAGAAAGCTGAATAGAAAATTATGATATTGGATCATCCTTTCTTACTTTAAAAACTAAGTAAATTAAAAAAAAAAACATCACTTGAAACAAGTACTATAACTAATGAAAATATAGAAGATGAATTGGAATTTAGTGAGAGGTGTGTTTAAAAGATATCATTTCATGAGGTATTTTCCTTCCAAGTTTCAAAAGCCCTCAAAAAAAGGTAATTAAATGGTTGTGTGTAGGCTCACCAATTTGGTATCCGAACGATGAATTCATGTGCATTTGATTATTATTCGATCTTTCTCAGAGCCGAATTTCCCTATCGAATGAAAAATAAATTTTACGATGTAGTTGTCTGAACGCTGAAGCGATAAAGAAATGGTATTAAGTGCTAAGGTGCATAAATCTGAATGGGTTTCGTCTTGGCAAGATAACCAGTGACGTAACGTAAACGTACACCCCCGCTTTGCGGGGGGGGGGCAGGGATTCTAGGGGGCCCAAAATTTGACTTTGCAGGGAGGCACTAATATTCTCCGTTACGCCACTGAAGATAACATCAAGAGATTGATAGGAAAATTTCTATTTTGTTGGCTTACGAGTTTTTTTCTTTTAAGCCATGTTCAATTCTCCAACTTTTTCTCAGAAAGGGTTAAATTTTTTAGGCAGTTATGTTTTACATGTTGTATATAAAAGGAGCATTTTTCAATTCCTACTATTAGTTCACACTTTCCTTTTATATATTTCTATATTTTGTTCACATTTTCAATCGTTAATAAAATACTTCTTATTCATCCATTCAAGTTTAAATACATTTTTTAAAATTTGTAGTGACACTTGATGTCAATACAGTTTTTTCAAATATTAATCAATTAATTAAATTAAATTTTTTTATAGTTTTAGAGATATATTTAAGACGATATTATTCCTCTAGATGGCAGCACCATTGGATAAAACAGCTTTTGTTGAATTTGTGATGAAGATTTAACTTAACCTGAATAATCATATGCTAATCAGACGTTAACATTCCTTTTAAACTGTTTTTAAGATAAATTCTTACCTGTTATATACTAGTTTTTAACGTTACTTTAAAAGGTGTTTTGCCACTTAATGCTGTGTTTCTGTGTTACATTTATATACATATTTATATTAATTGTAATTATTTATAATGAAAAGTAACTAAAATATAAAATTTTCTTTTCTGACCTAAGTAGGAATTCACTTAAAATTTTTTTTATGTTACTTCTTTTTAAATTAAAAATGAAAAATTATTTATTGAGAATAATTTAAAAAATAAAATGTTTAGTAACATTTTCCTGCCTAAAAATTAATATTCCATCCAATCCCTGTATGTAATATAATTTGTCTTTTAAAAACTGAGTTCTTAAATTTCATATATATTGAGAATTGATTGATTTTGATTGATTGATTGAATATTAACATCGCACTGTTCAGCAACACGAGGGCTTTTGGCGACGGACCACGTAATTTTGAACCATGGTCAAGTGACGTGGACGACACCTGAGCTGGCACCCCCCTCTCCTAACTACCACACCACACCAACGGGAGGACGTTTCAGCTCTCGACAGATTTAACGTGCATCGCTGCCCTACACGGCGGGTCTTTAGTGGTACTGGGCTCGAACTCATGACAAGGCAAGCCACGGTCCGATACCTATACCACTCGGCTACCGCGGCCTATATATTGAGAAAAAGGAACACGAAGATAAAAACCGAAGCTTTGAGAACAGTTTATTGAAATGAGTGATTAAGAAACTGAATGACTTCTATACATAAAAAGGATACTTTATATTTTCGATCTCCTAGGACTCTTCAAATTGCTCATTTTTTTTCAGGCATCTTTTTAAAAAAATATTCAGATAGTTTCTGCTCTTTGTCGAAAATGTATTCTTTTTCTAAATTCTCCGTACTTTTACAATGAATGAATTCTAATTTCAGATAAAATATTTCATTCTATTCGTTTATATGCAAAAGGTTTATATTTGAAATAGAGAGAAGGATTGACAGAATAATTAAACTTAAGGGCCGAATATATATATATATATATATATATATATATTAACACATGCTATCCTGTATATTCTGTTAGAAATGGATTTACAACTTTTCAGTAATTAATTAGCTATAATGTATATCAAATAACTATATAAATTTTTAGTTTCTATTTTTTTATGTTTCTCAACATAGCAATTAATTATCAAGTCTTATGCATGGTAATGAATATTTTAATTAATGTTTATAGAAAGTAAACACATTCGTATGTATGCATATATTTCTTAGAATATTACAACACTTTTAAATTGTTCTTTTCCTAAATAAAACAGAAAGAGACAAACTTATTATTACAATAGATTAGCATCCTAATAACTTTTAAACATATTACTAGACATTTTACAAGGTGAATATTTCTTCTCTCTTATTAAAACTCGTTTGGAGCAACAAAAAATTATTTGAAATTATACATTTTTTCCTGCTCTTACTTGATCATCAATGAAAATACATGCCATTAAATATATTGTTGGGATGAAATTTTCCTTTTTTTTCTTCTGGTTGTTAACAAAACATTTTATGACGTCGTATCTGAACTATCGTCAACAGTTTCGATTCGGTTGGAACGATTTCATTTTTCCTTTACGCAATGGAATCAGAAGAACGAAGCTGGTAGAGAAGTTTTCCTTTTTCATTCGTGGGGTTCTTTAGAGATGATGATTTCATTTCAGTTGCCCTTAGATCGTCTGAAAAAGTATTTTTTCTGTAATCATCAGCTTTTTAGATGAAATAATAAATATGACATTTCACTTGAACTTTTCTGCAAGGAACTGGCGGAAGGATTCGTTTTCATCAATTGCATGAAGCAAAGTTTTGACGGCTCTTTTCATGACATTTGGATTCTACAATAGTACAGACTCCATATAGGATTATGAATCCCATTTCTAAATCCACTAATTTATTTCGAGAAACATTTTCCCAGATCTTTTAACTGTTAAAAATGTGTCCTTTCCTGCTGTGCGTTCTCTTTGATTTCGAAACCATTGAAAACAGCTTATTGACTATCTGTCGATGAATCAAGTTGTGGATTGGGATTAAGAGATATTTTAAGGAAATCATTTCAATGGGATCTAAAGAATTAAGAATATTTTAATAAAATCAATTAATGTATCAATTTTAGCTTAAACAAAGCTAAATATTAATAATAATTCTTAAGGGACTTTGTGATTATTAATTTATCTCCGTAGAAATCTCTTTACTGAAACTCCAATTATCAACTTCAGTTCTCACTTCGCTTCACTCTAAATAGCAACTCACATGTCAAGGAAAGTGATTGTATACTCATGCAACAGACAAAAGGGTTAGTAAGAATAGTGTGAATAGGACCTGTTACAAAATAACTGCAATTTCAACTGATCAATTTAAAATTGAGAATCATAATCTCAATCCAACTCATTACTGTATTTGCAGAGAGTTGTAGATTTATAGCAGACATGATCTCAGTTGTAGTTTTGAATTTATCAAATAATACATCTGCAGCTTCTAAAAAAGCAACTTTGATTATTTCATCGTCTGCGTATGATTTCTTATTCTGTTTAGTAATATTTGAAACTCGAAACTACGCCTCAGTTGCTGCTTTATTGTTAAAAGGTTTTTAATGAATTAAAAGTAAAAAAAACTTTTTTTAAAAAACAAGTTTTTATTCAAATGCGCGCTAAACAGAATAAAATAAACTTCTCTTTTAAAACTTTTTTTTACTATCAACTTATAACGTTATTACACAATTTATAACATAAAAAGCTTGTTTATCTACACAGGTAAATCTTGTGCGGCAAGCTTTTATATCATAAATTGTGTAATGACGTTATAAGTTGATAATAAAAAAAGTTTTAAAAGAAAAGTTTTTTTTATTCTTTTAGCTTATTTAAATAAAATCTTATTTTCAAAAAAGTTTTTTTTTTACTTTAAATTTATTTTTTACTTTTTAGTTATCGCTGTGGACAGGTTTCTCAGTCTGTTCATCTCATTCAACGCATCATTGTTGCAAGGCCGTTTGCCGGTTAATTTCGAACAGTCTAGCTCAGGGGTACTCAACCTTTTTTTCCCTCCGGGACACATATATATGACATCGGGCCACAACGGTAGAATAATTTACCGTAATTTGAAACCAATTTTTTCAATCTTTGTACAGAATTTGGATAATGCTATTCTACAAATAGAAAAAAAGTTTCGTGCGATAATCTTTATAAATGATGAAGTTATTAAATGTTTAATTAATAATTTGAGTATTTTTTTGAAAAATCGTAACAAAAAAGTTTGGGGCATTTTATTTTTTGAATGACTGATTCTAAAAGAGAAAAACATGAACTTTTTCAGTGTAGAATATCGATTCATTAACACGAAACAAAATTCATACGGAGCGATTTAGAAATCATTTTCATGAAAACGCATCGATTTTGATTCATTTTAGAAAAAATCGTAAAAAACAGAAAATATCATTATTTTGTAAAAAATATTATACCGTATTGTGGCGAAACAAACAATCTTTCCGATTCTGTAATTATTTTTTTTGTCTGAGTTGGATAGAAAGAATTGGATGGCTTTTTTAAAAATGTCGAAAAAAAGTGGAACTCCTTTAAGTTTAATTCGAACAGCCGCTCGGCGGGATAAGAAGCCAACAGGAGTAAAACAATTATGCGTTTTAAGGTTTATAATTAATATCTTCTTAAGTAATTGCATTATCGGAATATAAATGGTCAAAACATGCATTATCATGCAAACTAAACATGTATACAAAATTTCAACTTAATCGGTTGAAGATATCAGCTTCAAATTAGAGTTGCAAGATTCCACTCAAACAAATTACACTGCAAGTTAAATAAAAGCTTGTAAAAAGTTGACAATTGAGTTTAGATTTTAGCAGCTTTATCTTATCTTTCCTTAGAACAGAATTCAGTAGCAAATAGTTTTCAATTCCTGCGTGAGGTCTTGCTTCCTAACTGATACACTTGCATAGCAAGCATATATTTCTTTACCTGGACAAGAAAGTAATCGATTTCCAAATCCGAATGCAAGTGATATATTTTTGCTTGAACACGCCATGATTAGAATAGACCTCGCTTAGCTCCCATGTCAATCCAAGTTAGCATATACAAGAAAAACATAGCGTACGCGTTTACAATCAACTATGAGGTGAGGCTGACCATAGCAGTTGTTGTTGGCGTCAGTGTACCAACAGGAGTGTTGCCAAAAATGTCCCCGCGAGCTCGCAATTGACGATCACTGATGCACATTTAGTTTGTCGAGCCCTATGTTGGCATAGTGTGGAAGTTTCGAGAATAAGATGCCAGCTCAGAAGTAAGTCGCTCTCGTTACTTGACCGTAGTTGAAAATGAGCAGTAGCTCACGTGTTGCTTCTTAGTGTGAATCAATCCATCCAAATTATGGATTCAGTCAATTGGTTTTTTTCAAGGACTATCAAAAAAAAAAAAAAAACAAAGCTTCATATATTACTTATTGAAAAATATTTCGAAAACTAATGAGTAGCCAAATAATAAGTGTCGAGAACGGTCCCTCTCCCCAACGACTGAATCGATCGATTGGAACGAGTTTGCGATCCTGCACATTTCTAGGAAAATAAGATTCCATCCCAGAAACCCCTGCAAAACTATCGTTTGTCATGTGGATCATTAAAGAGTTCTTTATAGAAGACACTCTGTTTCCGAAGGCTGTCTTATACGCCGAACAAGAGGATTATTATTCTCTACTTCCAGGTTTCTCAAACATTCAAATATTTTTTTGACATTAAAATGATTACCTTTTTTACTAGAGAAAACTAAAAAATGAAAAGCAATTTTGGATTAGTTAACTCATTTAGTCTGTTATAATATAAGATGCGCTTCGGGGCCAATGATTTGGAGCAGATAAGACAAGAGTGCTCTCGAACAGGAGGATTCGGAAAAATTGCCGACTGGATTGTGTCACGAAAGTGCATTTTTTGTTACCTAATGTTGGAGAGTTTTTTTTTTATAAAAATTATATATGTGTGTTCTTAAAATTGTAAATAATATTTGTCAATCCTATATATAATTTATGTCTTATGTATAATCTGAGTGTGCAACTCCTAAGACCCTTAAATATGTATTCACGAAATAGACATTGAAACGAAATAATTGTTTTGAAAAAAATATTGGCTGTTAAATAAAGGGAATCTGCCTTGAATTCTTTAATCCTTTTCTATAGAGAGATTATCAAAAATTTTCCCTTCCTCTATCCACTAAGGTGACATCATAAAAAATCTAAGATCATATACCTTGAAAAAATTCTTTCCCATTAAAAACTTTAAGATAAATTTGTCTGTTACAGAATTTGTAAGTACAATCTTTGGAGAGAAAAAATTCCAAAGAGTTCCATGAAGAAAAAGGTAGTTTTATATATACCAGGTGAGATACCAAAGTCCATTAACATTTGAAAACTCAATAATTCACGAAATAATTTAAGTAGAGAGGTACAAATTGACACACATACTTGAAAGGACATGAGGTTTTATTGAAACCAAAAAAGTACAAAAAGGGCCAATAGATGACGCTTCGTATAACGAAAGCAACAATTAGCATAACGATTTTTAGCAATAAGTGATGTTCATTATAACAACATGTCAAATGTCATTCTTCAACAATCGAGGGGAAAATGTTGAGAATAGCACTGGACAACATATCTGCAGATATGGTAAGAAATTGCCATTGTATCTTCGAATTTCTAATGAGGTCGGACAACCATGGTGGACTTGCGACATCAGACAAACAATAATCACACAGATTGAGGTCTAGGGACGATGTGCGCAGATCTTACACACCCTTTTTATGGCGATAGGATCGTGAAACTGCAGTAACAGATTTTCAATTTTCATAGTACAGCTGTACTAACAATGCCTTTTCTGGAAAAGTAAAAATACTGCAATTCCCGGTGTACCTGTTTTCCTCTCATTTTATACACAATTTGCATGATGCGTCACTGAAGTCTTGCTGTCCATCCGTGTTGTCTATTTTTGTATATTTTCTCCTTTTTTTTTTTTTGGTTTTAGTAAAACCCCATGTTCTTTCAAACATGTGTGTCAATTTTTATCTCTCTACTTACATTGTTTCATGAATTATTAAACTTTCAAATGTTAACGGACTTTTGAGTCACCTGGTATATACACTCACTTCCAAAAGTTAAGCACGGAGAGAAAAATGCTAATTTCCGGAAGCCAATCAGAATTGAAGAGGATGCAATTCGCTGCAGAGGTAGATGGAAGTATGCAAATATGTTAGGTAACAGTCAATCGTGCTTTCATGTCAAGAAATATGCAAAAAGGGTAGTCTTATAAGATACCAGCTTTATGAAGGGTTACAGAAGTTGACTGTAAGTTCTGATAGAAGGTGTTTAAAACTTTCATACAATTTGTTTTCAAGACAAACGTGTTTATATGACTTCCAGAAAACGAATGGAAGATTCTGAGCGCTGGCGTTCTGTGGGGCGCATTTAAGCAGAACAGTCGATCACAGATGTTGCTCTTTTCTTCGGTGTTCATCATTCTATAATTTCACGTTTATGGAAACAATTCCAAACCACATAGACAGTTGTCCGAAGGCCCATAGGCGGTCGCCCAAGGGTTACAACCCCCGCGGAAGATCGATATATTGCTATTGAAGCCAAGCGGAATCGCAGAGCGACCTCCACACGTGTGGCATCTATGGTTACAGCGTCTATTGGTAAGGCTATATCTGCAGCTACTGTACGCCGAAGATTACATATGAATGAACTGTATGCCCGGGTACCTCGAGTTTGTGTTCCTCTATCCTTCCAATCAAGAGGGGCATGATTAAAGTGGTGCTGGAAACATGGCAATTGAAATGCCATGTTTAATGATGAGTCAAAATTTGTTCTGGAGCCAGATGACAAGCGTATAAAGATATGGCATAAACAAGGAATACGCAATCAGCCCCAAAACATCACCTAACCACGCATTCCGAGGCGGAAACATTATGGTGTGGGTAGGGATTTCATTAAAATACCGTACCGACCTACACATCTTTAAACGGGGTTCTGTGACGGATGTCCTGTATCGAGATGAAGTCCTAGAACCCATTGTGAGATTGTACGCTGCAGCAGTTGACCCTACTTTTGCTTTAATAGACGATAACGCACGTCCCCATAAAGCTGACATCGTCGATGATTACCTGGAGAGTGAAGGGATTGCGCGTATGGCGTGGCCAGCATATTCGCCCGACCTTAATCCCATTGAAAATCTTTGGGAGGCTCTCGGCCGTGCTGCATCTTCACGTTTCCCACCTCCAGCCACTCTTATTGAGCTGGAAACTGCTCTACAAGAAGAATGGCGATTGCTTAACTCTGCGGTGGTTGACCACCTAATTGAAAGCATCGTCAGAAGGTGTAAACTTTGCATACATATGAGGAGGGATCACATACCCTGTTAATGTCCTTTTTTTCATTTTATGCTGTTTATTTTCACTTTATACATAATTGTATTTAAGTCTCCAGTATGACATTATCTGATAATTTACAAAAATTTAATATTGTTTTCATTTCTGTATACAATTATTGATTTTGTTTTATGTATAAATATATATGCTACTTTATTGCCAAATTTTGTGTCAATCAAAGCAGTATTTGTTGATTTTTTTGCATTTTACATCTTCGTGCTTAACTTTTGGAGGTGAGTGTGTATATATATAACTTTTATTTACTCCTATATTTTATAATATAATTTACTTTCGTAATCAAATATTAAATATTAGTCCAGATACTTTTGATGTATAAAGAATACGGAAAGAAATTTCTCTTTAAAATTGGGAACATTTATAAAAAACTCAGATTTACTTGTACTAAATTTTTTACAGTATATGTCACTTAATTGCGATTTTTATCGTAAATAAATCAAGTATGGAGGATTATTATTCAGTGATTGAAATGGAAGTTTGAGTAAAATGAATCGGTGTTTTTCATTTCTTTTGGATATTTCGTTCTTACGCTTAGTTTTGTCTTTCGCTTTCAGAGAGGTTGTGGAATAATAATGTAGTGGAATAATAATAAATTTCTTGAATGCGTAAAAATGTTCTAAAACTTTTTGTAAATTCTACGTAATTCAAGAAGTAGAAAACCAACCAAGAAAGAGCCTTTTGAACGGAGGACCACATTTTTTTTTCTTCCAAAAATTATATTCATTAAAATATTTACTTTTGATTGGAGTATAATTCTTTCTCAGCCAGAAGCTAATTTATAAATTCTCTCTCTTTTTATTTTCAGAAAGTGCCTCTCTTTAATTCTTCATTATTCAACTGTTTCTGACATTGACAAAAGATAAAAAGAGAATTATAAAAAAATGGGAGCCACCCTAACATTTTGTTCTGATCTCTGTTGCAATATGTGATGACGCGTTTCTAATTTATTAAATTTCCTACTTTGTTTCCGCAATATTTCGTTACTCCTGCAAGCTGCTGACGAGTTGAACAGGAATCAAAATCTTAATTGAATATACCAAATTCTTTCAAGTTTTCTTGATGGAACTACTTTTTTTCCAAGCATTTTTTCTTTTTGAAGCAATTCATAAAGAGAAAATGCGCGCAATGTGTGATACCGCCCTCCTATGGTGACCGTATCTTTGATTGTCAGCGTGAGTTAGAGGTGTAGGGTTTGCAAAAGGAATAGACATTTTTGATTCTTAATATGACTTTATTAAGAATAGAACTTAAATGTCAAACAATTTAGATACTATTAATTAAGCGAGAATCTATAATGAACAAACACACAGTAATAGTTAAACCGAATCGCGTAATTTAGACCGCTATAATTATTTAATTTGCCTACTCTCACTTCTAATAATATTACAAGTCCTAATATCAAATAATCATTCCTACCTCAATCCAAATTTAGATTCAATCTTATGAGGAAACGTCTGGGCGCACGTGCAATGGTATGCACCTTGTTTTAATGGCTTGTTTTCCAGGTAACTTCACGATTGGCTGTCAATTCACACTTGTCTCTTTAACACATACCATTCCCCAAAATTGCCATTTCACTTACTGAAACTTCTGTTATTTAAAAGCTATTTTATTTGCAATTCTTTTTCACATTTCGCTTCTTGGGTTTTGGTTGGAAAACAGTGGCCATTAATCTTGGCCCCCAAAGAACCCAGAGGTTATGCTAAAGAAAAGACGCGTGAGCCCGTCACAATCCCCTCCAAGAAGCAAAATGAGATTTATTCGAGGGTCTTAATGGCCCTTAAGAAATTATGTGCCTAAATTTTTATTTCTTAATCTCCTCACTTTCCAAGTTTTCTTTAAATTTTAACCTTGAATCCTCATTTTAACTATTAATTTTCAATATATTCAACTTTAATTTTCATTATTCATCTTAAATTTAATTTTTAATATTCCTCCTTAATTTGAACTCTTGACAGCCACAATAAATTTTACTCAATTAACTAGACCAACATTAACAGTTATGCATTTTAATCATGGTAGATTCTCACTTTTACATATGTGGGTATACCTCATCTGAGCGGAGTGACCGGGAAAAAAACCATCTTTGACTTGGATGGGAAAAAAACACGAGGTCAGCATGCCCCTTAACTAATTTAACTCAACTTAAATACTATTTAATGTTATACTTAAACTACTATAACAATCTTCTTGTATTCCATTGCTTTTCCATCCATTTGAGATTACAAAAAGTTTGAGACTTGGTTTTCAAATTGGAATTAAGGGTCTGTCAACCTGAAATAAAAAAACTCTTTAAGTTACTGAGAATAACACATTTTCACAAAATACCAGTACATTTCACAATTTTTATACATTATATATCACTTTTACATTACAACTAATTTTCATATATACACCTCATCTGGTCCTTCCAATAAACTCCCCATCAGTCGTGCAGCACCGTTAATGTTATTGTTAGTATCCTGTCTACGCCGCGTTTCCCCGAACCAGATGTACATTAATATGAAACAATACAACAATATATATATATATATATATACACTGGTGTGCAAAACTTAAGCAACAATGTAAAAATTTAGCAGATAGCCATGAAATTGCAGAAAAGGAGGTCTGGAGATCAGTACAGGGAACTCGTAAGTCAGTAGAAACGTCATGCGTATACAAATATCAGGAACAAAACGTCAGAAGCGATGTGAGCGTACGCAAAACGCATGATGTCGGCGCGCGCTGCTCAACAGTAGAATAAAATGAAGGACGGAGACGCAATTCAACATATTCGCTGCAAGTGCCAGTGAGTCAGTTCGTGAAATATGGCTAGAAGAAATCATCTGGATGACTTCACACGTGGAAGAATGATCGGAAAGCTGGAGGAGGGGCGTACTGTCACCAGTGTAGCTGCAGAGTTCGGAATCAACAAAAGTGTCGTTTCGCGGGCTTGGAAAGCGTTCCAAACCACAGGTACAGCTGTTAGAAAGGTTGGTGTGGCCGCCCGAGGACGACAACTGCAGGGGATGACCGATATATCATCCTGCAGGCGAAAAAAG
>BMAV01010008.1:16213-28075 GCA_019973955.1 Trichonephila inaurata madagascariensis
GGAAAGTGACGATATCACTCGAATGGATTGGCCAGTGTGCTCCCCAGATTTAAATCCCATCGAACATGTGTGGGATACTTTGGGGAGACGTATTGTCACACGCTTACATCATTCGGAGAACAACCAACAACTCAAACAGATGTTGATTGAGGAATGGGCACTCCTACCTCAAGAAATGTTGAACAAGCTGGTTCTGAGTATGCGGAGACGGTGCGAAGCAACCATTGTAGTAAGGGGAGGGCATATACCATATTAAGGAACATCTGCTTGTTGTTCTTCCTGTTGGATAGACAATCATGAGTCACGATACTATGCGTTCAATAAAGCTTGTTTTTGTTTGATTCCATACCGTATGCGTTGTATTCCTTTTTCAGAGCCGATGCTTTCGTCATCCTTTACGTACATAATACTCTCTCTCATTTCAGAATTTCATGTCTCTCAGATGATTTTTCGTGAAGTTATGGCAACAAACCCACCTGTTGCTTAAGTTTTGCACACCAGTGTATATACACTATACAATTACAAACATTTTTCAATAAATCATTAAAACAAATAACCAAAGGAATTGTCGCATCTCAGCGAAGTCATACATTAAAGTAAACAAATGCATAATTACAATTGTTTTCTCCATCAATTGAGAAAAAAAATTTTACAAGTCAAAAGTAAAAAAAAAAAAAAAAAAACACTCATTGTAGAGTCAACTTTTGCTTGGATTACAACTTTTAAACACCGCCCGAGACTTCCTTCTCTGCAATAATTCTTCCGACCACTTGTTGGAAAGAATATAAAATGAAACGATACAATCTGATTTTTATGGCTTGGCGTCTCCCACTAGAATCTCCAAGGATAATGTATTGTTGGTCTTCGCTCCTCTTCTCTTTTCCTGGCTGCTTTGCTGAGGATTTTCTTTTTTGTTGGTCTTCCTGCTCCTTGATCTTGCCTGTTCCTTGATGTAGGGTCTGCAGTTTTCTCCTCGGCTGTTCCTGACTCGAACTGGTCTTGTTTGATTTGACTTCACCTTAATGGTTGGTCGGGACTCCGGATTCTGCTCCTTTCTCGGTCTGAGGTTATACCTCTCTCTATCTTGAACTACTGCTCTTTCCGTTAGGTTCCTCTTCCTACTTATATAAATATTAGTAGTTTTATTTGACGATAATTTTCTCTTTTTATAGTCTACACGTTTCTGCATCTTTGTGGTCCACCTGAGCAATATCCCCGCGTTCGTTTATATCCTAATCTTTCCAGGCATTTTCTTTTAATTTTTTTTTCATTATTTGAAAAAGAGCTAGGTAGTGATCTGATAAGTAGTCCGCGCTTATCGGCCCTATCTGTGTGTCTCTCACCTTGATTTGATTTAAGATTTATCCCTTTTTCCTCTAACTCGCGCTTTACATCTGACTCCTTCTTCCTAACATATTGCAACTCATTTGATCTTCGTTGTACGCTTTCCCAACTAGTCGTTTCCTGACGTGAACTATTGCTATCCGAACTACCTGTTCCTATCTCAATCTCGTCACATTTCCTATGACGATATATTCTCACTTGATCGACATTGACCGTTAACCTTTTTCCCGACCGCCATATGATGACATTATTCTTTCTTACTTCTAACACCCTATACGGACCTTCAAATTTTGGCTTGAACTTTGGCACGATTTTTGTTGTTGCTGAACTTAAAGGGTGCGTTTCTAACAAGACCCAGACATTCACCTTAATTTGTACATCACGCCTGTGTCTATTATAATACTTCTCCCATTTTCATGTTTAGCTTTTGTGTTTCGTCTAGCCTCATCAAACAATCTTTCAATATCTCCTATTGCAAACTCAGTTCCGTCCGATACCATAATTAATTTTTGAAATGGGGTAATCAATTTTCGACCCAAAAATAATTCCGCAGGGGTTTTCCCGTCGTTTCATTCACTGCTGTACGAATAGCATAAATAAACTCCCGTAAGAATTGGTCCCATGTATCATGTTGATCATTTACATAATTTGCAATCATTTGCACAAGATCGTGATTCACGCGTTCGGTTCTATTTGCCTGAGGTCTATATACAACAGTCTTCACATGCCTTATGCCTAATCTTTCTCTTAAATGTTCAAAAATTTCGGATATAAATTGGGGACCGTTATCACTTATCATTTTTATTGGAGCTCCATAACGCGATATATAATTAACAAATAAACTATCTGCTATTGCTTTAGCTGAGGCCTTTTTAAGGGGTATGATTTCAAGCCACTTTGAAAAGTGGTCTTTAATTACTAATATGTAGCGGTTTCTTCTAACTCGCGACTCAGGGGGTACGGACCTAATAAGTCTAATGTCACTATGTCATTCGGATAATTCGTTACTATTGGAATTAAACGACCAGCTGGTAACGCGTTTTTATAATTGATAGTTTTACATACGTGGCATGTGGAGACATATTGTTGAATATACTTTCTCATATAGGGGAAATAACAAACATCATGGATTTTATTATACGTTTTATGTCGTCCTAAGTGACCTGCTATGGGCTTGTCATGAAATTCACGCATTATTTCTCCTCGTAATGATTGCGGAATATATACTCTCATTTCTCCTAAAGTAGTTGAGTATTTCGCATAAAACAACAAGCCCTCAACTAATCGAAAGTCGCGAGACTAGTTCTCACAAATTGTCGCATTAACCGAGCTATCCTCTGGGTTTTCAGGATATCGATATATATGACCTAACTCTGGGTCCCTTCTCTGCTCTTCAATTAATTGCTCCCGAGACGAACGTACTAAATCTCTAATTATTGCACAAGCTACTTTTGCTGCTATTATATTTTCAACCGGATTTTTATCTGAAACATTTGCCACAACATTTGACTTCGTCTCTGAGATATCCATACTCAAATTCCTCTCATCTACTTTCGTATCTTCAACCTGCGAATCTTGAATTACCAACGATTTTCGATCAAAATCTAAAACAATTTTTGATCCACTAATAAAATCTACACCCAGAATGCAAGGGTATTCTAAATCCGCTAAAACGTGAAACTGCCAGGGTTTCACGAATTCCCTTATCCGTACTTGCAACTCTACTACCCCTACATTTCGACATTTAGCTCCTTGTGCCGTGATCACTTGAGCACGAGATTTCTTCACTTGTTTATAAAAAAAAATATTTCTTAAAATATCCTCGGATATAAACGACTTCTCCGCTCCCGTATCCCAAAGAGCTTTCGTGAATGTTTCATTTTAATAAAATAGGAACATACGTAAGTTCCACTGGGGACATGCATATAGCAGAAAGTCTTATCGGAATATCCTGTACCGATTGTAACTGATCATCTTGAACTTTCAAAATATTTAACTGACCCCCTTGTCTTCGGTCCCCTCGACTAAAATTTCCACTCGGATCCCTATTTCTTCGGACTCCTCGACTAAAATTTTCACTCGGACCCCTCTCTATTTCTATATTGATATCCACCATCATTAATATTAAACCATGGGTTATCTATATTAAATCTATTCATTCTCTCGAATCCCTGGTTCCTTTGACGACCATTCTCATAATTACCCCTATAATTATTCCTTCTATCATTTGATTTATGCATTACCTCCGCATCTCTCCAATTTCTCCGTCTGTCGTCCTCATTAGACAACCGACGCATATCCCAATCTCGTTTTCCCATACTATCGCTACTTCTCGAGCCCCGCATTTCCTTGTATTAATATCGTTCCTCAAATTTCGCCATACTTGTAATAATTGAGTCGTTGTTTCCGGGTTTCTCACTTCTACGTAACCTTGGACCTGAGGTTCGAGTCGAACAAATATATAGTCCACTAGTCTCTTCGGACATTTTAAGTCCCAATTTTTTATGAACTTTTAAAAGATCGTAAATAAAATCGTTCGGTTCCTGACCTCTACTCTACTGCGACGAGTACAATTGTACTTCTAAATACTTCCTATTCTGAACTACTGGAAAGTTTTTGGTCAACCCCTCTTTCAATTGTGCGAAGTCTGTGGCAGTGTTCTGCACTAACGTCGACCTGAATATTTTGTACCAATCTCTCGCTCTACCCAGGAGATGACCTTTCAAATACGCCAAATCACTGGGTATCTCCACAAATTTGATATTGTTGTCCACACCCTCTAAAAAGTCTTCTACATTTTCAGACCCAGAAAAATACAATTCAGGCAAAACTCTTAACCATGCGGCACCTCCTACTTCGGGGTTAGGGGGATTTAATTGGCCGTTATTAAACCTAGTTGGGCGCCAGTGTGAAGCCCCACCCCTGGGGACACACGTTCTACACTATCTACGCGACCTGTTTCTGTGGGGAAGATCGAAGAACCACTCAAATCCTTCATTATAAAATTTGTTTAAGATCTTAGTTTAAACACAATACACAACAATAATAATCTAAGTAAGATTATCTAGAATGAGAAGACGCAACACGTATTACCAAATATCACGCAACTGACCACTGAATCTAATTTTATATATTAATTCCTATCTCACTAATATACGCACTTTCCTTATAGCTTATATAAATTCGCTTACCGCTATATACTAGGTAAACAGCTACGTCTTTAACACTTCTGTAGTGGCTTTTATCCGGTAGTGGCAGTGTTCCTTTTGGTCTCGAACCCACTTTTGGTTCGTCTGTACCGGCATGGCTAAGTTAATTCCTGGACTTAGGATTCTTCTAAACTTTATCTCAAATGACTTCACTTCCCACTTAGCAATCACTTCTGCGCATAGACACAAACCCAGACATGGCCTTAGACATAGACTTCACTCTACTGCTAACTTCCAATATATATATGATTCCTAATTTACATAACCACGTTCTTCTTCTTGAGTTGGTTGGAAAGAATTGCCTTTCTGTCCCCAAAGAGCCCAAGAGGACAGTTAGCTGGAATCGCGATGAAAGCCCCGTCATAAACTTTGATGTAAGTAATGCATCATTACAGAAAATTCTTTCAAGATTGATACAGAATTTGAGAGGAAAATCATGTATAAATGCTACAAAATATCTCGTTAGACAAAAACTTAAAAATGCTATGTATGTATTTTCTGGGCATTTAAGAATATTTGTTTCCTATTTTACTTAAAATAAATAGTGAGAATATGATGATGTTTAATAAAATGGGACAAATACATGCTGTAATTCATAATTTTTGTGATGAAGTGACATTTCATATCAAAAGTACAATTTTCTCAAAATGATGTTTTTAAAACTGCGTGTTTATTTTTCTCAGAATCTACTGTATGAATGCACATGCAATTTTTACTGTGTATTAATGATATGTAACTATTTATACTGAAAGGAGCCTTTTTATGTATTCCCAAAATATTTTGCTAGAGAGCAATTATCGTAACAAAAAACGACAATTTTCAAAAAAATTAGTAGTGATACTTTTACGTTGCATGTTTTTGAAAACACTATATTTCAAAAAGTTCACTTCTGTATAAATATAAAAGTCTAATTAGTATACAGACAAAATTTGAAGAGTTTTTAATTTAATAGTTTTTTACGAAAAGGTACATAAAAAAAGCTCAATTTAACATTAGTGGTATAGGGGGTACCGACTATTCTTTCTGTTTATGCCAAAATAATCTTAAAAGTGTTATTATATAAGGTGGGAGGGGGGGTTATTATAGTTATTTCATTTTTTTGAGGGAGTCAGTTTAATAGGATTGCTTGATGATATTGGTAACTGTGGACTCCAGAAATATATATATAAATATTTTGCGAACCAATTTTCAGCGTTTTTGTAAATGATTTTCTTTTTAAAACACATTTATTTCTTCTCATCATGATTTGATAATTTACGAAATAAATAAGAATGAACACTAAAGAAAAAAAAAAAAACTTTTCAAAAAATGGCATTTAATCAAAAATTTAAAATTTTTTGTTTTTGTTTTTTGGTAAAATCAGTGATTTAGCGAAAATTTACACACAGTTTTAAAAGGAGTTTACATTTCGCCCAGAAATGAATATAGTTTAAAACAATTGCACTATTGGCCATTAAAATTGCAACGCCAAGAAGGCGATATGCTATAGGCTTGAAATTTAAACGACAGGAAGAAGGTGCTGTGATATGCAAATAATTAGCTTTTCAGCGCATTTAGGCAAAGCAAGCGCATATAGCGACACCTACAAAGTGTTTAAATGATGAAATTGTTCAGCTGGTTTCTCATGCACAAATTGAGTTTGAACGTTGTTGCCTGGTGAGGTGTGATGCCTCGTCTAAGAAGTAGAAACGCGTATCAGCATGTTTCTGGCTTTGATAAAGGTCGAATTGTAGCTTACCGGGATTGAGGTTTATTGTATCACAGTATTGCTGCTCGCGATTTTGGCAAGATCCATTGACGGTTAGGAGAATACGGAATCGATGGGTTCAGGAAGGTAATACGGAACGCCGTGCTGGATCTCAACGGCCCCCTATCACTAGCAGCTTGTTACCCGCATGACCTTAATGGATCGTTCAGCCACGTCACGAGCCCTGAGTTAGGAATCGGGGTCATTTGCAACCCGACAATTATCTACACGAACAGTTCGATGACGTTTAGCAGCAGCATGGATTATCAGCTCAGAGACCATGGCTGCGGCTACCCTTAACACTGCATCACCGACAGGAGCGTCTTCAATGGTGTGATCAATGACGAACCTGGGCACGCGAAGGGTGAGACGTCATTTTTTCCAGATGAATCTAGGTTCTGCTTACAGCATCAAGATAGTCGCATTCGTGTTTGACGGCATCGTGGCGAAAGCATATTGGCAGTGTGTATACGTCATCGTCATACTGGCCCATCTCCTGGCGTGATGGTATGGGGTGCTACTGGATACATGTCTCGGTCACCTCTAGTTCGCATTGAAGGTACTTTGAACAGTGCACGTTACATTTCTAGTGTGTTATGACCCTTGACTCTACCCTTTATTCGAGTCCTGTGAAACCCTACGTTTCAGCAGGA
Organism: Trichonephila inaurata madagascariensis; assembly: GCA_019973955.1. Classification (NCBI taxonomy): domain Eukaryota; kingdom Metazoa; phylum Arthropoda; class Arachnida; order Araneae; family Nephilidae; genus Trichonephila; species Trichonephila inaurata. The sequence goes on from BMAV01010008.1 coordinate 23,167, forward strand.
TAGTGCACGACCGCATGTTGCTGGTATTGCACGGACCTTCCTAGTTACGGAAAATGTTCGGCTGTTGCCCTACCCCGCACGTTCTCTAGATCTCTCGCCAAAAGAAAACGTCTGGTCCATGGTTGTCGAGCGATTGGCTCGTCACCATACCCCAGTCACTATGGTTAATGAGCTGTGGCATCGTGTTGAAGCTGCATGGGCAACGGTACCAGTGCATGTCATCCAATCTTTGTTTGACTCAATGCCCAGGCGTATAAATGCTGTTATTAGTACCCGAAGTGGTTGTTCTGGGCACTGATTTTTCAGGATCTATGTACCCAAATTTCTTTAAAATTTAATCACATATTATTTCTAGTACAATATATTTGTGAAACAAATATCAATTTGTTATCTGCATTTCTTTTCTTGGTGTAGTAATTTCAATGGCTAGTAGTGTAGATATTTAAAAGGAATCCTATTTTAGGAACATGCATTTACCTTACAAAAATAAAATACATCGCAATAGTCCAGCTTTTCTCAAACTGTGGGGCGTGCTCCCTGGGGAGCGCGATAACCCTGTGAGGGAGCGCGAGCATATTGAAAATAAAAGGTTTAAAAAAATAATTTTCTGGAATGAAGTAAAACAAAATGCTTTCTGACATAATAAAAAATACACATTTACACTGATATAATTTATATACACTTGCCTCCGAAAGCCTGCGTACAGGCAATCATTTTACGTGTTTATGCTGTAATTACTATTAAAATTTCGCTTTAGAAAATCAAAATATTTGTCAGCAATTGTTCAAAATTTCCTTATTCAAACAACAGCAACAAAATTCGCCTTAACGAGAAAAAACGACCACCAAATAATCACCAACCATCCGCGCCAAAAGTTTGCGTACACTTACAAAATCTAACTTTTAAAGACCTTTTATAGTGAAAAAATTGCACTAAATCGTGTTTTTAAGTAATTATAAACTTCTTTTACGATTTATTTAGGATTTGAGATTTGAAAGCTTTTGTAGTTCCATGACAGGCAACTGAATAGAGATCGATATATTATTGACAGAAAAATCATCACAGATCTTCAGAAAAGGGGGAAATTTTTGAAGCAAACGTTGAAATTGTTAATAGGAGACATTTATTGATTCAAAAAAAGTGTTCATAAACTACAAATCAACTAAAACCTTAAAGTCCAAGAGCCAAGATCCGGCCACCCGTCTGTAGTGTCCCCTCGAGAATCGCTTTGTAACACGCTCTATAAAAATAAATCCAAGACTATAAACTTCAAAAATAGCTAAAAGTGTGGCTGAGATCTTGTTACATGCCCCAAACCAATTCTGAAAGTCAACGTAGACCCCAGACCTAAGCACAATACAGCATTTGTAGAATTTACTCGAGTGAATAATCTGGGAGAACGTAATAACATCCAAGGAAATGCTCAAATCTGTCAGAGTAGAAGAATGGAACAAAATATCCACAGATGAAACAACTAAGCTCGTTAAATCCTTTCCAAATATGTTGAGAGGGTCGTATAAAGAACGGAATAGCTTAAAAAGTATTAACTTTTAGTTACAATCCATTATTGTAAAGGTTTTTTTTCCAGTGTACGTACTTTTGACGCTCACAATTTGTGTCGGTCTCAATTTATAAATATTTGTATTATTTTATTTAAAATTCAGGTGATTGTTGCTTATACTATTTGAATTGACGATGTTTGAGAAATCAATAAAAAAAAGTATTGATTTAGAAAAACTTCATTTAATTAGCTATCTTTGAATGAATATGAAAAATGATCGCCTGTACGCAGACTTTCGGAGGCAAGTGTATATCATCTAGGGATCATCAAAAATAAAAGATTCCACTTCAAACGCTCATTAGCTATCTTTGATCCTATAACCAAATAAAAAAAAAGACATTTTGTTTGCTTTGCTGTAATCTCCCGATGAAAGATTTTTTATTGCGTTTCTTTTAACCCCTAAAATACTACTTTTGATTATCATCTATTTGACTTCAAACTTTCTAGTATGTTTCACTCCGTCTCTTTCTTTTAGGAAAGTTGGAAATAATATTTTTCTGTTGCTTTTTTCCCATGTGAATGAGTTTTATGGTATATGGATAAGTATATTGAGCACTTTAAAGGATTATTTGGCCAAGATGTATTTTTATGAGTATTCTGAAACGTATAATGCATAATGAAAAACGTTTTACACAATTATTTTTTTAGAACTGACATCGATATTTTTATAGTGAACATAGGAGCGGTCGCATGAGCCGCACAGTCACCCCAGGCTTACGAAATCGTTAATTCTGGGAAAACTCATTAACAGTGACCTTGACAGTATCCTGCTATTAGACAGTCTTAATGGGAACTAAAATGAATTTGTCACAAATATGCCTCTTTTTTGAGAGTGGTAAACGTTTTTTTACAATCAAGGTACTTGTTTTGATCAAGTTCCCTGCGCGACCACTTTTGTTCAAAAATATTTTTTAAGAATATGCTACACTTTCCCCTATGAACAACTTTGTGGTTTTGATTGCTGTGTTGTACGACTTATTACGGCTTATAAATGTACATGAGCAGAATATTAAAAAAAATGGGCATCTGTGATCTCCATTGAAGGAAGTTGAAACTGATCAAGCAATTGAAGAACCTGCTAAAATAATGCATATTAATCAAGATAGCGAAAGTAAATATGAGAAAAGCAATTGGCATGAAACGTTTGAGTTGAATTGAAATTTTCAAATGCTGCCTAAAGAACCCCATGAAGAAAACCATGAAGCCAATAAATGTAGCACTTCGCCTTGTCAAAAAGACACTAGTAAGAAAAAGTTCAAAATGCTATTTGTAGATCATCAAACGACAGCAATACTACAATAACGTGAACAAAATTTGACAGTTGTGCTGGAAAATAACGTTCCTGTATTGCCAGCGAAAAATGTCTGTGATTTATGTCCTTTATTAAGGTCACGCACATTTGGAACGTTTTCTTTAGTTTTATTGGATTTTTTTCTCAAATTATCAAAGAAAAATTGAAAAGTCCTTGAAAGTAGGTAAGTATATTTTCTCTTAATAAAATTATTCACTGGAATTGTGATTTTTATCGTGTATTGTAAAAATAATTATAAAATAAATTATAGATTAAAAACAAACTAAAAAACACGCTTTTACAGTGAATCGAACTAAAAAGTTGAAAAATAAAATCATATATTACTTAAAAGAGTAACATATACAAAATTTAATACTTATCTTGTTAATTTGTACGGTTTATAATTATGATCGCGTATTGTAGCTTTACAACCAAAGTGCATTATTATTGCATTCAATACATTATTATTTTTTTGGAGGGGGGAGGGACGCGATAAAAATTATGATTGAAAATTGGGTCGCCAGTAGTGAGTTGAACAAGAAAACACAGGCTTCATTATCAATGGTTCAAGCCGAGTCGTTTGGAAGTGATCATGCGTGGTACTGCCAAACTTTTTTTCGTTCTCTTTTTTCCTCTTGTTTTATACTTTGTTAGAAAGAGGTTTGGACGATATATATTTACATTTTTTACCTGAACTTTGGTTAACATTACCAATTTCTTTTTTCGTATTCATTTTACCCGACGGAGGCTCAAGCTGAATCACTCCTCATTTCGGGTAACGGACATTAATGAGACGTACAGCATAATGACAGAAAACATAACATACACACACAGAAGCTGCAGATTTCAAATGCTCTAAAACTGACGAAGAACTAATTTCTCGAACTGGCAATAAAAACTTTACTGAAATCTCAATTTTACTTGAACATACAGAAAAATCAGGTAGCGTCACTTAAGGTATACGACTAGGTTCGGAGATAAATTTTTCAAAAATTGATTTTCTGAATAATTGTATTGTTTTAAAGAACATAATTAGGCTTAAAAAGTCATAACTATTAAATAACTAACATGTATCGCCCTTTTTTTTTTTTTTAAAAAAAAAATTATTTGTAGGAAAATTTAGCAAAATTTTTTAAGTTAAGAAAAACGTGATAAATAAAAATAAACTGCACATTATGCAATTTTAGCGTCATTGATATACTTTTTGATCCCTCTGAAGTGTCACGAACCGCAGGATAAAAAATAGTTTAAGAAATAAATATTTTATTAGCATTTAAATTTGATGGACGTGATTTTTCGTCGAAATTACTGTATGTTCTAAGCTAAAAATGGTTGTAAAATGTGATTAAATGTAGCTGTCTTAAAACATGCGGTTTGTTATACTTTGAAGGGCCCATAGCATTTATGTTATAAATTTCATTGCATTTGATTAGATTAGATTATTTAGAAGATATCCAGTTTTTCGTGCACAAATTATCATGAAAAGTTCATTCTTCAAAAAACGAATTAAAAAAAATATTTTTATTAGTTAGATAAAGTAAATGCCATAAAAAGAAAAAAAAACTCTCTAGTTTTATGTGTGTATTAGTCCTTCTTCCTCAATAATTAATTTCTCTTTTCCCTAATGACCCAAACAGCACCAAACATCAAACACCTAAGAAGCACTTTTTCAACCTAGTCGGATACCTTAATTGAACCCCCGCGACTTACATTCCAAATTAAAGAACAAAATACATCTAGTATAAGGAACATGTACTTTACTAGAAGCTGTAAAATAAAAATTAGCACCTCGGACCTTGTATGCGTGGTTCAAATAACTGCTATAGATCAAATTTTAAATATTCCAGTCAAAACTAATATTAAATGGGAAGGGTTCTCACTTCTTGATTCCTCCTTTTCGATATTCCAACTTATGTACATCTGGCAGACATGGCAACAGAGTTAAGAAATTCAAATGATCTTTAATTAGTTGAAATAAGAAGATTTATTAAACCTAACAGTCGTCAAGAAGCTTCTCCTGTTTTAATTACCATTCTAAGTATAAATATAACAGAATG
>BMAV01010008.1:30912-92250 GCA_019973955.1 Trichonephila inaurata madagascariensis
GGACCCCCCTTGTGTGCGGCACTGACTGTCACCTACACAGAACTTTAAAAGAGAGTAGCACTGAATAAAAACAAATTCAGATTTTTTTACAGCGCTTGAAAAATTTTGATATTTATTAATTAGAAAAATAATGTTTGAAAAGGAATAATAACCTCTATCCACTATCATAGAACTATCATATGATTTTGATCAGAGGATAATAGCCTTTGTTGCTCCTTATCCCACAAAACATATAACTGTAACTGTAGTCTGAAGTAGTATTTCCTTGCTATTTTTATTCGATAACGTATATAAAATAGAAAAATTCTTTGTATGTATTATTATTGAACATAATGAGAAAAATACATTGTATGTGTATTATATAATGAAGAAAAATAGTCAATAATGAATGAAATTTTTATTTATACCCACAAATGCGATTGGCTGGGTCCCAAATCTAGATAAATAGAGTACTGTAGAAATAATATTTTATTCAATTTAATTTGAAAAGCGTTGTTTTTTATCTGATAAATTACAGGAATAATTTCGAATTAACAGAAGTTTTCCCAGTAAGCATTAAAACTGAAACAAAATGAAAATGTGATTTTTGAATTTTCTATCATTTGTATTCGTCTGTAGAATGCCCTAAAAAGGAGAAAACCATTAAAATCTAGATTTTATAATACTTTTATATATACAAGGTGTCCCAGGATCATTAGGACACTCTTTAAGGGGAGGTACATGACATCACAACAATTCCCATTTGCATAGCTTCCCATGGTCGGAAATGTCTTCGTTCATCGCTAGGTGGAGTTGTTCACAAGAATATTTAATGAGACAGCATTCCCGTAGTCATTTGAGCTGTTTTCTATGACAGAGGAGTATGAAACGCTTTACAGACACCGAGCTGGGAGATATGCCCCTTATTTAGGGGTTGGCAGAAGGAAATGCACGAACATCAGAAAGATTGCATCAGAAAAGGTACCCACAGAGAGATACACCCAACCTCCGGATGTTTGCAACACAATTGATGTGAAGAGGGATCATTACGAGGCATAGTGAGGGTCGAAGCCATTTTGTGTCATCCGGGGAACAAAATGTGTTGGATATCGTTCCAAAGGAATCCATGTTCGGAGTTGAAGCCCGTCTTCACTCGTCATGATCCGCCAATTGAGTTGAAAATTAATCAACCCCTGTCAATCCATCCCAATCTTTCTGCTTCATTTGTTTTTGCCAATCCATAAATCGGTGTTTGTAAAACTTTCTTCAGAGCTCAAAGGACTGCTCCCTTAAATGCTTTTGTGAACCAAGCTCCGAACGAAGACGTTTCCGACCCTGGGTTGCTTGGCAATGTGAATCCTTGTCATTTCCCCAATTATCCTGGGACACTATGTAGAGTCATTTGGATGTATCTGTGGTTGAAATTGGATTTTCTTTCTTCATTTTGTATTAAAAAGGATATTGTCTCTAAAACGTGCATGTTAAAATTTGCTTCAAATTAAGGCTGGATGTGTTTTTTACATTTGTTGCGATTTTAAAAATCATTATGGAATTCAAATTGATTTAAAAATCCAAGTTTCAACGAATTTTCACAATTAATTTATGATCATGCATAAATCAAAATAAATGAATTATTTTTATTAAAATATGTAGTGTTTTATAGAATGTTTATTTATAAATGCATTTGCTGTATTTCGAATCCAAATATTCTGAAAGCAATACTTTTCTTAAAATTAATTTGATTTAAGTTTGTTTTTTTATAAATTTTGTGACCTTGAGATTATTATAGTAGTTTGTTTTTACATTACGTTGCAATCAGTTCTTTTTTATTTTTGTTTCAGAAATGGCCAGCTTAGTGATTGAGCGAGCGAAGCTTCTGCCTGTCATAATGGCTTTTTGTATACTTTTAGGTGTTAGCTTACCTTTTATATTTACCATAGTTAAGGACAAATTGAACATGTTCTTGCCATATATTAGGTAAGATTTTCAATCTTTTCTCACTTGATAGGAAATTTCGATACTTTATATAAAAAACAGGTTTCCTAAACCTTATTTAAAATGGATTAAAATTTTGAATCTGTTATAAAAGTTGCTTTCAATTTTCAGAATTGAATACTACGATGACAAACATCAACAAGGGATCTCTACTAATATATTTATTTCTGAAGTCAAGAGGTTTAGATCTTTATCAATATTTTTAATTCTTGCGCTTTTTAAAAGGCTACGTTTGTTTCTACAAAGCCTGAAATTTCATAAGAAAAAACAATTTTTTGGTAATACAAACTCGGAATTGCGTTATTTACATTATATGCACTCCTTGACATAAAAATCTGAGCACCAAGAAAAAAGTGGAATTGTTACGAAACTTAACATGAAGGTAAGTGTCAGGCAGGTATGTAAATGATTAGAAACGCAACATGATAGTGCATTTCGGAATTCCACCAGAGGGCTCTGAACTTGGTTCACCTTGGATTATAAAACATGTCAGCAGAGCTTGTTTGCCTGTATTGAATCTGATGCAGAGGATATTGTTATGGCGCCATCGGAGATAATTTGAGCAGCTGTCAGAGTTCGAGAGGGGAAGAATCATAGGAAGGATGGAAATCAGCTTTATGGGCCATCTACGCCCTTCTGATCTTACTCGCTCATTGTCTTATTGTCCGCCATCCATATTTGCGTAGCATCTCCACTACGAAGTTCTGTGTCAGTGCCCACCATCGCAACGCGCCTGGCTTAAGAACAGTTGCTATCGCGGTGACCATTACTCGTGCTGCCATTGACGCCCACTCACTATCGCCTCCGTTTCGAATGTTGTTACACTCGAAAAGAATGGACTGCAACCAAATGGGGTGGCCATGATGGCCTAATCCTCAAGGTATTGGATCGTGGCAAGCTTGTCACGAGTTCGAGCCCAGTACCACTAAAACCCGCCGTGTAGGGGAGCGATACACATTAAATCTGTCGAGAGCTCAAACATCCTCCCCATTGGTGTGGTGTGGTCGTTAGGAGAGGGGTGCGAGCTCAGGTGTCGTCCTCGTCACTTGACTATGGTTCAAAATGACGAGGTCCGTCGCCCAAAGCCCTCGTGTAGTTGAACAGTGCGACGTTAATATTCACTCGAAACCGAATGGATTGAACGACGAATAAAGATTCCATTTGTCAGAACAATGTACGAGTGTGGAGGCCCTACCTTCAATGAACATTTTTCTTTGTTTCAACAGAACAATGTTGGGCAACCTTTACCTGTTCTACTCGATTATTAGCTGAAGCACCTTTAGGATGACAGCCAACGAGTTTGTCCGAATTAGAGGGGCGCGTTGATCTCATCACGAATTCATAATAGAGGGGGTCCAACAGGATACTTCGACTTGCACATAGAAAATTCCTTTTGATATTGACAACCTTTTCTTGGAGCCCACATTTTTATAGAAATGAATGCAAAAGTTCGTTCAAGATACTACTACAGCAGTAAATACATAGAAACTTTGGGGAATATACCATCAATTGTGATATAATATAAAATTGGACAATAAGAGAAAGAGAGGAGATTCTAGGAGTACGAATGTGTTTAGCAGAATAATAATATTCTAAACAAATTTAATTTACAGGATAGTGTTGTTTGTTCAACTTGCAATAGAATCAATGATTTGGAACACATTTTGTTAACTTGCATAAAATATACCTGCCACAGGAATGATCTCTGAAATATATTACAAATAGGTTCTCGAAGTACTGTCACCTACACAGAACTTTAAGAGAAAGTAGCAATGAATAAAAAAAATCTGAATTTGTTTTAACAGCGCTTGAAATATTTTGATATTTATTAATTAGAAAAATAATGTCTAAAAAGGAATAATAACCTCTATCCATTATCATAGAACTATCGTATGATTGTGAGCAGGGGATAATAGCCTTTCTTGCTCCATATCCCACAAAACATATAACTATAACTGTAGTCTGAAGTATCATATCCTTGATTTTTTTTATTCGATAACGTATATAAAATAGAAAAATTCTTTGTATGTATTATTATTGAACATAATGAGAAAAATACATTCTATGTGTATTATATAATGAAGAAAAATAGTCAATAATGAATGAAATTTATTTCTACCCACAAATGCGATTGGCTGGGTCCCAAATCTAGATAAAAAAGAGTAGTGTAAAAATAATCTTTTATTCAATTTAATTTGAAAAGCATTGTTTTTTTATGTGATAAATTACAGGAATAATTTCCCGGTAAGCATTAAAAGTGAAATAATGAAAATGTGAATCTTCGATGATTCTCTAGAAAAGTGGAAAATCTATAATATCCCACTTGAAGGGGACGACGCTAGGTTCACAATAGCACCAGCAGAGGACAAACACCGAACTGGCAGATGACCTGCAAAAATCTCAAAACAAACATCTTCTACTGCAACATTTTTATGACAAATGGAAATGTGGAAAAATCCTCAGCCGTAATATTCACAAAAAAGCATTCGACACCACCACCACTCATCATGTACAATAAACAGATCCCCTGGTCTCAGAAAGCTAAATACCTTGGAATTATTTTCTATACTCACTTAACATGGAAACAACACATTTTATACGCTCGCGATATAAGTTCCGGAAAATCATGTTTAAACTTTACCCATTAATAGACCGGAACTTTCATTTAAGTATAGAAAACAAAGTGCTTCTCTATACAGCCGTTATGCGTCCAATAATAGCGTACGCCTGTCCAGTATGGGGATATGCTGCTAATACCAATATCAAAATCTTAGATACTTTGCAAAATTCTCTCATACGTATGACTGTCAAAACCACAAGATATATGCGCAATGACGACATACGTAACGCCTTAAAAATTATTAGCTTTAAATCCCATATTCAGAAAATTGCAATTAACTTTTTCATTGCTCTACCTGAAACCAATAATTCAAATATGCATAGTTTAATTCCTTATATTCCAAATGATAATTCTAGAAGACCAAGGAGACTTCTTGATTCTGATAATCCTCCATAACTTTATATTTTATGCAATAATTTTTTTTTATTGTACTATAGTTTGTTAAAATTTCACTTTTCTTTAAATTTTTCCCGATGTTAAATTCTTTCTACCCCGCTGGACAAGCGCCTCCTCATTTTCTATATCACAGCCCCCAAGGCAGCCAATTGGAGTCTCTGTTCACTTTACACAGCATCCAATCAGGGAGCAGCCTCTAAGCTCTCACCCAAGCCAAAAAAAAATCAAACAACTTTTTCGCCCAGATGAAGAATCAAAGCCACGCCTCCCGGATCCCATCGTTCGACCAATCGTCGTCATGCCTCTCAGCTGAATGCAAAACACCACTTTTGTCATGCCCAACATCACAGACAATCCTGAAATAGGATTGAGGACTGGTTTACAGTCCGGTTGATTGATTGTTTGAATATTAACGTCGCACTGTTCAGCTACACGAGAGCTTTTGGCGACGGACCACGTCATTTTGAACCATGGTCAAGTGACGCGGACGACACCTGAGCTGGCACCCCCTCTCCCAACTACCACACCACACCAACGGGAGGACGTTTCAGCTCTCGACAGATTTAACGTCCATCGCTGCCCTACATGGTGAGTCCTTAGTGGTACTGGGCTCGAACTCGTGACAAGGCAAGCCATGATCCGATACCTATACCACTCGGCTACCGCGGCCACAGGTTTACAGTCCAAAAAGTAACGCCTATTCAACGAACTGGCCACCTGACTTGCGGATTGGCAGAAGGAAGTGTACGATCAAAAGAAAGATTGTTTCGCGAAAGGTGTGTATGCACCGGACCACTTGTTGTTTGCTACAATTTGTGTGAATAGGAATCATTACGAGGCATAGTGAGGATCGAACACTTTTTGTGGATACCGTTCGAAGGAATACAATTATCATGTTAGGAGTTCTATTGAACGAATTTTCTCTTTCTCCGATCAAAATGAAGGCAAAAAACCGCTATTTAACGAATAATAAGCCCCGAATTAAGGAATTATTTTAGTAGCTGGCTCAAAATTTTGTTTATTACTTTGTATTAGAAAAAAAAAATTGGACTTTTTTCTAAATGCCATTCTTTTTACACAGAACAACAACAAAAAAAAAACTTCTTGTACGCAGCACATTTCTACGGGAAAAGGCAAAGACCATTATTATACTTTACAGGTGCAGAAGAGTCATGAGTGTAACCTATCGTGTAAGTCTTGAGTAGGACAGGAAATTCCTTTCTTACTTCATCCTAATCCACAATGCAGGGGATATATTAAGATTTTAACGAATGATACATTTGATGACGGACTGCATATCTGTGCAATTGCAGTTGAGGAAATAGTTGATTTGTCGGAGCGATTCTGATACTGAAATTGATAATGAAACTAATGTCAAAACTCTGACGTTTTTTTATGTTTTATATTGTTTGGAAATTCTGAAAACTTACCGCTCTCTTACGCTGCAGGATGTATATGATGCAGTATTTTCTTCTCTGCATAAAGTCGAAGATAAAACTCTTGCGAGTTAGGAATCAAAATACTTTCAAGGATCTTAGTATTTAAAAATTTTCTCTCTCAATTAACTAGCACGAAATAATTCATTAATAGTACTTTTAGCTGCTGAATAGAAAGTATGTAATTTCTAACTATGGATAATTTTGTGTAGTTGTTTATACAATTTCTAAAATGTAATTGCAAAAAATTTGTATTTTTTTTGTACCTCAATATATCGAATAACCCCTATTTAACAAACAAAAGGCTCGATGAATTCGTTCAATTGGGATCCGACACAGCACAGTTTATATATACAGGGTGATTCGCTACCAGACCAACTTGTAGAGGGTACAGAGAATCCCATAGGAATGCTGTAGTTGCGAGCTATGGCAGAGAAAAAGAAAAGAAACATCAATTGATTCATGGGATTTTATTGAAAGATTAAACAACAACAGATGTTCGAAATTACGAGCAGAAGCCGTCTGGCAAGTCTGACAGAGACGCTGCATTGAATTTCTGTCGTTCCTCCGGACAGTCTTACGGGGTGAAGCGAAAGGTTTCATGATTACCGATCCTGTTGGAAATCGTCATTTCTGATCTTTTTTTCGAGGTAGTCGGATGAACTTATATTCAAACGAGGAGCTGGTCGACATACAGGCTAATAGTATATAGAGATGCGGATTATAATGGGTACGCCACTTGCGGCAGTTGTACCAAGAGCGTTACCCGAACAGGTGTGTTCCACATCACACGACCTTCACAAGTGTAAACAGAGAGTTACGTGAGATTAGTTCTTTAACGAGTTAACTGGTTCTGTGTTTGGTGTACGAGACGCCCATTTTTTCACCTCATCTTTTTAATATCAGTAGCTACCTACCGGATATGTGACATGCCAGGAATCTTCCAGAAAGTAAGGAACGCCGCTGTTAAGCCTGTCAGACGACTTCTGGTAGAAATTTTGAACACCTGTTGTAGTACATTCTTTCAATAAAATGTTTTCTGTCTCATTAATGTATTGCTGTATCTGCTCTTTTTCTCTGCTTATTTGCACCATAACTCACCACTACGGCATTTGCAACCCTGCATTTCTATGTGATTCCAAGTGTCGTCTCTGTACTCCCTACACACCCTGCAAGTTTGATGTATAAAATAAAGAGAACTAGTAAACTAAGCTTGCAAAAGTGAAAAGCGAAGTTGCAAGTAAATAATTTTTTTCTGTGAAATCTAATGAACTTTTCTTTTTTCTAATAAAATGTATCATACTTTTAGTCACGCTGCAGCTTTTCCTCCTCAGTCTGCTTTTATGAGTATCTTCACAGCCGTTGGCACTTTCTTCGGTAAGTTGTTTTTCAAATCTGAAATTCGATCAAGTATCTTAAGTCGCGAGCGTGATTCTTCGAAAAGATATTGAATTACAGGATGTGTTTGAAAAACAAGTTTTGCTTCAATACAGTTCATAAAATAAATGTTGATGATAAAATAGCCTTTCTTCTCTCTCTCTCTCTCAAAATGTCAGGAGTCCGGGTGTCATCTTGCAAAAGTAACATTCAGGGAATTCATTGAGGAAAACTTTTAAAATGCGTTTGTTTTGTTTCGAACAAAAATTCTTTTCGATAAATACTATAGAAGTGATGACATTTAAAAGCCTTAGAAGTTTCTAAATATAAATTCTTATTTTCAACCCCATCGAACTCTATTTTCACTGAAAAATTATAAATGGAATTACGTTTTATAAAATAACATGAATACTTTAACAGAATTCTCTGATGAGTTTTCGATACTTACATATTAACCCCGTGCCAATGGCGAAATGTTTAGCAATTGTCCTTCTCAAACCAATTGCCTGCGATGATATGCATTGAATTTTTGGCAAGTTTCCTATAGGGTTCTTTCCCTGATTCATTACAAAAGAATTTTAGTATCGGTCAGTTGTTTTTTGTTCCTTCAAGAGGGGTCGTTTGTAAGGGTTTCGGCCAAAACCGTGTGCTTTGGTTTCCTAATATGTTAATGTTGAGCGTAAATTTTGGCGTTGCTATGGATGCAAAATCAATAGAGCAATGGTTTCAAGAAAGAACCAGCGTAACAGAAGACACGTTAAAGGATACTTGGCGTTCCGAGCTACCAAAGAAGTAGACGTTGCAATGGACTGAGGACTTAAATATATCCTAACAAACATATGTAATAATTGGATCCTAATAAATATTTATAATCAGGGCAAGACTTTGGGTTCATCCTGTATTTTTATTATTTAAATATATTAGCTTATATTCATCAATAGTTGCTCAAGTCAGTTTCAAAATCTGTTTCAATTCATTTTATAAGTAGGAACGATTGAAAATGAGTTTTTACGTTGACCGGTTAGACCTTCATGAATTTGTTGAAACAGAGCATATTCGAAGCAAAAATAAAACTCGACGGTATTGTGAGACGCATTTAAAGTTATGGAAATATATTGCGTAAATTGCACCCATCAAGCAGTGCGCAATTTTGTGTTTTCCTGTTTCCTTTTACATTTGAATATTCAGAAAAATCTCACTAGTCTTATTGAAACAGGAAAAGTGTTCCAAGAAATGATTCGTTTCTTTGAAGTTAAAGAAAAAGTATAAAGCTTATGTGAGAAAGAACTTTTATAGCTGCATTGTAAAGAAATTTGTCAGATACGTCGACGAGATGTGTGTTTTCCTGTAACGAAAAATAATAGGCGTCGAAAGCTCAATGACAGGTACTGATGTGTAATGAATTGGAGTGTCCAAGGTCATTTTTCAATTGGCTTCACGATTAAGTACGTAATGAAGCATGCCATTAGGACTCTTGTTTGCTCTTTTGTTTGAATCTGGCTTTCTAGAATGGATACCTTTGCAATTTTAGCGTTACTTTTTAGACAGTCCAAAATAAATAGAATTTGACTTGTCCAAACATTTTGGATCTCTAAGAAGAAAATAACTATAAAAAGACCTCACTTTATATATATATATATATATATATATATATATATATATATATATATATATATAATGAGCTGACTTGTTTCGTGTAACCCACCTGATATAGAGAACAGTGTATTTCATTGTACTACTAATTGCTTTGAATTAAAGAATTTTCTGATGTAAAATGATAGTTCCATATTCCATCACCTATTCGTAATGATCACTTTAAGAGTTTTAAAGAAAAATTTCTAAACTTCAAAGGAGTGGTATGAAAAGGCTCTTTGACAAAAACTATCTTTGCAAGAATAAAGTTTCTTCTTGGTGTATTTTTTTCCAATTGAAAAAAAAGATGAATATTTAATTACAATACTTTTACTGTTATTCTACAAAATAATTTCTTTGACAGCTGTGCCAACATTTTTTCTTCGTTTCGCTGCTGTTGATCAGAAGCGAAACAGGTTGGAACCTAGGAAGATTCGAATCTTGAACATTGTTGCTGTCGCTATTGGCTGTTTAGCTGCCATAGCAATGCTATTGAGTAGTCATTATCCCGTAGGTTATGTGACACACGAGAAGAAAGATTGGGTAAGTTGTTTAATACACACAATCTTAAACAACGCGAATTATAACATACAAATTTCCTTAAAAAAATAAACATTTTAATTAATTAATTAATTTACTTCGGGTGAGAGGAATCAATCCGCTAGATTTGAAGGTTCACTGGTGACGGATTTTTGAGCCTCGATCACATGACGACAGTGACACCCCTTCTCCTAATTACCATACCACACCAACGGAATGACATTGAGCCTCGATAGATCAAAAGTGCATCTGACTCCTCTACACAGTTGGTCTTCAGTGGCATCAGGACTTGAACCCGGGAGACTCCGGCCACGAGTTCATGACCAATTTGCTTTGAACATATTTTATTAGAATTTATAGCCGCTGTGATGAATCCTTCAATGCGCACAAAGGATCCATTTCTGGGCTTATATACTTTATTTCCTGTACATAGGCGTTCTTCTAGCAACAAAATTATAAACAGTTCTATGATCTATCCATTTCAATATAAAACATCATTGGGAGAGATTCCCGCCCGTTGGTGCCCACCAAATCTCAAGCAGCCTAATTAGTCACTTCCTATAGCTTCCGTTCCTACACCAGAATGAAACTGTAGTAGTACTTTTTCTGGTGGCGCCATCTAACAGTTATAACATCAATATATATAGGATCACAGCTTACTACTTGAATAAAAGAGCAACTTTTCAAAGACGAAATTATCATTAACTATGTTAGTATTTTCGTATCACTTTCACAAAAACTAATTGTAATTGTTTTATCTATTTTTTTCGAATGGAATTTGATTCCTTTATTAAGGGCATATTTCTAATTTATTTTAATGCTTTGGAAAATTATTACAATTTCTTATTCCCAAAGGCATTAGTTGAAAGCATTCAAAACTAATTCTAAATGTAATCTAAAATTCAACTTCATTTTCGTGATCAAATTAATTTTTGATTTTAATGTTTTAATTACAAAATGTTGTAAAATTTTGAAACTTGAATTAAAGGAAATTTTGCATTTTTTTTTTTTCTTTCGATTTTGTCATCTTAAATAATGTACACATCGTTTATACCAAAAGTTTAAAAAAACACCTCGAATTCTGAATGTTCAAACTAGGCACACATGAATAAAATTCAAAAGGAGAAATGTGATTTTCATGTTAATTTATTAATTATTTTTGTCACGAGCCAAATTTCATCACTTACAATAGTGCACCTTTTGACTCTTCTTTTTTCTTACTGTTTTATTTATGGAAAAATATACGTGGCACATTCTTGTGATTCTCAGGTATTTCAACAAAGAGCTTGGGATACAAACGCTGATAAGAAAGAGAATTTTCTCTTTTGCAGTTATTTTTTAACATGTCTCGCATATAAAGGCAAAACACGAAATAAAAGAGTGGGTTTTTTGGGTGTTTTTATTACATGGCGCAATCGCTCGGAATAATAAAATTCAAAATAATTGATCATGCTGAGGTAGTTTTAAAATTCATTAACAATGACAGAAATGCATTCCATTACATAAAAAACTGACGTATCAAGGAGTTAGCCGAATAGGAGGATGGTATTCCCTTATTTAATGATAGAATATGTAAATGAATAGCTTTCAAGGACTCATTAGCTGGAGCTCTAGCATATTACAACGGAGAACCTGGGACAGTGCTATAAAGCATAACTTCCATGGGAACGCGATTCTGTCAACCCTCGTGATGCCTCCCGGATGGATTCGTGAATAATATCGATACTATTTAAGAGAGGACATGCAACTGACTTAGGGAAGCAGGATTTGGGTTGAAACAACACTAAAATTTGAGAAGGGGGTGTTAGAAATAAACTATGGCCTCACAGAGCATCACGAAGAGGATCAACCAAGTTGAGTGGTCATCCAATCAACGCTCACGGCTTGTAATGCGTCTTTACCAACCAGTGACTGCAATGAACATCGATCGATGACTCAAAGAACAAGGCTTGAGTGCATGCTGCCACTAACCATTGCACACCACCAGGGGCCGTTTTCAGTGGGGCCATGCGCAATTGACCTATAACCTAATGAATTACAGTAGAATTGTTTTCGGTGATGAGTCCCACTTCCAAATGAGACCCGATGACTACTGAAGATCTAGGACACCTAACTTTCACCCACCACACAGTTCGACAACCTAGATTTATAATATCTTTCATTTGATAATCCCAACTCTTTGGTTGTCATCCATGGCATTTTTACAACTCTGTAGTACGTCAAAGAAATTCTACCCCTGTAATATAACCTTTTCTTTAACACATCCTCCTAAGAACATATTTTAACAGAATAATTCCCTACCGCACATAGCACGTCTTTCTACAGCTAGCATTGTTGCTTCTCCAACACTTTTTGACCGCTCATCAGATCTCTCTCCATTAGTGCACATTTGGGCTGTGAGGAATCCCAAATTCACATCAACGTGTACAGAAAGCAATCTCGTTGGGAAGTAACTCAACTCGACGAGTCAATGCCGAGCATCAGCCAACGCATTATTATTAATTTTTTTTTGCATTTGCATTTGGAATGCAGTGGCTGAATAAAACATTCGTTTCCTACGAAATTTTTAATGCGTATACCCCACCTCGAACCATTTTCGTCCCATTCCAACAATTCCTTATTGCGTCGTTTTTTATGTTATGGAAGAACAGTTTTGCCAAGAAATTTCTTTCGGTACAAATCATTATAAGCCAAATAGCTAATATTACATTTGTTTCCAATTTATGATTGTGTCAATTGCTTATATTTTTCTAGATGCTCTCTGTGGTGATTCCTCATTTTTCAGGAACCGCTCTTCTGTTAACATTGTACACGATTTATACATTAATACAAGCTTATCTCACATACGTTCAACGAAAGAGAACAACCAAAAATGTATTCATCCATGCAACTCTTGCCATGTGTGTCGTTGTAACGAACTGGACGTGTATCCTTTTTATAATTCAAGTTTCATAATATACACTCATGGACAAAAAAAATTAGCACACCTAGAAGGAATCGTCAAAATGAAACGAAATTTTACATATGTAATGACTACTTAGATATAAGTAAATGATTAGAAAATCAAAGAAAAAGGATCATTTATTTCAGAGAAAAAGGCAAAAGAACGGAGGATTTAATACCTTGTTGAACCCCCTCTATATACCGCGAATGCACGATGCGATACGATCGGGCATTGAAACATACAAGTTCTGTATGTTGTCTTGAAACATTTCGTTCCATATTTGCTGTAACCTTGCCTACAGTTCGTTCAAACTCGTGGGATGTCTAAATCGCCATCCCAAATGATCCTAGATATGCTCCATTGAAGGCAAATCTGGAGATCGGGCAGGCCAAGGAAGGGGAGTAACAGTGAGGAGACAGTCTTGTGACACCCTTGCCGTGTGATGCCGAGCATCGTCTTGTTGAAAAATGGCTAATGGAAGCCGTTGCATGAGTGGCAACACATGTGGTTGCAGGATGTCATGGACATACCGCTGGGCTGTCATGGTACCACGGATCAATACTAGGGGTGACCGAGTATTAGAGGAATGGCACCCCATACCATCACACCAGCTGTGGGAGCGGTGTGTCGCTGTAAGGCAAAGGCAGGATTGAGGCGTTCACCACGGGGTCTCCACGCACGAACACGATTGTCATCACTGCTGGAATTGAATCTGGATTCGTCGCTAAAGACGACCTGGTTCCATTCCGTGGCAGTCCAGTTACCTCGTGCGCGGCACCATTCCAAGCGGAGGCATTGATGGATGCGCGTCAAGGGTAACACACGTAATGAGCGCCGCGATCCCAAATGTCCTTCAGCCAGGCGCCTTCGTATGATTCGAGAAGACAAAGGGGCCACTAGTGAAGGTGCTACCAGTGCCCGGATGGTGGCCGATGAAGCAGTTGGCTGTATGCGTGCTTTTCTTACGATGTGGCGGTCTTCTCGACGACTGGTCTGTCGAGGGCGTCCTGTGTCTGGTCTTCGTGTAAATGACATCTCTCGGATACCCTGGTCCCAACACCTCCTCACAACACTATCCGAGCGGTCTAATTGACGAGCTACTCGCCTAGCTGACCACCCAGCTTCCATCATGCCAATAATTATCCCCTTCTCAAACTACGACAGCTGCTCATATTGTCTTCTAAAACGGCGTAATGGCATGTCTACCTCAGCTCTTACTTTTAAACGATTCAGCACACTCAAACTAGCTTTAGTTACCTGTTTTATACTCCACGGAGAACGATGTTAAACGCCCTCTACCGGCTATACGTAATGCCCAATCAGGCTGCATTTCTAATCGTTTGCATATCTCCGACATGTACCTTCATGCAAAGTTTCGTTACGATCCCGCAATTATTTCTTGGTGTGCTAATTTTTTTGTCCATGACTGTATTTGTATTGTGTCATGTTAACTAATCAAATAACAATTAAAACATTCTTCAGGGAGAAAAAGCCATACTCTCTAAGCAAAATATTAGGGCAGCAGAACTGAAAGCTTAACGTAATATCAGATAATAATGCTTTTTAAGAGAAGTAAATATTATATACGGAATTAATATTAAACATTTTTCATCCAGATGTTCAAGAAATATTTTGCTATGTAGGGCTTATTTATATATGGAATTATGATTTAAATTTTTCTCAGAACAAAAATTATCTATTTATCTTACTATTCATACAGCGATGATAAGTACACAAGTAATTGGTAACATTTTGAAGATTGTTGGAAGGATACATGAAATGTTTATTTTTTAAATTAAAGAATAATAATAGCTTTTTAATGATTGAAAGTATGCAGGTTTTAAGAAAACCTTTTTACAAATGTCTAGAATGAATGGTGCAATTAATCTGTTTTCAGTTATTGGCTTTCATTACGATAAAAAGTCCTTAGAATGAAAAATATTACAATATTATTTATAAAATTATCAAAAGAATAATAATAATAAAAAAAATGTAATCTACGGAATATTTTTGTAATAGTATGCAGCTCTCTATGGTATATCTATCAAGAACTTTTATAAGATATTGGAAGTTAAATTTTGTTTTATTTTAAAAACGCAGTTACCTTTCTATCATTTGAATTTCATGCAGTCAATAGAATAATAAAACTTGAAAATTTGCAAACACCATAAATATCGAATGATAACGTTTTTAAAAATTTATTTTTTCATATCATAGTATTTCTTTTATTTTCATTACGTTGGCATACGTTTCTGTAGAAAAATAAGGAAAAATCTGAGATTTACGAATGGATATATATATATATATATATATATATATATATATATATATATATATACATACAAATGCAAAGTGAACCAGTTTAAATATAAAAATACGCGTGGGCACAGTTCAAAACTTATGAATTGGGAGATTTTAGGTGGAATTGGATTTAAGTATTTTTGCTAACGTATATCTTGTGATGTTATACACTGCTGGCCACCGTAAATGCAACACCAAGAAAGACAAGAGATAGTACAACAAAATTTATTTTGTAGATAGCATGTTGACCAAGTATCAAATGATTAAATTTATAGACTTCTGTGAAATGTGGTTCCTGCTAGAATCAGTAGCCAGAGTAGCCGCCATTGTTAGAGATCACCGCTGCCACACGCCTCGGCATTGATTCAAAGAGACTTTGGATGTGTTCTTGAGATACAGCAGACCAAGCAGCTTCCACACGTTGCCAAAGGTGATCTGGTGTGGCAGCTGGGGGTGTAATCTGGGTCAATCGTTGAGCAACCATGGACCACATGTTTTCTATCGGCGAAAGATCCGGAGAGCGAGCCGGCCAGGGAAGCAATTCAATCTGGTGATTGTCGAAGAACCTTT
Organism: Trichonephila inaurata madagascariensis; assembly: GCA_019973955.1. NCBI lineage: Eukaryota > Metazoa > Arthropoda > Arachnida > Araneae > Nephilidae > Trichonephila > Trichonephila inaurata. The sequence continues at coordinate 46,703 of BMAV01010008.1, forward strand.
GGACAATGTGTGCCACGTGTGGTCATGCATTATCCTATTGAAATATGGCTGTGGCCAAGCCCTGAAGGTAAGGAAGGACAACTGGCTCCAACACATCGGAGATGTAGCGCTGGCTGTTTGAAGTACCGGCAATGCGTGCTAGAAGAGTGTGAGAGTGATATTCAATACCGCCCCATACCATAATACTCGGTGAAGGACCAGTGTGGCGGTGCATAACGCAGCTGTTTAGCATCCTCTCTCCACGGTGTCTCCAGACTCGAATCCGACCACCGTGGTGTTGCAGTCAGATGCGTGACAGATGCAGTAAAGACAACTTCATTCCCTTCTGCCACCCACATCCTTCTTTCATCGCATCAATGGTGGCGGAGATGTCTGTGGTTCTGTGTCAAGAGTAGACCAAGCAATGGATGTCTTGCGGACAGACCACTCTGCTGTAAACGGCGTCGAATGGTACGCGCAGCCACTGAATGATGCGTTACAGACTGAATGTGCTGTGCTATGGTTCGTGATGTGACTGAGCGATCCGTCACTGCCATGCGCACAATTTGCCTGCCCTCACGTGAAGTGGTGCACTGAGGTAGATGTGATCGACCACGTTGGTCTGTCGTACCCTCCTGCATCCAACGGTCACATATCCGCATTACAATTGTTTGGTTTCGTCCAACACGACTACCGATTTCCCTGAAAGATAATCCACACTCTTGGTAGGTCACTATCCTTCCTCTGTCGAACTCGGATAATTGATCAAAAGCTGATCGCTGTTTTCTACGAGAGATAACTGATCGTTTTTTGAAAAACCACAAGAAAAACACATTTTTCGCACTTGAAATCGTCGAAATCTCCAAGCCTTAAATAACGATTTGAAGTGGCGCCACAGGCACGCGTGATGTGTGTCGGCGCTGAAATTCTAATCATTTGAATATCTCACCTCCGCTAATGGCTGTTGTAAATTTCATGTTATTTGCATGCTTCCTTCAGGGTGTTGCATTTACGGTGGCCAGCAGTGTATATTAAGAATACAAAGGATGCTTTGTAGAACTATTTTCTAGGCATTCAACATTTCTGGAACTAATTCAAAGAAATTCGTTTGTTCTGTTAAGAAAATGCATTGAAAATTTTCATTGTAATCTTAGATGGTAATTAAGAAACTAATTTTCAAAACAAGTCTTGGTGTGAAATATTTATGCATACTTTAACTCTAAATATTAGCTTGTTTACCATTTTATGCAGCTATGAAAGAAATGGGACCTCGTCTGGTGAATGCCGAAACTGGTATCATTAGTCTGGAATCCAAAGAGGTACAATTCCACTCAAATCTTGTTACTTCTATGAAACAGATGAATAGAACGACGTTAATATTCACCCAATCAATAATTGAGTTCCTTTCTACAGAATTTTCATTTATAGGGATTTCAAATAATCGCACACATATCACGATTTATAACAGTCCCATTTTATTGATCTGATCCTAGTATATTTATTTCATTACATATCGGTGTATTTCACGAAAAAATATTGACAAGTTTGTCTGCAGAAAGAATACGTTGAAATAATCACCCTTTAAAAAAATATGAATGAGTCGATTCCCTCAAATAAATTACAAAAGTAAATAGGAATATAATAAATATTTCCAAGAGGATAGCAAGTGACCTTTTTCAGCGCAGATCTTAAAAAAAAAGTAATTTTAATAAAAATAAATTTTATTTTAACAGGAAAGTTTATGTCTGCTGAAATTACTCTCTATCAGCGTCACTTTACAACATACGTTTCAGTTCATTTGATCGACATATACTTTCACATGTTAATGCTTCTTAATTTTTCTTTAACCTTTTTAAATAATTGTTTGAAAATAAGAGTTTTAAAATATTTCTTAAGTAATTTTTCAAGAGATAATTATAAAAGAAAATTTTGATACCGATTAAAAAAACTTAATAAATTTTTCATTTATTTGACATAATTTAGAAAAATATTCATGCGAATTTCTCGCATAAATAGTATTTATCTGTGGACTGTAATAAATGGTTTTCTGAAATGAGAGTCCAATTGTTTTTTTATAAATTAACTGTATGAGACTGAAAATATCAGTTTCTGCTGTTTCGCATTGTAGAATTGAATACTTCTTAATTTTAAGCCGAAGTAATCAGATTGTATAACGCATACGAGGGCTATCTTAAAATTATTAGCTTTGCTCGGGAAAGATATATTACATGATGCAGCGGCACACAAGGATTTTTCAAGGGGGACCAGGGTCGAAAGTCCACCATTCTTATTTCATACGCCACTCAACATATTCTTTTGATTTTGTCGATTGTCGGGAACAAACACAGTAAAAAAAAATACATTAGTGAATAAATAATTAGCAATAATTAATAAAATTCGTTATTATTTTTACAAATACTTAATTAAAATTTACGTACTATATACATATGATTATTAACAATCGAAAATGTAAATCAACGGATCTTGTGTGTGCCATTGACGTGACGGGAATCCAATCTCTTTCAAAGTAGGCCTCTTGCGCTTCCACGCGTTCGCCCACTTATCCTTCCCCCATTCCAGAACGCTTCTTTTAGAATGACATTCATCTCACTCTCAAAACAGAATATATATCTTGAGAGTAGACAGGCTGGGGAATTTCATTAAGAAGACGGAGTTCATTCCTACTGCAGCCACTCTGTGCAGGTTCAAATCATTGCACAAAATGACGCGTGCGTTTTTTTACTCATCTCAAACTCTTCAAAAATATCTTGTACGGTCAAATTGCGATCCCGTTTTGCCTCATTTTTCACTTTTTCAGCAACAGATGCATGTCGAGCTGTTTGTAGTCTCCCATAGCACTTGGAACTCCCACTAATGTGCAGCCATTTTTGAATTGGTTGATCCACACCCTCATTTGCTTTCCCTTCGTTTCCAAACCCCCATTTTTTGGTTTTCCAGGTTTCTGACGAAATTTGATTCACTTATCTTGAACGAACTTATAACAACATCCCACTGTGCAAAAAGGCGCCGTATCACTACTGTATGCTAGAATATTCAAGGTCGGATATCTTATAGATTTGATTGAAAATTTTTATTAACATCACATTCTAAGCCAACGCGAATGCTATTGACGAGAGACCTCATAATTTTGATCCTCAATCAAGTGGCGAAGACGATACCTGAGTTGGCAAGTCGCTTTTCTAACTTTCAAGATGCTCTTCTCTCTCTCTTTGAAAGGATTAATTTATTTCAATTGATATTGATTCTGAAAGGATAATCAATGGACTCAATCCATGTAACGTCATAGTCACATGATGATGACAAACACGTTTTTCTAGTCAACAATTCATGTGACGTGTCATAATCATACGATAAATGCAATCATGTGTTTCCAGCTAATCAGTTCATGTTGCCTCTTTCTTTTAAAAAAAGCACATACTTGTCAACAATAATAACGTACATAAGTAAGCAAATTTAGGCGAATCAAATGAGATTTTTCAAATCTTTTGATGATTTTTTAAAATTCTATTTGAGCATCTTAACCCAATTATGAAATTTTAGATTTTATCAAAATTTACAAATAGATTCCCAATACAAGTCAATTTGTGTCGCAAACACGCTTTGATCATGTGACAGTCATAAAGGGCTTTTGGGTGATACTTTTGTATGATAAACGATTACTTCACTTTCTTAAATGACATTTTCTTAGAGAAATTAATAAGGTTTAAGAAGGCTAAATGTAAAATTATTTTTAAAGCTGTGATACAATCTTCAACCATCGATATATGTGTAGCGTATCGAGATATAAAAATTAATTTTCATGTTATTTCGAAGACAAATTTGTTCAATTGAAATGACTGTAATCTGTCTTAAGAAATTTAAATTATGTGATGATTAAATAAGGATTAATTGACGGTGAAATTTTAAAATGTCAAAGAAGAGATTCAGGTCCAGTGTGAAGAACTTTGGAAAAGTTCAATTAAGAGCTTTTTAAGTAATGCTATTCACCTCAAGGATAAGTATTTTTCATTTCACTTGCTTTTATAGAACATCATTAATTGATATTTCTTATTTATTTCGATCGTACTTCATCTTATTTCTTTTTTATATTTCTTCAAATGCTGTTTATTTATATATTTTTTTCAATAACATTTCACTGGGTAAAAAAAACGCTGAAAAATTCGTTCTTTTTCCTTGAAGAATGTATGATCAGATGCAGTATTCTTTCTGCGAGCATTGCCATTTTCTTTGATAGTCACTTTAATAAGTTTTTTAACAACTGGTGGTTTTTTTGTGAGAATTTTTTTGAAGATCATCAATTATATTGATTGGCAAAGATAAAAGAGTTGATCAACTGTGCTATGCTTAGCCCTGTAAGGTTTCTGGTAAAAATATAGGACATTGTTCTCTAAAAGCCACCTTGTCAATCTGGTATAAATAATTCTTTCCAGCATCTTGCAAAAGATACTGATTAACGGCAGTATTCATGTATAGTGGTTATAACTCTACTCAAAAGTAATATCTGTATATTTTGTTATCTAAACTTACTTTAAGAACAATTTATTACAAATGCCGCATCTTCCAAATAGGATCCTGCAACTAATGAACACGACTTGAATTAAGTATAAAAATTTCGAAAAAACATTTTCAAAATTTGTTTTTTGTCCATTTGAAAAATGAACTTAGCAAACTTAGAAACCTATATTGAAGGATTATTTATTCCTTTTCGAATCACCTATTGAAAAGAATCGCATTTTAATTTAAGAGTTCAGAAATGTTAAAAATATTTTCATACAACTTTTGTATTTTTACGTGTTTATATGAATCAAGGAGAGTTGATAAATTTTTTTTATTTTCGAACTATATAGCAGTTTTTTTTCTGGTTATGTGCGTTTGTTAAAAATATCCTATATCAAACAGTAGGTAAAGAAAATTAACTGAAATATTTAAACAAATTTCTATCAAGGCTGATAAAAAATTGCATGGGATCGCTTAGTACAGTGTGCAAAATATAGAAAGAAAAGAGTCATAATTGGTAGTAAAGATGCGTTAACAACCATAGTACTAGAAAATTAAGTACCCAGTAATTAAAATTAAATGATGCTTAAGAGATTGCTTTAATTTTAATAGACAAAATGAGAAATTTTTGAAACACATTTCCTTTTTTTTTCTTTTTAAAAAAACACTTTAAATTTTTAAATTTTAATGCATTGTGTCAAAATGAAAAATTTGATATTAAGGTATCTTGAAATTTTATCTTAATTAATTTCGATTAAAATAAACGACTTTCTGTTAATGATGAGGCACCGCTTGAATTGAAACAATTGACTGCTGAACTCAGCAATAAATAAAATTGATAACAACGTTAATTCTCTAGAACAGTGATTCTCAACTTTTTGTTGCGGAACAATTTCAAAATTTGGCAACACACTGACAATGAAATAAGTTTAAAAAAAAATTGACTTCTGTGTTTTCAATGTTAACTACCTGAAGTTGATTTCTATTAAATGGTCGAATGATTCGGTTCCGGATTTTATTTTTTTTCTTGAAGTCTAATTAATAATTTAAAAAAAAAAAATTGATAGCAAATTGACTAAGAATCTCTAGAAGAATGATATATTTTGAGACATATACATAAGGCTTATAAGAAATAATACATTATGAAATAGAAGTTTAATAATAACCAATGTAATTATAAAATAAAGAAAGAGAGAAGAACACATTGATACGTTTGCATCTCCGTGATTGTCAATGACCTAATCCTAAGCTTTTGGATTGTTGGATGAGCTCTACGCTATTGGTGATATCATGGCCTTGGCAGTCATCCCCTCACCAACGGAAGGATAGGCGGGTGGCAATTCCAGTTGACCGCTAATGATCTGGAATAATTATTCGAAACAAATTGGTTGGCAATTGGTTAATAGATATTACGATTTTCTTATTTTACACATCAGTGAAATTCCATTTCAATTTAGAAATTAAATGATAATATATATATATTTCTACGTTCAATCCATCGGTTGATTTCTTCAAGACGAACAGGGAAAAGACGTGATTTTGCCTATTAATAGATCTTAAAAACGGAAATATAATATAAGGAATATCCTGAAGGATACAGATTTAGTATCACATCACGGAACAATTTTTTTTCAACAAATAAAACATGGTTTCCTTTAAATGTTTTCTGTTTCAGCCCTTTTTTAAAAAGTATAAATCAATAGTTCTCTTTCAATGATCCCTACCATTTCAGCGTGAGACTCAATCTATGTATGAGACAATTTCTATAAAAAAAGTGTTCTGATTAACATTTTGTTTTTTTTCTCCACAGTATAGTTTCTACTATATCATAAGTGCTCTTTCCCAATGGGCTTTTACATTCTTCAGTATCCTGTTCATAGCCACTTTCTACAGAGACTTGAAGCATATGAAGCTGAAGGTCAAGGTACGTCCAAGACAAATTACAGAAATCCGTCTCGATAGTGTTCACTTGAATGGAAATGATGAAATGACAAAAATGTAGAAACTCTTGAAATGAAAACCTTAATATTTCATTGTCTTAACGTGTTTTCATGGGCAATGGATTGTATTTAGGTCATAAAATAGAATTGATGAAGATTATACTAAGAATTGTATTGGTTTAGTATTTTCATGTTTCACAAGTATTGTTTGATTTTTATCCAATGAAATTTCTAAGTTAGTGTTGAAATAAACTGTTCATGATAATTGGAAGAACTTCAAATGGTTTACTTTATTTATTTGTCACAGAGGAGCAGCAAAATTTTGATTGAAAACTTTTTTAAGTTCAACTAATAAACACCATTTGTTTTTTTTCTATGGATTTATTATAAACAGAGGAAGAACTAAAACTCTATACTCTGAAAATGTATATTTTACTTTGAATTTCAATTTTGGACTGACAGAATATTTATTAAATATACTGTAAATCAAAGGCTGTTTCGGAAAAATCATTTGACCGTTAATTCATTCCCCTCGCTACTTTAAGACGAAAAAACCAAGATTTTTTTTTTTATCGATGAAAACAGATCAAATTAAAATCTTAATATGCGAACTTTGTTAATTAGATTTCTGTAGTGATATTAATTACAATAGGCCAAAAAACATTTTAAGAATTTGTTCATGCTACATGAGGTTTATGAGAAAGGGGGGAGGGGGGTTGAGACACACGTTTGAAAGCAAATTCTAGCATTTAGTTATAAGTATGGCATATATATTTCTTTTGCTGTGTATTAAATGTTTTTCTTACAAAAAAAATAATGCTGTATTTTTTCAGGTTTGTCTTTGCAATGCATATAAATATTTACGGCAGGAATTGGAATAAATACTACAGCAACAAATATAGTACAATCTTGCTTCCACTTACAGAACTATATTAAGAGCAGAGTTTTCTTTCTAATATTTCTCTAATTTAGTTCCTCTCTTGGAGGCCACTAGAGGTAAAGGGAGAACTGTGGGCACTGATACGAAATTTATTTCGAGTGGAGATTAAGTCCATGTAAACCCTTGGAAGTCCAAAAGAAGTTCCAAGTGCAGCCGATCTATTAGTTAATTGTCTCGTACCATCCATCCGAATGACTCATAACAGAAGTGAATCTGTCTGATATCCAGTGAAAATCCCTTCACGGATCTCATGCAGGTCAGAGATCTTCAGTAGAAACTGACTGGTCGGTGAAGACTGGCATGTTCTCTTTCTCAACCTCAGTCATACATTTGGCATCAAGAACAAGGTATCTTCTTTGACAAAATGATCTGGTACGAGCTGAGCTCATTCAGTTAGAAAACAGTCTCCCATATACGGACTCGTGGTCGATAGGTTTTTTAAATTACAGCAGTCGTCGGATCAATTTTTCTTTTATTAAATAAATATTTCTCACTAAAATTAGTTCTACCTATGCGCTAATAATTTCAAAAGGGAAATGAAATTAATTTCCCTTTTGCAATTATGTAAGACATTTAAAAGTTCAACTTGTTGATTGTTTTGAAAAAATTTAAGAGTTCTCTCAATTAAACCTCTTGAAATGCATTGAATGAAAAAGAAATAAAAATTCCATTTTCCGAAGTAAAATATTATGAAAAGAGTTGCATTGACTTGACATTTTCGAAACTCAATATTTGGCTTACCTAGAAATAGAGCAATTCACTGATCAGAAAAATTGGATCCAACGAAGATCCATTTCATGCTTCCGGAGAGAATGCTTCCATGAGAAAAACACAATCATTTTCTTAACAAACAAACATGAACAAAATTCTTCTTATAAACATAGGAATTTGGAGTGTGAAAAAATCAAAACTTAACATGAAAAGAATAAAGAAGTGAATAGAATTTATTTGAATGCAAAAAATAATTTGAGGAAAAATTAGTAATTTTTTTGTAAAATCCAAAATTGTGTGTTTAGGGTGTGCTGGTTATTGGATTATAAAAAATGAATTGATTCCTAACTTTTAATATTGACATTATTCTTTAATCATTTGAATTCTTCCTGCCATCAAATTTTTAAATTTAAATTACGCTTATGTCTTAATTTTTTAATGCCCTTTCTGCACTTTGATTTTTAGAATAAATACGAACATGCTGTTACCCAATTAATCTCGCATTCATTTTGGATCATTATACTCAGAAATTTTGGGTTTTCTTAGGAGTTCCTTGAACTCTACGAATCTGAATAACATAGGGTTGAAAATGCCTTTAGTTGCCCTTTAAAGTTACACGAGTACTATAGACAACGGATCTAAAACAGAATGAAATGACGAGCATCTAAAGTAAAAATTTGACTTGGAGAGGAGCTGATGAAACTTCCCATTGGAAGAGAAATCGTCAATTGACCAAAATTACGAGATATGCAGATTTAAGACTTTTTTGCCTTACAAAATTTGTCAGTCAAAAAAAAAAATAATCCTTGAAAGAATCAACTGAAAAAAGCTCATAGTTTACTCTGAGAAGAACAAGTTTTTTGAACAAAAATATTTTAAGAAAATTCAAGGTATTCGATTCCCTTAAGAACACGGAAATGTTTTATGATTTAATTTTGTAGGCTATTATATTGTATGCTTATACAAAGTTTTTTCTTTTAGTAGCATAAAGTTTCTAACTCTTTTCGTAAGAGTGGATGTGCCGTTATCGACTTTAAAACGCGTTTTTTATGGAAAATTTGAAACGGGGATTGCTGAAACAATTATTAAAGTAATTAGCCGAATTTTATCGTATAGGTTTTGTGTATTATCAAAATAGTTTTGTCTAATTTTAATAAAATAAAGACAAAGTTACAAACCCTTATACAAATTTAGCAAGTCTTTTTTAAGCGATTTCATATAGCGATTAGGTAAAGTATTTTATTTTTCTTCTCTGTATAAAAAGGGTTTTTCGCGATGCTGTAATAAATTTACTGTGTACCAGTTAATCAATGGAGACAATGATGCTTTTTTTTATCTGGGAACACATCAAAGACAAATTCGAACATGTAAATTACAATTTGAACAATGAGTAGGGACAGTTTGTACAATGGGGGTTGGTCAACCATTAAGCAGCCCCTTCCCCCTAGTTGTAGAGAAAAAATTTAATATTTCTCTATGAGGTCATTTTAAAAATGAATAGTAATGTGGTAAGTAGTAGTAATATGTTGGGAAAATTTCAAGATTCGCTTAAAAACCTTTTGTTCAGAGAGAACTGCGTTTATGTAATTTTTTTTCACCAGTTTTTTCCTATTTTAATGTTGACATTTTTTTTCCTTCACAATTTTAACTTATTCCTTATTTATAATTTACTAAATAACCTTGCAGCAGCAACAGCAAAAACGTCCTCACATCTCAGTTGATTGATTGGTGAGTAGAAGGGATGTAGAGCAATAGAAGCTCTTTTGTGGCCGCGGTAGCCTAGTGATCAAGGTAACGGACTCATGGCCGGCGTATCATGAGTTCGAGCCTTATACCTCTGAAGACCCACCATGCAGAGGAGCCGTTGCACGTTAAACATGTCGCGTTTGAAACGTCCTCCCGTTGGTGCGGTGTGGAGGTTAGGAGAAGAGGGTGCCATCTCAGGTGTTGTCCTCGTCACTTGACCATGATTCAAAATTACGAAATCCGTCTCCAAAAGTTCTCGAGTTGCTGAAAAATTTAACATTAATATTCATTCAGAGGCTATTTTATCTCTTTATTAAATGTAATTATTTCCCAATCAATAACTATCCAAATATTTCCTTCACTGCGAAAAAAAAAAAAAAAAAAAAAAAAATCTGAACTTTGTTTTATACTTTCTCCAAAAGTTTTCTGAGTTATATCGGGAATATTTGGAGCATTGGTGTAGCTCGTCTTAAGTAGACCCTGTATCTAAATGTCTTTTTTGAGGGCATTGAACGATTTCTTGCATTTTGAGGCTCCTAAGGATTGATATCAGTTACACGCCCCAGATTTGGGGTACGAGTTGTTGCTGGAAGGCACCCAGTAGTAATGTACTTCGGGGCGCCATCTGCCATTCAAGAAATTACATTAGAATTTTAAGCAAAAGTAATTTGAAAATTTGTGTACATCTGCAGGGAGGTGGATGCTAACAATAATCGCAATAATTATAATTCAAAATATCTAGAATTTCTTTTTAATAATTCAAAAAATTCTTATGTTGGATTGTTCAGAGATTGTTGTAGCGTAATAAATTCGAAGAGTTTTTCTTGATAAAAATTAATCATTTTTATGAACATTCAGAAAGTATAAATAAAAGTATTGTACATAATCTACATATTATGTATAAAATAGTTTCATATTATAGCAAAGTTGATATAAATAATATATGTTTATAATTTTTTTATTATCAATAGAAGCACAATTATCAGACGCACACACTAAAGAAAATTTATAAATTTGAAAACAATCTCAAACTTTTATTTATAAATTGTTTGAAATGTATAATATTTGCGTGCGTGCATTGGAACAATTCGAACTGCTAAACAAAAAGAGTATTTTTGCAACATTTCGCATGACATTTGAAATAAAAGATTCTATAAACGTGTATGTGTTATGCCAAAGGCTTCTACGGGTACTCCAAACTCATCTGAATTTTTGGACAGTTTCGAAACCACTCAACATCCACAGGGGCTAATGCACGTTAAATATGGCAAAATCGCAGGTGGTGTGGCAGTTGGGGTACCAGAGCTAAGGTGAGAATTATATTACTTCACGGGGCAAACTAAATTCAAACACAATAGAATCGAACTGATTGGATTGGCACTTGGAAGCACCACTAACCTTGTGCTTTTGAACCTGTTCAAGTGGCATATGACCCCCCAACCTCTGCAGACTTCCCCACCTCGTCAACGGAAGGACTGGACAATGCGTACTCTGATGCGAGGAACCTTTAATTGGCACAAGAAAATGAAAATGAAATATTGCACAAGTTAAATGTTCGAATAGATCAAAACTGTGTTCCAACTATTGAAAGTCGTATGTGTTGTGCTTTTGAAGGGATTTCATTAATAAATGACGAAGGGAATATTAACATCACAGCTACACGAGGACTTTGGGCAAAGGACCTCGTAATTTTGGTCAAATAACGGGAAAAAATGGTCAATCTCACTTACTCAACCACTATTAAGACTACACAGTACCCTAAAAATTTCATTTTTAACGAAATTTTTTTTTATACATTTTCTAGTGGCCCACATCATTGAGAAGCTTGCACAAAATTTCAGATCTGTTAGCAAATTAGTTCTTAAGATATTTGAAGTTTTATGAGCTATGGTTTTGGTTTCGGTTTCATTTTAAAGCAGTTTTCCACTCTTAAATTGAATTATTTAAAAATATTTTTGACCTTTTAGTTTGAAATGGTTATTAATTCCAATTTTCATTGATAAAATAATTTCTGCTTGATTATAATTTGAGTTTTTTGTGTTCTCATAATTAATTAATTAAGATTAATTTAATCACCAATTAATGCTTTAAAAATTGTTTATATAACTTAAAAGCTTTATCATTAATTTTTTCTTGTAGAGAAAATGCCATGGCAAATGCGTTCTCAGGTTGCTGTGAGAAACAATATTTCGAAAAGATGAAATACTACTGAAAATGATGTATCTAAAAATCAGTCCTCTGGTGTTTCTGCACAATTAGACTTCCGAATACAAGTATTCTGAATTCAAATGTTGCAGATATAACTGAATATTTCCTTGATGTATACCAAACTACAATATACTAAACGTATTGTAGTACTATATTTTAGTATTTTAAAGTCGTATGACAAGAGCTAAAACTTCCTAAACTGCCCAATTTAAAACTGAAAAAAAATTAAATTTTATGAGCAAACATGACTACTTTTAGCTTAATTTAGTATCATTATTATTTTGTACATTAATGCTTTCTGCTTCAAAGCTTTTGTGAAAATATTAGGTTAAGATAAAGCTGAATAAACTGACGTCTTAACAAATGCTGTCAATATTATACAAAAATATATTTTGAATCAAAAATATTATTTTCAGTCATATTTAACTAAAATAGTGCTTTAATGCAGAACATACATTGGAAAATAATATATTAAAAAATTAGAGCTTTACGGGCATTATAAGTGTGTGTTTTTGTTTTATGACTTTACAAACTTTAAATGCGTTTTTCTCAGACTTTCAATTTTGGAGGTATAAGTGTTTTCTAATCCTTAAGGCTTTTTTTTTCTTGTTTAAGATAGAGCCTTGAATTTTTTTGAATATACTCCCAAATGTATGTTCTGTAAAAGTTAGTATGAATTTAGGGCTGAGATCTCTAGTTATTTTTCTAAAAAATGCTAAAGATATTTTAAAAATTTTCGTGTTTTTTCCAGGTTTTTCTAGAAAAATAATTATTAAAAATCAACAAGTGAATAGATTTTCAAATCCATACTAACTTTTGTTTACGATAACCTAAGAAACATAAATATCTTAAAATGACTAAAAAATTTTAAAAATTGAGTATTTTATAAAAGTTTGAAAAAGCTTCAAAAATTCCTAATTTTTTAAAATTGTAAAGTAATGGCTAGTCAAACTGACTTTTTACTTACAGAATCAGCTTAATAATATGATCTAAATATAAAACATCAATTATTTTTACTGTAACTCTGTCCAAAAATTTTTTTTGGAAAAGGGTACCGTGTAGCCTTAACAGGAGCAAATGGAATATCAATTTCATTGTTAGTCAAATCATCTGCTTATTTCAATTGAATATATAAGATTGAATTGTAAATGGAATTATTGCTGGAAATATTGTTTCTAATTCTTTTGATATGGTGGAGTTACTTCTGCATTTTGTCTAATTTAATGATCTCTCTCAGTTGAATTGTGTGGCCGCGGTAGTCTAGTGGTCACGGACTCATGGCAGGTATGTCCTGAGTTCGAGCCGCTCAAGACCCACCGTGTAGAGGATACACGTTAAGTATGTTGAGGCTCAAACGTCCTCGCATTGGTATGGTGCGGAAGTTAAGAGCTCAGCTCAGTTGTCGTTTGACGATGGTTCAAAATGACGAGAATTTTCAGTTGAGTTGATTGAAAATCGCTCCATGGACCATGTGATATTATGTGAATAATCAAAGGCAAAAGTAACTTTAAGAAAGAGGAAATTTTCTGTGAAAATAATGTTTATGTATAAAAATGAACAATCTCAGTGGAATCTTACCATATAAAATTAGTTTACAATCAAGTACAAATGTGGATCAAATTTTCGCGGTAATTAACAATTACACTTAAAAGTGATAAGTATTTTATACAGAAAAGTAAATGAAAATCGAACCTGTTCTGAGAAAGCTTGATGCTTGATTATTCTTAATGTCTCTCTAAACCCAGCTCTGGATCCTTTTTTTTTATTTTCCATAAAGTTCGAAAAGGATCGGTACCAGATCTTTCCCTTATTATACACTTTTGTATGAAAATGGCTTATAGTTAACATATAATAAATTTAATACACTGGTGGAAATAAAAATACAACAATGAGTTGTGTTAGATAAACGAAATTTGGATTGGAATTGTGGTGCAACGTTGAGCATGCGAATCAGGTAACTCTGTAAATTGCGTGAATGTTACTTTTTTTTCTTAGATTTGCTGGAATGAGCCAAGAATGCTTTTCAAAAGACCATTATCAACAATTTTTTGAGTTTGAACGAGCTCGTATAAATAGAATAGGTGGAGTTACTTTCCGCGATATTTCAGAAAGACTTGGTAAGAAAGTATCCACTGAGCAGGATTATTGGCCGCAATGGTCCCGGGAAGGCACTTTCTCAAGAAAACCGGGTTCCAACCACGCATGGGTCACCGCTGACCGAGAAGGTCGCCCTATTAGCCATATGGTTGGGGAGCATTGTAGTGTATCTACAGCAGAAATTTTAGCTTTTGTTGGCACCAGAATGACACTGTGAACTAGGGTTTCTTTCCTGGGAACCCGGGTTCCCGGGAAATCCTAAAGTTTCTGTGCTTTTTCTATTCTCGGGAATTATACTTCGTTTCCGGGAATCTCCGGGACCAAAACACGCTGGAATAGTTTTTTTGGCAATGCATGAAGGATTTTTAGAAATAAAGTCAGAAATCTTAAAAGCATTAATTGACATTAAAGAGGAACATAAATGATGTCCAATATAGAGTTTGAAACTATGACTACAATTGTAGCAGGCTTAAAGCCAGTAAAAATTTACTTAGAAAAATTATGCAGTCGAAATGAAACTTTGATAACTGCAGAAGGTTTATTTTGTTTCGTTATTGGAGAATTAAACGAATAAAATTCAGAATTTGTGTTAGAAAAATAAAAAATATTTTCGATTCCAAAGAATTAATGAGAGACGCAACTTTAATTTAATAGGATAAATGCAATACCTGGATTTTGGAAGAAAATACGAAGTCGCTTTTGCCTAATTCCGCGATTGCCTAGTAAAAATTGTTTGGTTAGACAAGCCCAAATGATAGAGAGGGACAAGGCTTTTCGGCGAAGAAGAGGAATCAATATCCAACTCAGAAGATGAGAGCATGGAGGTTTTGAAAGAAAAACCCTCTGACGTTGGAATAAAAATTAGAGAAAGCAGTTTTTACTCTAAAACAAAAGTTTTATATTGTTCAACTAAGAAAAGTACTAGTTTCAACAAAATCATGAAACAATAGATGCAGTTGTTCGACTCGACTGAAAAAATCTATCACCAAACATTATAAAACTATTTTTGGACAATTCCTCCAACGTCAGTTGAAGCCGAAAGACCATTTTCTGCTGCCGAATTGTTCGTCACAAAGCTTAGAACTAGGCTGAGTGATAAAAGTATAAATTACTTACATTTTCTGAAATCTTATTTTAAAAATGAATAATCAATTTATTATATATTTTTCGAATTTTTTAGCTCATTATATGAATAAATATCAATTTTGGAATTTATATGTATTCTTATTTTATATAATTACTATTGATTTTATTTAAAGATAACTTGTTTTTAAATTTTTTGAAATTTTGATGTATTCCTGGAATTTCGGGAACAACAATTTCATTCTCGGGAATGGAATAACCCGGGAAATCAGAAACTTTACTGTGAACAGTGCTGAATCGATTGTTTGAGCAATAGCACTGAGCCAGTCACTCTGTAGCGTTTATACCATTAGCTTCAAATTATTGACATTTACAACTTCAATGATGTTATGCTAGAGCTCACTGGAAGGCGGATGTGTTGTGTTTTCAAACGAAAACTATGTGGCCGCGGTAGCCCAGTAATCAAGGTAACGGACTTTTGGCATACGTGTCATGAGTTCGAGATTAGTGCCGCTGAAGACCCACCAGGTATGGGGGTGATGTACGTTGAATCTGTGGAGGCTCAAACATCCTCCCGTTGGTGAGGTGTGGAAGTTAGGAGAGGGAGGTGCCAACTCAGGTGTCGTCCGTGTCACTTGACCATGGTTCAAAATGACGTCACCAAAAGCTCTCGTGCAGCTGAATAGGGCAATGTTAATATTCACCCAAAGAGAACTGCCTCTGTCCTGGTGCCAGTGATATTGAATAGAAAAAAGCCAGTTCAGTGCCTGTAAACAACTATTCTGTGACCTACACCTGGAACTATCGTTCGGATAGCAATTTTATAGGATAGCAGGCCCCCTCTTGTGGTCATTTTATGCACCCTCATTGCAAACTCGTATGTGAGTCTGGTGATTCTACCATTTATAAACTTTATTTTAAGGGATCTTTTCCAACAGGATAACGTGCAACGTTATACCACTATTATAATCCAATTTGTTTCATCAGCATCGATATGTTGTCTTGGCCTGCTAGATCACCATAACTTTATCCATTTGAGCACGAATGGGACATCTTTGGAAGATGATTCCTGCGTCATCCCCAACCAAAATTAAACACCTTTATATTGATTGACCAAGTGCAATAGAGACGTTATTCCCTCCCATCAACATATCCTGTACCTGTAAGAGACATTGCATATGCGTTTGCAAGTTTTTATTCGAATTTTAGTGGATCCATCAGTTCTTAAGGTACCATTCTTTTACATTCTTCTCGGACTTAATTAACCTGAGAATCTATTCAATATGTTTCATTAGTCTACAATCGTTTCTTGTTTACATCAGTGATTTATGATACTTTTTTGAATAACGTGCAACGAATGATTAAATAAAACCCAGAAGCCTATACGATAGCTTAGTGGTCATGGTCAAGAGGCATCTATCGAGGCTCTTTGTCCAGCTCCTCATTACCTGAGTATTTTTCGTGTAGCGATCTCACCCAGCTTGTTGTTTATCAGGTTTGAATTGACAAAAAGTATTGGAATCAGACATAAAAGACCTATTCTAACGATGCAATAGAACTGTGCGTATTAAAAAATTCGCGAATATATCAGAATTTATTTGAGATTTGAGCGAGTTATTGATTTTTATTAATTTACGTTAAATGTGAACATTACTAAATCAGAACTTTTTTTTTCTCATTTTATAAAAATGATGCATTCGAAAGCCGGGCCCCGCCGCCCTGCCAGTTCTGGATTACCCCTTGCCATGAAAACACCATGAAATAATTGCCATGAAAATTACACTCAGCGTCATAGTATACGATTTCCATGTGCGTGTGAGATGAAATATTAAATTACATCATACCGTGTATACATAAGCAATTTATTTGCATTTTTTTCAACAGATTCTGTCAAGGAAATGTCAAAATTCTATAAAAATTCTTCCGGTTCCAAACAATGCTATTATCAACATTTGTGATAAGACCAGCGCTTTTCTATGCTTAATGTGGTATAAAATGATAAAAATATTTGCTCTCCGGAGAATCCAGCGTGTGTATATCATAGAGCAGTGGCCTTCATAGTGTATCACGAGTGCTCCAAAGTAATACTTGGGTACGTGAAAGCTCCCCATCCCACCATATATATATATATATATATATATATATATAATGGTCTTTAGAGGTACGCAATCGAAAAGTTTGGAGGACCATGTTATCCATGTAAGGCGTAAGAGGTGTTGGAATAAAAAAAGAAAAAACTCTGCCAACGTGAGGACTTTGAGTCTGGACAGATGTATTATTGTGGCGAGTGAGCACAATATATGTTTTATTCATAACCATTTGTTTTCCCCATTTTCCTTTAGCTGTCAAAATACCTATCGAAAAACAGAGAGCAAGAAAATGTTCCACTTAGAAAAGAGTAGATAAAAGTACTTAAATACTTCTAGAATCGACTGAGTTCAAGAACAACGCCTGTGGTATTCCAAGTGGGTGCTTTTGGCTGGTCAAGGTTGAAAAAAACTTTTCCTTATTAAGGAAAAGTTATTGCGGACGTTTGGCTTTTCTCAGATTCTCCAACAACGTTCTATGACACAAAACGAATTCACTTTATTTTTCAGAAGAGAAATATTTTGAAATATTATAATGTACAAAAAAAAAAAAAAAAAAATAAACTTTCTTGCAAAGGATCCAAATAAATGTGCTTTTCAACTGAAAACAAACTTCTAAAATACGATTTTTGCTATTTTATCATTCTTTTGCTTCGATTATCATTTACTTGATGCTTTTATTATCCTTTTCATCTTTTTCTTTCGATATTATTTTTGGCAAAACTAATCACAGATTTTCGAAATAAATTCATTTTTAATATGGAGGAAATAATATGACACATTGTAAAGGAGACTTGCGCAAAACGCGTGATGTTAATTATTTTTAATTACTTCATTTCTTGAGGTTTTTCTTTGCATGCATTTTTAGAATATACTTTTATTGCTTGTGCCTTGTTGGAAATTTTTTATTATTTTTCATGTAATCCAAATTATTTTGTCATTTCAAAAAGTAATGCGAAATTGTCGCATGAAGTTGCCACAAGTTCGGCTGCAATATAAAAAGATATTAGTAGAAAGCATTTGTGAAGATGCTGATCCACAATCGATAATGATAAAATCCATTGAATTTTAGGATCGAATTGACAAGAACAAAATTAAAATAAATAGTGAAAAACATGCACACCTGCACAGCAAAGAAAAATCTCTATTCCACAAGATGTGTTAAAAGGTTTTTAAACTACAGCACGTCGTACGAACAGCATCTGATAAATAACGAAAGCTTTAAAATACCACTGTAGAAAGCCAATAGAACGCCACAGAGCTGCATGAATTCGTTGATCACATGAATTGCTTGGATTACATTAGATAATTCTTTTTCTCCTCTCTTTGAATAATTTCTTATTAATGTATTTGATGTAAGCGCATTTTGTTACATATTTTGAAAATGAATTTATCAATTTTTACGCGTAATTAAAACAATGAGCACATCCATTTTTTTTAAAAATCTGTCAAAAAGCTAATTCTTAAGAAAAATAAACATTTGACTGAAATTCAATTGTTTACAATAAAAAATGTGTGTACCTGTTTATTATTTTTATTATTTTAATTTAAAATGCTTAATTAACTCTAAGATTGTCCATATACCTATTTCTGTTGGTGGGCTCACTTTTCAGAGATCCATTCTTTGATTTTAAATTGTGTGCATAAAATAATTTTCATGCAACAAGTTTCTTTTATGCAATTCAATACATGCAATTATTCGTTTCTAACTCTTCAGAGAATCTGAATTGATTCATAGAATTTCCAAAGATTTCCTTTGTCTTAACATTTTAGATTTTGAATTTGAAAAATATAAAATGTATTTAACCATTTTTAGCAATTATTTATTTCCCAACATTTTGTCACGTCCGAACGAAATAGATTCTTTTGCTTAGAAAGTTAGCAGTAAAAAAACATACATGAAAAAAAAAAAGAGTGCACGTGACATGTCCCTAAGACTCAATTGAATACTTGGAAAAAATAATTAATCTGAGATTTCCAGGATAGATATCTTTATAAAATTTCGTACATTTCTTAAAATACACTTGTGTAAGAAAACGGGAGAATACCTATGATAATCAGGAAAATGAGAAAAATTAAATTGTTAGAGAAAAACTATGTTGTGCAAGAGAGTTTAGTAATTGTGTGTGAATTAAACAAATGTGGTTTTTGATGTAGGGTTAATTTGTGATAAATATTTTTTAATATCAATATTTGTGATAATATATTAGGAGAAAATGTCTCTTAAATAGAATCGGAAGCATTAGTATGTGGGAGTTTTACTAACTTTCCACTACACGGAGACTACGCATACGTCTTAGAAAAACATTGAAGGACAAAAGATTTCTAACTATAAAGCAACTCCAGGTTTCTTGTCAAATCCAACCACGTAATTTTCAAGTGACAAGGATGACACCTGATCTGATATCCGAAAGTCAGGGAGGAGCCTCCGCAGATTTAACGACCATCAACCCCACTTCGGTGGCACTATAGTTCGAACCCGTGACCATGACCACTAGGCTATCGCAGCCGCTTAAAGATAGAAAAAAATTCCAAAGAGATATTTAAAGATTGTTAAATAATATCAAGTATCCTTTTCCTAAAGTATATATGATACCGGCAAAGTATGAAATCCGGCATTCTATAGAACGCCTAAAACTAGCCGGCAATGTATGAAATGATTTTTATTTCATACATTGCAACGGTAAAGTATGAAATACAGCAGTTCGCTGAGTCGTTGGTGGGGGAGGAGAGCGAGAGGAATTCCTTGTGTGTACGTGCGACCCTTTGATTGACTGGGGAGAAAGAATCTCATGATTTACCCCAGAAGGTCACCGCCTATATGTCGCAGGGAAACGATGAAATTAGGGCTTTCGTCAAATCCCTTTAGGAGATCAATTCACGAAAGATGTTAAAATAAATTCTCTTTGTCTTTTCCCTGTTGCAAGTAAGTGAATTAGTTAAATCCCCAAACTGTTTCAGTGAAATGATAAAATCAAAAAAATATGCCACTTTTTTGGTGCTAGAGGACTGATATTTGGGGGATCGTAATAACTTTTTTTATGGTTAGGATCTGCTGGGACACATCCCCCGGTGCATTGCCACCCCCTCTACAGCTTTTTGGCCAATATCTCGACACCCGAGCCTCACAGTCTATTCGAACTTGGCTCATTCGATCCCTCTATAACTGCTCTTCCAGTTATTATAATTTCATGCTCATAGGGCTATTCCATACATAGTTTTTAATTGTTTTAAACTTTTAAAATTTATTTAAATCCACAATATCTTGGCTCCTGTTTGAGTCTTGGACTTGAGATTTGTTCAACTGTTCCACTCGTCAAGATCCATCCAGTCATATACTTTACTCCCATTGTGTAGGCATGGGGAGGGCTTAAGCACTAAAATATCATGTTCCCATGTTAATCCTATGGGGTCTGAAAAAATTTCACCCCCCCTAAAGAATTAAGCTTGGGACTTGATTTTTGGAGGTACCAAATATTTTCGTGTAAGTGCGAGTCTTACGTGGAATTGGCCCCCTCCAGTGCTCCCCCCTTACAGGGCTTCTGCAGTAATAACTCGAATCCTATGCCACCTTGGTCGACCGCACCATCTGGATTCCATTGTTCTCCCTATGATATATTATTCTATTATTTCAGTTCTTATTCATCAGATGTTTTCCATAAAAATATAATATTTCAATATTATAGGGAGGGAAAAAACTTTAAAATTTGTGCAATTGTAGAAAATTTTTTTAAAACATTTCCCTTGAGTTCTCTTATGCAATTAATACTTTCCAAAAAAGGATCGTTTATAAAATATATCATTTGAAATAATTTAAAAATGTCATTATTCTTACGAAAATATGTAGCTAATATTTTAAAGAGATATTTTGTGTTAATTAAGTTTATAATAATTTTTTTTTTAGAATTACAAACTTAACAGTTGTTTATCTCAGTTTGTGTTTTTTCGCATTCAAAATGCTTCTCCTTCCATAAAAGTTAATCAATCGCTTCGCTTTCTTCCCCTGTGTTTTATGTATAATGCACATGTAACAAAATTAGGTATTCAGTTTGTGCTGTAAGCTTAATATACTTTTTTTTTTTAAAAAAAAAATTTAATGTAGGAGATCTTGGTATTTTCGTTGAATTTTAGCATGCATATCTACATTTTTTTTTCTCTAATATTAATTAAGTTATTGTAAAATCGATCCATAAATTTATTTAAGACATTCTTAGGAAAGTTACAAAATATTTCAGGTCAAATAATTAGTAAATACAAAAGGAGTATTATTTTAAAATGTTCCATATTTTTTTTTAAAACTTTCAATTTTTCTAAATTGTGTGAATAATTTACACACAATTTCATCTCGTACTATTTTCTTGAATAAAAACATTATATGTAATGCTAAAATAAAATTTTTAAATACATAAATAAAAAATAATTGTTCAAAATATGCCAAGTCCCCTTAATAAAAAAGACAATAATCTTGTTCAGTACAACTTTCATTTTTCTTTACGTATTTTGAATGCATTTTTTTTTAATGGCACTCTTATTATTTTTCTAGTATAACATTTGCATTTCTTAATAATGCACGTCATTTATAAAATAGCCTTATTTAGGACCTTTTTTCATACTTTGCCTAAATAGCATTTGGCATTCTATAGAATGCCTAGGCAAAGTATGTAACAATTCTCCTATTTCATACTTTGCCTAAAAATGTCAGGCATTCTATAGAATGCCGGCATTTCATACTTTGCCGGTAACATATATAAAAAGTTTCTGCCATCCAAGTATTTTTTATCTCACAGTAAAAATAGAATAAATGCTCATTATTTCTGGATATTAATATATTTAATTATCGTTTGTTTCTTCCACATGAAGGAGTTGATGTTGTGGCTGCATGAATTGAAGAGTACTAATTTAACTCTTAATTTCTTTGTTGTCGTTTAGCAAAGCTTATTATCATTCCATATTGCTTTTCTTTTCTGTCGAATATCGTGTTACAATGTGTTCGTGTTTTTATTTATTAACAAGCATCAATAAAAAGCATTTACTCTTTTTGATTTGTGGAACACATCGTTTTAACCAAAAGCTGAACACGCATCATTGATATTTAATATCTTTCTCCAAGCCATCTTAATTTCACCAAAATCTGAATGACACGAAACGAATTCAGAATGTTTTGATAAATTTATCACCAGCTTTGAGTGAAAATAATGTTATCCGAGAAGCCACATTATTAGAACTTTCTATAGCGTTCAACAAATCACTAAAAAATACTAGAAAATTAGAATACAAAATACAATGTAGGAAGATGTCATGTCTTTCATTGACATAGAAAAGGGTCTTATACGCAGAGAAGGAAATGTTCCCATTGAATCATCATTAGAATGTAAGGGACAGCTTTGCTTGTGAATATTACAATTTTAACGTAAAATAAATATAACATAGAGTAATATAAACGTAGATATAAATTGTTCCAGATATAAGTCATTTATTCTATTTTAAAAATACATTACACAAAATTCGTAACACTGGTCCCTCCTCAAAGACAACACGTCCCGGGCAGTACAATCCCTGAGTAAGAGGCATTTATTTACAGACATAAACTATTTTCATAATAATCAACAAGTAAAAAATACTCAACAGCACATCCAAAGCAAATTAATTCAAAACACATGAATAAATACAAAAATAAATTACAACACTAAAATAAAACTAATGAGTTATAAAAGAGAAATAGTCTATAATATTTACAAAATAATTAGTGACCATAGTCTGAACTTAAGGAACTTATTCACCTTAGCCAAGATAAGGGGCTAGCCTATTGTAATGTATTACCTTCGGTTTTGAGTGTGGTGATTTCTGAATCCGAACCTCAACGACTTTCAGTTTTTTAAGGACTATACAGGGACCTTCCCAGCTGGTCTGCAGTTTTTTGTGACGTTTCGGATTCCACAACCCCACTTTGTCACCTTCGTGAAAGTTGTATCCGGTTGATCTTGCTTCGTATCGGGTCTTGATCTTCTCGAAAGCCATGCTGATTCTGTCTCTAGCCAAATAATGCATCTCCTTCATCCGTGCCTGGAGTTTCTTGACATATTCCTCAAGCTCCAAGGGAGCATCTGGTGGCTGGCTGAACAGAAGATCTGTAGGCAGACGAAGATCTCGTCCGAAGAGCATCTGGGATGTCGAATAGCCGGTGGTCTTGTGAACGACACTCCTGCATGCAAGAAAGAAAAGAGTTCTTGTCCCAGTCCTGTTGATTATTGGATACCAGGAGAGAGAGGCTGTTCAGGATGGTCCGATTGAACCTCTCTACCATGTCGTTAGACTAAGGATGTAAAGCTATTGTCCGGGTTTTGTCGATGCCGAATATTTCACACAGTCTCTTGCAAACTGCAGATTAGAAGTTTCTCCCTTGATCGGAGTGCAATTGTTGATGAACTCCTTATCTTGAAATCCAGTGTTGCACTCGAATCTCTGAAACAGTCGGGCTTCTTGGTCGGGAATGGGATAGGCCCCTTTGTGATGTTGTTGTTCCCATCTAATGATCTCCGAAGTGGACCTCGGATGTCAAAAGCTAAAAGGCGCTTGCCACCACCACTTCTCCACACACATTGTTCCAGAGGAAGGACTCTAGTCTTTGGGAGTATTAACTGCCATCTCAATGATTTTCACTCCCCTTTACAGTATAATACACCATTTCTCAGATGGAGAGAGTCCAAAAGAGCTTCCTTGTAGGATGGAAAGGGGTGATGTCTTGCCAGCTGGGCTTTCCGTCAGATGACTCTTGAAATTCTATAATTGATTTATCTCAGGATCCGCCAGTGGATCTTTTCGGAAGCTCTTATCACTCCACGGGTCTGATTCTGATGTTGATGGCGTTGTAACTTGGTGGACTACAGGATCTACAATGCCAAATTTCTTTTCGGCTCTCGAGCAGTATTTGCAGCTCTCAGGACAGGGTCTTCTCGAAAGGGCGTCTGCATTTTTGTGGCGAATTTCCACGTTATATGCTTCAATTCTTTCTTCAACCTACTCTTTTTTTCCACTGCTTCTCAAAGTTTCAATATTTGTGACCCAATATTCAATCATAATTCCCCCTCCATTCAATAATATTGCATTGAATTCAATACTTTGACGCTAAAGCTACAATACGACTTTAACCTATTAAGTGTCACCGGCTTAGATAAACGTCTAGCTTAGCCAAAGCGTTAATTGCTACTGACATACATATGTGTCTTTCCGAAATACGATCTTTTATGTGCACTGCTATCCATAAAATTATTCCGATGGCTTGGAAATGCAATAAAATGATCGTGGTAGTGTTTACGAAGGATTTATTTATTTCAGAGAGAGTTTGCTTATTTTCATTTCTCACATACGCGCACTTACGAGGGAAACGTTAGCATTGGAGAGAGAATCGCATAACTTTCAATCGGCAGTTAAGTGATTAATTATAAACCTTAAAAATTATGAATATAAGTAACAAGTGTTAATTTTTGTACATAATTTTATATATGACAAGCCCATGAGGTCACCGGTAATTATTATTGCTCTTCTTAACTTATAGTTTTGTTAATTTAATTATAAAATACATTGTGTGTGTGCAGTACTGATACATTTATAAGTATATTATATCAGTGTAAATGAGTATTTTATTTTTTTTTTATTATGTCAGAATGTATTTTTTTTGGGCTTATTTTCAGTACATTAATAATTTTTAAAATAATCTTTCGTTTTCGACTTTTTAATATGCTCGCGATCCCCATGTAAAGTTATCACCCCCCCCTAGGGGGTACGCACCACAGTTTGAAAAATGTTGCTTTAATCCATTCTATTTTCTCTTCCACATTGTCGATTTTCTTTTCTAGAGTATTCCTCAGATCTTCTTGACATTTCTGAACATTTTCAAGGCCATTCTTTCATTAGTCTCTCCTTGGCTTCTCTGCCTTTTCTCCATTCAACTCCTTCTTAGTCTCTTTATGGCTGATTCCTTAAGTTGCTCATCCATCTCTCTTGTTATCCCTGCTTCTGATGCCAAACTATTACGTAGATCCAGGGTTCGAGGATTTTATGCAAATCAGTCGCAGAGAACCAGGCAGTTCTTCAGGAGCAATGGAAATTAATTGTCGAAAAAACAATTCTTGAAATACAGGATTCAACAGCAATATTTGCAAAATAAATCTCAGAAGGTCTTCACACCTTCAACAGCGCACAGACACAACTATCAGTGTCTAAAATATAAGTATGTAAAATATTTTTCACAAGCACTCGCTCGTTCAAATGTCAAAATAATCACTAATCGCTGGTCGACTCTTCAATGGTCAAGGCAAGATTACTAATCGCTAGTCAAAACGAAGTTTCGGCGAGCTACTCCCTATTTATAGGCCTCGGGGATATTTCGAGAAAAGTCATAGATCATGATGTTTGGATTTCTCCACTAATTTCCAGAAAAATCCATAGGTTCATGAACTCGCCAAAAATGGTCGTCAACATGGTTGCCAAAAATTATGCCATCTTGGCTCTATTGCCAAGATTTCACCAAGTTACTTGCAAATATTACAATTTTTAACATAAAATAAATACAGCTTGGAGTAAAATAAACGTATTACACATCCTGATATAAATTGTTTACACTATTTTAAATATTCTTTGCACACACAATATTCGTAACAATATCGTTTAGCTGTTAAAATTGTACGCAGGATGACAAGAGGTAATAAGAGAGAACTTTGCTCCATTACGATAAGACTAATGGACTCTGGAAAATAAAGACTCACAGGGAAACGGGTCCGATGGTCAATTGGTCTAATACTGAAATGGGATTCATCAATAAATGCCATGTGATGACTATCTATAGCACCCCTAACGATCAACTACGACACCACTCTCGAAGATTTTAACAATGCTGTGAGATTAAAGGCAGAAGTATTACATGCCACTGAGAGCGTAACCTTGTTGCAACCTGGAGGTTTGAGGTGTTTGGGGAAGAAGCAGACATTGTATTAAAAATAATTACTTTTATTTAACACTTTATGAGCAATTTACAACTTATTCATTAATTTGGAGAGAAATCTTTCTTTAAACTCTCAATCCAACTTATAATCTGACTTTTCCCTAGAGACGCTTGTAGTTCCCTTGACGACTCTTTCTCGAACTACAACATATGGTTATAAATCAACATATATATTCCTTCCACTGCTCTGAGTGGATGCTAAGATGGATATTAACTTCAGCGTGCATGACTTAATAGTCACAAATCACTTTCACTATTCCACGATTAACCTAATGCGCCGAATACCAGGATTTAAATAGCATTTACATTAGCATCAAATCAAATCATCTCTACGGAAAGTGGTTTTTGAACCAAAATAACAGTTAAAGAACAGTTTCCCCAGGATGATTAGTAGAAGATCCACGGATAGAACCTATCACAACCTCTTTACAGCTATGTGCCATTATGTCAAAGTTATATTAAATATGTGGAAGTCCAGTGGGGGTAGGGAAGAGAACTCTCAATGGGGGCTGTTTTGTACTGCGCCAAATTATTCGATTTCCCCTTCCATTGGTGCCTACCGGAGCATTTAATCCGCCTTGCAACAACTGTTACACAGCGTTCGAAAGACGGTCTACTGCTCGGTCCAGACTATCGATAGGAGGTTTTTCGTTATTAAGAGTGTCTTCAGAAAAATGCAACGCCAATAACGGGAAAAGATAAATCATCCTTAACTGTTATCTGTTTTATACGCAAGAAGAAAGGATCGAAATTGACATTCTCAGGCCTTGAAAATGTAATAGCTTAGATTTATGCATTAAGGGCGATACTTTTATTCTCAATTGGCCGCTATTTATTAAAACAATGCGAAAGAATAAAAAAACCCGTAATAGAGCAAGTGCAATGAAAAGACCCCTTTCTGATCTATATACACCCATGTGCATACCATTTGATCTCTGTACATATATATTTCATGTTACCATGGTGAAGTTTTTAGGCAATACAATTTCGAGGTGGAAACAAATGATGAAACTTACTTTCGGAGTGTAACTCATACATAAATGTATACATACATGTGACATATTTATACATGTGAAAGTGGAATTGTAAGTTAGCAGAATAAAAATATTAAGATCTTACAAACAAAAGATATTTATTTTAACAACAAAGAAGACACACACAATCCCCAACACAATAACAACACAACTCTCACGATTATTAACAAATTGAATTTTGAGTTGAACTGCAAATTCAGCTCGTGTTTGCTACTATGGCTTGAACAAATCCTCCCTCATCTTTCTCCGATGCACGCTCTTGTCTGGTGGAAACAATAATCATGGGAAGTCCTTTCCCATATATTGATACACTAGTAAGCAAAACGTAAGCATTTTTTCTGATGAGGTCGTAATTCTGAAAAAATCAACTGTAGAACATGAAATTCACACTTTAATCGATAGCTCTTGAAGTTGGATGAAATTGTACTCGTACATTATTGAACAAAGCAAAAAAGGCTTCATTGACAGAATCACTTTAGTCAAATCATTGTCTGGCCATCAGGAAGAACAACCAATCAAAGTTCTTTAGTAAAGGATATGACTTACCCTAACAACAATACTTACGTGACAACGTCTTTGTTCTTACTCGGAACCAAATGAACCGCAGTTCTTGAGGCAAGAGTTACCAAACTTCAAGGATCCTCATTTTTCAGCTGTTCTCTGGAGGATACGATCTTGCTTCCAAAAGCGTTGGATGGGATTGAAGTTAGGAAGCACAATGATTAATTCATTCTGCAAATATCCTTATTTCTAGAAACTTCTCAACACCAGAGGGTCTGTGTGGAAGTGAATTGTCGTTCACAAAACTAAAGCCTCAAATTGGAGCGTGAGGATGATTTCATTGTACTAATGATTTCCGGTAAGGGAGTAAGAATTGAATCCGATTCAGACCAGGTCTCACTATGGGAATTACTTTGATAGTTTGAATGTTTTATTAATGTCAATTGACAACTGACGTCGTAATTTTGAATCGAGGTCAAGTGATGAGAATGACACCTGGGTTGCCCTCCTCTCTAAACTACCACACCTCACCAACGGGGGGGGGGGGTTTTGGGCTCGACAGATTTTACTTGATTTCTACACCGACGGGATTTCGGTAGCACTAGGACTCGAATTGATGATACAAATCAGTGATCGTGTCCACTAGAGCAGTGTTCCGCAACCTTTTTATCGCTGCGGACCGGTCAACGTTTGATAATTTTACCGCGGCCCGCTGGGAGGGGGACATTGATTGTTTATATTTTAGGTTATTTTGATTTATAGCAAAATATATTTAATTGTATTTAATACATAAAGAATATAAGTAATTTAATAAAGAATTTAATTCTATTTAATTATGCCTTCAAAATAAAATACAGTTACACCAAAAAATAAATAAAGTGATTTAACATTTTAACTTACTAGAACGTTAAATCAATGAGAACCCTGAGCTTGTTTCTTTGCAATGAGACGGTTCCATCTGGGGGTAATCGGAGACAATGACACCCGAAGTGTGTTGCTTATGTCCAGTTTATTTCGTTGCTTTGTTTTGGTTGCTGTTACTGCAGAAAACCCCACTTCACACAGATAGGTCTTTTTTGTGGAAACGACATTCACACGTGCATTAGGCAGCTGTGTATTTGAGGGTTAAGGCGTGGCCGCCCCCGCAACCCCTTTTTGACTAAAGAGGAATCTGATTCCACCGACCGGAGGATGAAACAAGAGAGCTCCAAGAGGGCCGGATCCCCGAGAAAGGCGGTTGCTGCCCCTCCCCGCCTCGAATGAGGTGGAGAGAAGGGAATGCTTTGACCCAGGGGCAGTCGGCGAGAGAAAGTAGAGATGCTCTGCTAACTGAAAGAGAAAAGAGTTGCTGTGTTTTACTTTTCTTTTGCTTTTTAAAACATTAAAAGATTTATGTCACTCTACCTTCGGGGGCCCCTTTTTTAAAAAAAAAATGTAATGAAACACATATATATTTTTTTAATTTGGTGTATAGAACTAGGAATTTAAATTCAGTTGGAATGAAACGGGTGGCCCGGTACCATTTGATCCGTGGACCGGGGGTTGCGGAGCACTGCACTAGAGTACCACGGCCTTACTTTGATAGTTCTAGGTTTAGAAAAGAAATTTTTATCAAGCTTATTGGAAAATTCTGGCAAACTCCCCTAACGGTAGCCAGGTGGTTATTATTGCGAAATCGAGGCTGGGGTTGTATCTGTCAAAGATTAAGTCCGAGTCCTGGTCCCAATAAAGAGCAGTCCTATAGAGACGATGCACATTAAATCTGACGAGGCTTAAAATCCTTACGTTGTTATAGGGTTGGAGAGATGGGGACTTTGGAAATCATGTCGCCAACAGCCTTCGTGTAGCTTTGTAGTGACATGTTAATGAATAGTCAATCGAAATAATTTCTTAAATTGTATATAAATTAAGTTAGACTCGCAGCTATCGAATTCACATAAAAATTATTAATTGTAATTTACAAAATGCGAAAAACAGAAAAATCTTATTGCCATCTAAATTACTTTAGTTTTTCTTTTATTAATTTCGTTTTTCTATTGAAACATAATTTAGGATTTTAGAATCGATGCGTTTTCCAATCTATAGATTAAATGAGAAGTAAATTATGTTCATTGACCATCATTTGAAACCAACACAACCACCACAGGGCACCCTACTCTCTAAACTTCCCCACGTGAGCTTCAACAGATTTAACGTGTCAACAGATCCCTTCAGTGCCACTAGGATTAGACTGGACACCGCCAGTCATGAGTTGGTCAGTCAGCTACAGCGGTGTGTAGCAAAACTGAGATAAATAACCTATTTTTCTGTCTTTCCAATTACTTTATTTTAAGTATTTGTGTGATTTTGTATTTTGCAAGAGTACTTTCTCTTCAAACGAAAACAAAAGATGAAAAAATTGGCAAAAAATAAAAGCTAATCAAATCCAACGAGAATAAATCGCCTCATCAATGCGTGAGTGATTTCTGCAAAGTTAAATTTTAGGTGAAGGATCTCGGCGTTCAACGAACCTTGAGGGGAACTCTGTGGAAGTGACAGTAGGTCATTCCAGCACCTAAATTAGACCACGATTGTTTCCAACACTTTAGAGTGAAAGTCGGAATACCAACGAGTGGTCAGGCCGGTAAGTGCTTGCTCATGCTCATTTTCATTTGTCCTTTTCCTATACTAAAATATATCGTTTTCGTACAAATTAATATTTTAATCAATAGACCAATTCTGGAAAGATTCTGCTCTTAGGATTTGGATGTCTTTTGTTACGTATCGTTATACATTAGTAAAATTAGACGAAATTTTTCTTAATTTGTCGATAAATAATTTGTGGATGACTGGTTTTTTTTTGGGAGCCGAGCAGTTTTTTAGATGAAGCTTCCGTGTAGACAACTTCTCAAGTTGACACACTCTGCACTTCTTTAACAATGCATTTTTTAAGCAGCAAAAATATTCAATAGATGTTGAATTTTTTTTTACTGCAATTTTTTCGTCTATTATGAAACACATATTGAATTGATGAAACAAATTTTACCATTTATTGTCCTTTTAAAATGAACTGAATTCTATCAGCTTCATTTGTTTGCTCCTAAGTTGAATATTACATATTTGATATATCTAGTTTTATAGAAAGATGCCCATTCTCTTATTTTTATGACTGATATCTAAACCTTCGTGCATTTTTATGAACGTTAAAAAATAACAATATTTAATTTTTTTAAACTATTTATAAATTAATTTAATATAATTTTTTTTAAAACTCGGACATCACATTACAAAGTTTGGAATTTTGAATATGCCGCTATATTAATAAAAAAAAGTTTATAAGTGAGCCCTACTCATTTCAATTCATACACAATTCAGTGCATTTCATATTGATTAGATTATAATCAGGGGCAAGATTATTTAAATTTTAAACATTTGATTAAAGCGCATTTACTTAGAAGTTCTCTTGCTTGTTCTGTAATTTCTTTCCATCCTGACGTTTTCTTCGTAAATCGTCTCTCGGCTGAGTAATGCATATGGGAATATTTTTATTGTTTTTAGGTATTAACTATGATATATTTCTCATAAAATTTCCAGTATTTTTAAATTATAAGTTATTCTTTTATACGATATGACTATGTGGTTTCATATTTTTAGAAATTAATTTTAGTTTTTACAAAATTTTTCTGTGCTGTTTTCTTTTTTTGTTTTAGTTAAGTAATATAAAACAAATAAATGAGATTGTCAACAGCCTGAAATCATGCTTAATGCAATTTTAGACCAATTGTGGCTATTCTACTTTAAGCTTTACTGCCTATATATACACTCTCTTCCAAAAGTTAAGCACGAAGATGTAAAATGCAAGCAAATCAACAAATATTGCCTTGATTGACACAAAATTGGGCAGTAAAGTAGCATATATATTTATACATAAAACAAAATATATAATTATGAACAGAAATGAAAACAATATTAAATTTTTGTAAGTTATCAGATAATGTCATAATGGAGACATAAACAGAATTATGTTTAAAGTGAAAATAAACAGCATAAAACACAAAAAAGGACATTAATAGGGTCTGTGATCCCCCCTCATCTCTATGCAAAGTTTACACCTTCTGACCATGCTTTCAATTAGGTGGTCAACCACCGCAGAGTTAAGCAATCGCCATTCTTCTTGTAGAGCAGTTTCCAGCTCAATAAGAGTGGCTGGAGGTGGGAAACGTGAAGATGCAGCACGGCCGAGAGCATCCCAAAGATTTTCAATGGGATTAAGGTCGGACGAATATGCTGGCCACGCCATATGCGCAATCCCTTCACTCTCCAGGTAGTCATAGACGATGTCAGCTCTATGGGGACGTGCGTTATCGTCCATTAAAACAAAAGTAGGGCCAACTGCTGCAGAGTACAATCTCACAGTGGGTTCTAGGACTTCATCTCGATACCGTACAGCCGTCACAGAACCCCGTTTAAAGATGTGCAGGTCGGTGCGGTATCCTAATGAAATCCCTACCCACACCATAATGTTTCCGCCTCGGAATGCGTGGTTAGGTGATGTTTTGGGGCTGATTGCGTGTTCCTTGTTTACGTCATATCCTTATACGCTTGTCATCTGGCTCCATAGCAAATCTTGACTCATCAGTAAACATGACATTGCCCCAGTCAGACACAGTCCAATCGCCATGTTCCCGGCACCACTTTAATCGTGCCCCTCATGATTTGACGGATAGAGGAACACAAACTTAAGGTACCCCTGGTTACAATAGTCACACATCAGTAGGTCACATGTCAATTTTCCACATTTTCGAAAATGTGCTCGTCCTCACCTAAACAAGTGAAGGCATTTTTTAGGTTTCCCAGAATAGATATGACACCACTTTTAGGCTCGTGCCCCATTATCATTAAGTTTCGGGACCGTCTGTGTATATGTGGGAGGTACTAATCCATATGCTCAGTAAAATGAAGCAGCCGAGCTGGTCAAGCGAAACAATTTTATTTTCAATTCATCATCATACATAACATGGTAACTGTTTACAGGTTATACAATATGGTAAACGAATGGCAGCTCCATATATATGCAACAAATTAATGGTGACGAATGGTGGTGGTATTTATTAGAATGAATAAATACAAGTAGAAAAAAAACTAGTTTACTACATAAGGAGGTAACTTTAAGAAAAATAATTAAATGTATCAGAAAGTATAATCATACGTAATATAATGTATCGGTAGCTATCACAGTTTTTAATAATTAGAGACAGAGCCACCCGAAGTTTAGAATTATTGCGGCAATAGTGATTTGAGAAGACAAATGGTTCCATGTTATTTATTGATTATTTTTTAATTAAAAATGGGTTACACTTTATCTTGAAAAGGGGAACTTTTAAGGAGATTATATAAGCAAAAGAAAAAAAATCAATCAATATTTTGTTTTCAAATATATAATGACCGGCGTATGTATTTCTTTTTACTGGATTATGTCTTGAAATTTTTAATTATTTTTCACTTCATCAGTTTAAGTATTAAGTTAATCTCAGTTAATCATTTTTTTAAAGATGATTATTGTTCACTTTTAATATCTCTTGATAACAAAGAATATCTTAAAGCGATGATTATAAATATACAGATTCTATTAAAAAATTAACCCAAGTTGTGGCTACTCATAGTTAGCGTTGGTGTAAGGAACAATCGAAGGAAAAGACATATTGAAAAAATAATTTTTATTCATATGGCTGCATATTACTAAAGGGAACGAGTTAGCTTTATATAATAATAATAATGATAAATTATTTGAATACCAGAAACTCAATCTCAAAACTTATAATGATCTTAAAATTGATAATAAAGCTAATAGCCTTATGCCAAGATACGTTGATATTCCGCAATGTAGGTCTTACAGATATAATTCAGACTAAAAGTATCAATATTTGACCACTAACTTCTTTCACGAACTCGCTTTACCCAATTTTAAATAGTAAACAAGGAAATTCATATTTGCATGCCTCACGATTCCTTAACAGGAAGATGCTCTCAAAAATCAAACAATTCAATAAAACGATTTTCCCTTGAGAATTAAATGAAATACGCGATGAGAACCCGTTATAAAGTATATATATTTTCTAGTTTATTAACATTTATATACACTCATGGACAAAAAAATTAGCGCACCAAGAAGGAGTTGTCAAAATGAAATAAAATTTTACATACGTAATGACTACTTTGATATAAGTAAATGATTAGAAAATCAAAGAAAAGAGATCATTTATTTTAGAGAAAAATGCAAAAGAACGGAGGATTTAATACTCTGATGAACCCCTTCTAGCGCGAATGCACGATGCGATACGATTGGGTATTGAGGCATACAAGCTCTGCATGTTGTCTTGAGACATTTCGTTCCATATTTGCTGTAACCTTGCCTCTAGTTCGTTCAAACTCATGGGATGCCGAACTCGTAGTCTCAAATGATCCCAGATATGTTTGATTGGATACAAGTCTGGGGGTCGGGCAGGCCAAGGAAGGGTAGTAACAGTGCGGAGACAGTCTTGTGACACCCTTGCCGTGTGAGCCCGAGCATTGTTTTGTTGAAAAATGGCTCCTGGGAGCCGTTGCATAAGTGGCAACACATGTGGTAGCAGGATGTCATGGACATACCGCTGGGCTGTCATGGTGCCACTGATCAATACTAGGGGTGACCGTGTATTGTAGGCAATAGCACTCTATACCATCCCACCAGCTGTGGGAGTTGTGCGTCGCTGTAAAGCAAAGGCAGGGTTGAGGCGTTCACCACGGGGTCTCCACACACGAACACGGTTGCCATCACTGCTGAGATTGAATCTGGATTCGTCGCTAAAGACGACCTGGTTTCATTCCGCTACAGTCCAGTTTCCTCGTGCGTGGCACCATTCCAAACGAAGACATCGATCGGTGGGTGTCAAGGGCAACCCACGTAATGGGCGCCGCGATCGGAAATGTCAGCCAGGCGCCTTCGCATGGTTTGAGAATACACAATGGTCCCTGGTGAAGTGCTACCTTGCCTGGATGGTGGACGAGGAAGCAGCTGGCTATACGCGTGCATTTCTTACAATGTGGCGATATTCTCGAAGACTGGTCTGTCTAGGGCGTCCTGGGCCTGGTCTTCGTGTAAATGACATCTCTCGGTTCCACTGGTCCCAACACTTCCTCACAACACAATCAGAGCGGCCTAAAAGACGAGCTACTCGCCTAGCTGACCCCCCAGCTTCCATCATGCCGCGATGACTCTCCCCCTCTCAAACTGTGACAGCTGTTTGATATTGTCTTTGAAAACTCCGTAATGGCATGTCTACCTCAGCTCTTACTTTTAAACGGTTCAGCACACTCAAACAAGCTTTGGTTACATGTTTTATACTCTCTGGAGAACGACGTTAAACGCCCTCTACCGGCAATACGTAATGCGCAATCACTCTGCATTT
Organism: Trichonephila inaurata madagascariensis; assembly: GCA_019973955.1. NCBI lineage: Eukaryota > Metazoa > Arthropoda > Arachnida > Araneae > Nephilidae > Trichonephila > Trichonephila inaurata. Next base: position 81,975 of record BMAV01010008.1, read on the forward strand.
CTAATCATTCGCATATCTCTCCGACATGTACCTTCAAACCAAATTTCGTTACCATCCGGCAATTATTTCTTGATTCGCTAATATATATATAGAGAGAGATATAAAAGAGTATATATATACTCTTTGCAAAAAATCGAAGCACCCAGAAGTTGTCTGATTGTGATGAAATTTTGTAGGCGAAGACATCATGATTTAACATGCAAATGATCACATTTTCAAGGCCAATGAGCATGAATTGCGGTCGTATTTCGCATTTTTGCTGAGCAACTCGCAAAGTATAAAACCGGCAATAGAGAATTTTATCTGTTTTCGTTTTTGCCGTTGTGATTCCCATGACAAAAAACGAATGATACCAACACGACATTGTCAAATACCTTATAGGTAACTGAATGACTTTGAACGTGGTCGCATTGTCAGCATGCGTGAAGCTGGGTGGTCATATCGAGCAATATGTCGTCACCTGCAAAGTACAGACACAGTTTTGAAAAGGTCCTGGTAGCAATAGTTGCTACTTATCGACGAAATGAAGGCTTTGTGAGGCCAACAGGCACAAATGCGAGGCAACACCGGATAATTGTTTCATAGGTTCCAACTGCATCCTTGTTACTATTCAATACACCCCGTGGTACCTTCCACCATTTCACGGCGCTTTGCTGAGGCGAGGTTACACTCACCGAGGCCTTTAAGACGTGTCCCTTTGACCCCCACAACAATGGTGGAATCGTCAGGAGCGGTCTCAAAGCCGATCATCATGGTTGCCATCAGACTAGCATTGCATAGTTGTGTTCAGCGATGAATCCCACTTTACTCTTGAAGCAGATGCCCATCGTCTCCGTGTCTAGAGAGGAAAGGGCCAGCAGTCTCAATCTGCCTTTGTTTTACAAAGGCATACAGCATCTCCTGGGGTGACGGTGTGGGGTGCTATCTCATACGATAGCAGGTCAGCTCTATTCATCCTCCATTAACCTTTAACAGTTCAACGATACGTTGATACCATCTCTTGACCGATTGCAATACCCTTCATGTCCCGTCATCCAAGGGCCAGTTACCAACAATATAGTGGCAGGCCCCATACCACTCGCATATCTCTGGACTGCCTTTGTGCCGTGAATCCCCTTCCATGGCCAGAAAGGTCAACAGACCTTTCACCAATTGAACAAGTCCGTGACATGGTAGGGTGTCAGATTTGGGTTCTCCAAAAATCGTAGATCTGGAGCAACAATTGGTGATTGCCTGGCAAAATGTGCCCTTCTCTTTGATTATCAGCGTTAACTAGAAGTGTAGGAATAAATGAAGAACTAGAAGCTGCCGTGATCTTAATAGGACTTTATTAAGATCTGAACTTAAACCTCTAACAGATTAGATAATAATATGATATTAGAGGGAATCTACGGTGGCTAAACACACAATATATATAATACCGAAATAACGTAAACCGGACCACTATCAATAACTAACTCACCTAAGCTAAATTCCTATGCGATCACAGATCCGAATATTAAATAGTCACTCCTACCTTCATCGTCCAACGAAGTATCAAACCATTTAATCCTATTTGAAGTTGCGGTTCACTGGCGTGCAATGGTATGCACCTTGACCTAAGGGCTCTCTGTCACGGATAACTTCTGTTGGCTGTCACTTAACCTCTCAAAACCTCTTTACATTTGAATCACGGACTATCATAAAATTCCTCAAATGCCACCGCTCTTACTCTAAGCTTCTGATATTTAAAACTTCAAATTTGCATCTTTCGTTCACGCTTTACTTCTTGGGTTGGTTGGAAAAGAGTTGCCATTCATTCTGGCCCCAAAGAACCCAAAAGGAAATGACATTTTAATGGAAAGACGCGTGAGCCCGTCACTTCCCCTCCAAGAAGCAAAACGTGATTTATTCGAGGGTCTTAGTGGCCCTTAAGAAATTACGTGCATAAATTTTATTTTTCTGCCCTTCTAACTTTCAATACGCTATTTAAATTTTAACTTCGAATAGCCATTTAAACTATTAATTTCCAACATTCAACTTAAACTTTAATTTTCACTATTAATCTTAACTTTAATTTTTAATATTCCTCTCTAATTTGAACTTCCGAGTGCCACAATAATTTTACTCAAATAACTAAACCAACATTACCAGCTATGTATTTTAATCACGGTAGTTTCTTTTTTACACTAAAATGGGCGTATCCTATTCAGGCAACGGGCCCGGGAAAAACCATATATGTCTTAGTTGGAAAACCCAGGGCGACACGCCCCTTAACTAACTTAATTCTACTTAATGCTACTTAAAAAGTATAACAATCTTCTTCTGTATTACATGTCACTTCCATCCTGTCGGATTTACAATGTGATTTGACAAAAAGCATCTGCTTCCTTTCAAGAATTCAGGGTCAGTCACTCTGAAAAAAAACTCTTTAAGTCAAAAACTCTTAATTTTCACATAATACCATTAAATTTCACAATTTTTATACCTTATATACCACCTTTAAATTACAACTAATTTTCATAAATACACCTCATCTGGCTCTTTTCTAGTAAACTCCCCTCTAATCGCGCAGTGCTGTTAGTGTTATAGTTAGTAATCTGTCTACGCCGCGTTCCCCCAAACCAGATGTATACTAATATGAATCAATATAACAATATATATACATACATTATACAATTACAAACATTTTTCAATAAACCTTTAAAACAAACAACCAAAGGAATTGTCACATCTCACCGAAGTCATACGTAGAAGGAAACAAATGCTTATTTACAAATGTTTTCTCCCAAATTTTGAAAAAAAAAATATTTACAAGTCATCTTCTAGAAAAGTATACTCATTGTAGTGTCAACTTTTGCTTGACAAGATAAATTTTAAACAAATTAACATGACTTCCTTCTTTGCAATAATTGTTCCGTCCACTTGTTCGAAAGAATATAAAATGAAACGATATATATAACCTGATTTTTATGACTTGTAGTTGACGTCTCCTACTAGGACTTCCAGGCAGATGGATCTGTTGCTGTTCGCTCCTCCTTTCTTTTCCTGGCAATGCTGTTGTTGACCACTCTTGCTTCTGGTATTCCTGCTGCTTGACCTTGCTTGCTCTTCGATGTAGGGGCTATACATATGTTCCCGGCTTCTTCTGGCTCAAACTGGTCTTCCTTGTTGTGTCCTCTTCTCATTGGTTGGGCGGGACTCCACTTTTGCTCCCCTTCTTGGTCTGAGGTTGTATTCACTGGTACTGGGCATCACTATTTCATCTCCTCTATATTTCTTTCTAGAACATTGTAATTCATTATTACTGGATAAAGTTAACTGATGCTGTTGCCCCTTCCTCTGCTTCCTCTATGGTCCTCCAGACCCAGACTCAAGCGATCGTTTATACGCAAGAGTCTCCTTCCTAGCCCTTTTAAGCTTCCTACTGGGTTTTGACCAAGAGCCAGGTGGAGATCTAATAAGTGGTTCACCCTTATCGGTCGTACCTGTGTGCCACTCACCCTGATCTTTCTTAAAAATTATCCCTTTTTCCTCTAACTCACGCTTTATACCTGACCTCTTCTTTCTACCATACTGCGACTCATTTGATCTCCGTTGTACTCGATTTATGGCGTGAACTATTGCTATCCGAACTACCCGCTCTTATCTCCATCTCGTCCCTTTTCCTATGATGATATATTCTAACTTGATCGACATTGACCGTTAACCTTTTTCCCGATCTCCATATCATTAAATTATTGTTTTTCACTTCTAATACTCTATAAGGACCTTCAAATTTTGGTTTAAATTTAGCTACCACTTTCTTTGTTGCTGAACTTAAAGGATGTCTTTTTATCAAGACCCAATCATTCACCTTAATTTGTGCATCACGCCTGCATCTATTATAATATTTCGCCCAATTTTCCTGCTTAGCCTTTGTGTTTCGCCTAGCTTCATCAAACAATCTCTCAATATCCCCTACTGCAAATTCAGTTCCGTCCGATACCATCATTAATTTCTGAAATGGGCTAATCAACTTTCGACCTAAAAATAATTCTGCAGGGGTTTTTCCCATCGTTTCATTCACTGCCGTACGAATAGCATAAGCGAACTCACGTAAGAACTGGTCCCTTGTATCGTGTTGATCATTCACATATTTTGCAATCATTTGCACCAGATCGCGATTTACGCGTTCGGTTCTATTTACTTGAGGTCTATATACAACAGTCTTCACATGCCTTATGCCCAATCTATCACTTAAATGTTCAAAAATATCGGATATAAATTGGGGACCATTATCACTTATTAATTATATTGGAGCTCGAAAACGCGATATAAAATTATCAAAAAAAGTATCCGCTATTATACGAGCCGAGGCCCTTTTAAGATGTATGATTTCAGCCCATTTGCTGAAATGATTGGTAATTACTAAAACATATCGATTACGTCTCACTCTCGATGTAGGATACGGACCTAACAAATCGAACGCAACCATCTCACCTGGACAATTTGATACAATCGGATTTAATCTACCAGCTGGCAACGCGCCTTTATAATTATCAACATGGCACATATGGCATGTAGAGACATATTGATCAATAAATTTTCTCATATACGGGAAATAACAAATGTCCCTTATTTTATGGTAAGTCTTAAAGCGTCCAAAATGACCTGTTATGGGCTTCACGAGAAATTCTCTCATTATTTCATTCCTTAAAGACTTTGGAATGTATATCCTCATTTCACCTAGTGACGTTGCATATTTCGCATAAATCAACAAGCCCTCTATTAGTCTGAAATCGCGGGACCAATTCTCTCATATTGTCACATTCAACGAGTTATCTTCTGGGTTGTCCAGATATCTACAGATATGACCTAATTCTGGGTCTCTCCTTTGCTCTTCGATTAACTATTCTCGTGACGTAAGTACCAAATCCCTGATTACTGCACAATTAACTTTTCCCCCTATTATACTTTCAACTGGGTTCCTCGACAAAACGTCAGCCACCGCATTTTGAGTTCCAGGACTATGCTCCCATTCTATTTTAAATTCTATCTTTTTGAAATCCGGCAATTTTAAAACTGGTGCTTCCGTTATCACCGCCTTGACCGCGTCGAATGCATTCTGCGCCTCTATTGACCAATAAAATTTCTTGAGTTTTCGTTTAAGATTATAAAAGGGCTCGCAAAGATCAGCATAATTTTTAATAAACTTCGCGTACCACTAGGACATACCTAAAAATTTGGATACCTCTTTAGAATTTCTTGGGGGTTTCATCTCAACTATAGCTTGAACCTTTGTCTCATCCGTTTTAATTCCCTCTTTACTAATAATTAAACCTAAATATTTTAATTCATCACAACCAAATTTGCACTTTTCCTTATTTAACGTTAATTCTCTCTGCATCTTGTAATAATCTAAAAACTTCCCTTAGATGTTCAACATGGTGAGTGAACGATGGAGGCAATATTACCACATCATCCCCGTACACATTCACAAACTTCCCTATCAGCGGTTTTAAAATGAGGTCTACGGCCTTCTGAAAATTGGGAGCCGCCCCTGACAACCCAAATGTCATACGCCGAAATGCGTAGGTGCCATTCTTCGTCAAAAACATGGTCTTAACTATATCACTTGGATTTACTGCCAGTTGAAAGTACCCCGATTTGAGATCAAGAGCCGACATAATTGTCGTATGGGGTATATTCGTTATTAAATCATATCTATTAACGGTAAGGGATAACGGGGATACTTTGTAATAGAATTAAGTCCCCGATAGTCGACAGCAAATCTATACGCTTCCGGATTATCCGGCGGTAACCCATTATTTTTTTTCTATATAACACAACTAGTGACGTGTACGGGTATTGAATCGGAATTATGGTTCCCTCTTTCAACATTTTCTCTACATGATAATCGAGTATCGCTTGTTTCACCCTATCATAACGATACGGCCGAGAAACAACTGGTGGCTTATCTCCCATGTCAATTTCATGGTATAAAACATGTGTGAGCCCCGGTTTATCTGAAAATAATCCCTTAAAACTATTAAACAAATCCCGCAACTCCTGTTTCTGTTTTTCTTCCAACCATGTCTTAGAAAGATCTATTTCTACGTTTTCTTCCACAATCGTTTTAACCCCAGTATTAATTTGCGAATCGGGAATCGCCAACGATTTTCGATCAAAGTCTAAAATAATCTTTGATCCACTTATGAAATCCACCCCGAGAATATATGGGTATTCTAAATCTGCCAATACATGAAACAACCAAGGCTTCTCAAACTCCCTAATTTGTACATTCAATTCCATAATTCCTACATTCTGACATTTAGCTTCCTGTGCCGTGAACACCTGAGCACGTGATTTTTTTTACTTGTTTATAAAAAAAATTTTTCGGTATATCTCCTCCGATATAAATGACTTCTCTGCGCCTGTGTCCCATAACGCTTTCGTAAAAGTATCATTTAACAAAGTAGGAACATATGGGGGTTCCACTGGAGACAGGCATATCGAAGAAAGTTTAATCGGTACATCATTTGCCGACTGTGTCTGATCATTTTGATCATCACTAACCTTCAAAATATTTAATCGACCCCTTTGCCTCCTATCGCCTTGACTAAAATTATCATTCGAACCTCTATTTCTGTGATCCCCTCCACTAAAATCGTCATTTTGACCCCTATGTCTAAATTGGTATCCTCTATCGTTAAATCTTCGATCATCCCTCTGAAATCTGTTCCTGCTGTCGAACCACTGATTTCCTTGACGGCCATTCTTGTAATTACCCCTATAATCATTTCTGCCATTACTCGGTCTACGCAAAACTTCCGCACTTCTCCAATTTCTTCGACTATCATCAGCAATAGACATCCTACGCTCATTCCAACCTCGTCTTTAAACATTATCGCTATTCCTAGAGCCCCGCATTGTTTTGCACGAATATCTTTCCTCAAACTTGGTTAACACCTCTAACAGTTGAACCGTATTTTGTGGATTTCGAACCTCCACATAATCTTGAACTTGTGGTTCTAGTCTAACAAAAATATGGTCTACTAAAGCTTCCTCGGACATCCCCAGTTCTAGTTGTTTATGCAGTTTCAACAGATCGTAAATAAAATCTGTTGGCTTCTAGCCCCTTCTCTGTTTTGATGCATAAAACTTTATTTCTAAATGTTTCCTATTACGGATAGCAGGAAATGCTTTTGACAAAGCTGCAAACTCCGTGGCTGTATTCTGACCCGAATATCTGATACCAATCTTGGGCCCTCCCCAGGAGATCAAATAAGCACATGATTAAGCACTGGGTATCTCAAGTAATCGTCCCTATGAAAATGAATGGTAATTCATTTTCAAAAGGAATGAATGGTAATTATTATTAATTCAAATAAAATTTTCTATAGAATCCTAGGGACCTGTCTTGTAGAGGGTGACTTTAAATCTATCGAAGCTCTCATGTTCACTTGGTTTGCATTTTTAGAGAGGTCAAGTACCGCAGTTCATGATTTATTTGGTTTGCAAACACTGCACGAGAAATTTTCAATTAATCAATCAAAGTGTTAGTAACAAAATGTAATTAAAAATGTTTTTGTTTAGTTGTTCTGCCAACCAGTCATTATATTACCTTCTAACAAACGTACCTCCAGAATTGCATCGCTATTGTTGCAAATATTCTATTTTTGTTCCCTTTATATTCTTTTGTTTTTTCAGGACTTGTGTGTGAATGCGTGATGATACTTTTCTTCGCTCTGTACTTTTTCACTTTTGCCCGGGAGAGTGAGTCCGGGGGAGTCTGTCGTCATCACAATTTCTCACGAGAAGACTTTAGCTTCGCAAGTTCAGGTAGAGTACAGATTGGTAGGATACTCTGATAACATACGTGGAGTATTTTTGTACATGTTTTTTTTTTTTACTTTTATTTATACATATTTATTAACTATTGAAATAACTTTTTTATGATATAGTTTCGAATGACTTCAATTTTAATTTCATTAAAACCCCTATTATGAGAGATTTTACAAGCACACAATATAAAAAATTGATTATTACTAATTTAATAATCAATCTAAAACTTAAAAAAATATTTAACTAAGACTAAATTAAGTTTAAAAAAAATCTAAAATCTTTATTTATAATCTGTTTTGAATGTTTCTGAGTGTGTGTAATCATGAAAAATTTAAATAACTTTATTCTTTAAACTAAAGGAGTATATTTATAGCATGTTTCCCTTATCACTCCCGCATAAAAATTAGATCCTGAAAATGTGCATGTAATGCCTTACCACTCTGAAACAACACGAAGGCTATTGGCAACGACCCTCGTAATTTTGAACCACAGTCAAGTGAGGAAGACGACACCTGACCTGAAAACTCCCTCTGCAAACTTCCATACTACCCCAACGAGAGGATTTGGACAGATTAAATTGGTACATCAGCCCCTCTACATGGAGGGTCTTCAGTGGCATTTAGGACTTGAATCCTCCACCATGACAACTGAGCTTCCTTGACAACGTTTATGTACTGGGTGATCCGCTACCAGAACGACAAACTGGTAGGGGGTACATAAACGACTCAGAATGATATAGGAATGCAAACGCCGCAGTTACAAAAAAAAGGTTACCGCAAAAAAGCAGAAAAAGAGAACAGTGATAGCAACACATTAATGGGTCAGAAAACATTTTATTGAAAGGTTATACTACAACAGGTGCTCGACATTAAGTCGTCTGGTAGTTCTGGCAGTGATGCTGCATGGAATTTCTTATGTTCTGGAGGATTATCGGCATATCACACATATTCTCTCGGCACCAACAGATATTCCAGTTTCTCCTTCAACTGAAGGAACAGGCGTCTCGTACACCAAACTCTTTATCTGAACCTGGATTAAGTTCATGCACTTTCAAAAACTTGTTATAGTGCAACCTCTTAATAAAAAGCTTTCTGTCTCGTTAATGTATTGACTTTTCTGTTCGTCTTTTTTTTTTCTGCTTCTTTGTACCATAGCTCGTAACTGTGGCATGTGTGACCTTGCATTCCAATGTGATTCCGTGTCATCTCTGTATCCCCATACACCAGTGTTTCTCAAAGTGTGGGCCTCCTACAAGGGGAGTGCGAGCATATCGAAAATAAAAGATTTAAAAAAAATTAAGTTACTGTAATGAAGTAAGAAAATACTTTCTGACACAATAAAAAAAAACACATTTACACTGATAGAATTTATTAGTATTACTTCATCAAACATAAAAGCTTTCATTTCGATACATTCATAGCTATCTGATCCTATAAATAAATAAAAAACATCCCGTTCTATTTGATTTGCTATAATCCCACGATGAGAGATTTTTTACTGAGTTTTCTCTTTTAAAATCTAAAATACTATTTCAGAGAAAAGACCCAGAGAAAGATTCTAGGAAGATAAAAAATTCTCATCTGTTTGACCTTCGAACTTCCTGGTATGATTAGCTCGTTCCTTTTTTATGTTTTTATTTTTCATTTAGGGAATAATGCGCCTATACGAAAGAGTTATATGATATTTCGAAAAGCACAGAAAGCACTTTGAAGGATTATTTGGCCAATATTTATTTCTATGAGTATTCTGAAATATATAAAGCATGATGTGTGTGAAAAACGTTTTATATAATTCCTTTTTAGAACTTAACATTCATAGTTTTACATTGATTAAACATTTAACCCGAGAGCTTTCGCGCGGGGTTCAAACTACAAAAATTTGAACAAAATATGACAGTTTTGCTTGCAGATATCATTCCTGTAACGTTCGTAAAAAGTTTCTGTGATTTGTGTCCTTCATTAAGGTCACGTACCTTAGAAACATTTTAATTCGGTTCTATTGGAATTTTTCTCAAATTATCAATGAAAAAAGGTATAGAAAGTAGGTAAGTATACTTTCTCTTCGTTAAATTATTAACTGAAATTGTGATTTTTATTATGTACAATAAAAATAATTGTAAAAAAAACCCTTCGGGATGACGGAGTCATCCCGCGCGACTATTACCATCAGTATCGAATGTGCGTCTGCTCCCGGGTTAAAACATTTTGAAGCCTTCTCGTTTTAAATATTAAAAATAACACAATTATTCTTTATCGGAATTTTACATTCTTTTTTATTATTTAACATTAATAATAAATGCTAATTTGTGAGGATTACAATTACACACACACACAGTTCATTTAAATCTATTTATAATATGAGCATTCATTTAAAAAAATCATTTTACATTTTTGTATTCATTGCCGTGCTCTTGGTTTTACTCTCCGTACAATTCAGCAAGTGCCGACTGGGTGGTGTAGTTGGTTTGTCG